>BMAC01000044.1:1947281-2004982 GCA_014905375.1 Phtheirospermum japonicum | reverse complement strand
CAAAAATCCAAATAAATATCCTAAAAAGCGATAAAAAGAAAAGGAAAGAGTGGTGATACAGCTGGGGCATGGGCCCGCCTACTGGTCCATGTTGTCCGGAGGTGGAGGTGGATAGCGGTGCTCGAGACGAGAGAGACGTTCGTCGATCGCGACGAGGTAGACATGATTAGCCTCAACGCTTCCAGATAATCGGGCAAGATGCTGAGAAGTTTCCGCCCAACTATTGCCTAAGTTTGTCAACGTGCTCCGGAAGTAACGAGCCTCCTCTCGAGCTTCCTCCCGTGCGGCCCAAGCGTCCTGGCAAGCGTTCCTCGCATGCTCCTCTTGGTGAATGCGTAATTCCCCCATTTGAGCAATCATACGGGATTGGAAGTCTTGCTGTTGCTGCCACTGTTCGTCAGAGAAATAAACGCCACCTCCATAATCATCTTTCTCGTAAGCACGGGAATCGGTATTCCCATTTCCTCCATTGTCCTCGTTCATGTTTTGCTCCCCCTCATTCTCTCCATTATCTCCGTCATTCTCATCCTCGTCAGTTTCGTCGTCCTCCTCATCGACATCGGAATCCTCGACCTTTTCAAATCGCTCTTTATCCCCGTTCATCAAGAAGGTTGGAATAGAAACGCTTTGCCCCTCAATCATGCGGCTCTCTACCATCATTGCCACACTCGGGTAAACGATGTCGTCATCATATGGTTCACAACCGTGGTAGCGGGCGAGTTCCGTGATAAAGGCTCCGAGAGTGAGTTTTGTCGTTTTCTTGTCTCGGACTTGTTGGACATTTTCGACCGCAGCGATTAAAAGTGGGTAAATCCGTGAGTTGCCTCGATGGTACGCAATCCATAGTGCTTTCAATTCAGTGGATGAAATTCTCGTGGTGTCCTCCTTGCCTAAGAACACTTGCATGAAGAACTTGTAGGTGAGGTAGACGGCATTAGATTGCAAGAATGTTGAATTAAAACGGCAACCGGGTTCCGGTGGTGCTCCCGAGAGTTTGGTCCACCAATTGTTCTTATTATAATCATCGAGTTCAAATCCCGGCCTTGGGCTTTTCTCGCCATCAACCCCAAAAATTTCCTTGAGATCGTCGGGCGTAGTGCAGAATGTTTGGTTCCGAAAGCGACATTCGAAACTCCCATCGGCTAGTGACTGAAATGTCGTGAAAAACTCTAGCAGGAGGGTGCGAAACCCCGGTTTTTTGACACCGGCCCATTTAAAGAGTTGGAGAGCATTTAACCAATGGATAAATTTGCCCGCCGTTTTATCCCCTGTGTTGGCTTGTTCCTCCCAAAATTCAATATCAATGAAACGGGGGTGGTATACATCTCGTTTGACGAGGGATTGGTATAGAGTAACCTCACGTTCATCTTTGAGGTTGAAAGGAGCTAGATCACCCCGGGTGTTGCTCGGACCTGCGCCCGAGGTTTGACCACGTCTCGGTCGCTTACCGGGAGCCATAGGGAAAAGCAAACTTCAGAAATTGCTACGGAGTTCACTCAGGAATTTTCTCGAACACTGGGCGTGTCCCTCAAAACTTAACCAAATTCAAGTTGAATTCAAACAATCCAAGCTCCAATTCACCAAACACCTGCAATTCAATTTCTCAAACAGTTTAAGAATGTTTAGTTCAAGCCGTTATATCTTGATGTTGTTGGTTTGAGAAACGATGATGAAACTTTGAGAGAATTTGAAGAATGGCGTATAATTCATCCAAATTCTCCGGTCGGATGGAATTGGGTATTTCGTGTTGCCGATCGGAGGAGGTCAGGCTCGATGGTTTGAGTGGAGAAAATATGTGTGATGAATTTCAGATATGCGTCCTGTAAGAAAGAAAATAAATGGAGTTGGGACCAATATAATGTTCGTCTGAAATAGCCAGCGTTTTATAAACTGGGTTGTCATCCGATCGGTGTGTATTCTGGACCGATCGGACTGCAATCCAGTGTGTTCTGACCGGGCGGTCTGAGTTCTTGACCGGTCGGTCTGTATTCCAGTGAGTTTTTACCGACCGGTCTGGTCTTATTACTGGTCGGTCCGCACTGAGCTTTTTTTTTATTATATACATATATAACAGCGACGTCCTCAGTCGTGCGTCAACTCTCTCGAGGGGGGTCATTGATCACTAACACTTCGTGATCTTGCTGCGAAATAAGTCCCCCATGATACATTTTTACACGATGGTCATTGACTTGGAAAGTGGAGTGACTCTTCTCGTCAAACAAGGTCACGGCGCCGAATTCGTTTATGTCGGTAATCAAGAACGGACCGCTCCATTTTGATCTCAACTTTCCTGGAAAGAGTTTGAAGCGAGAGTTAAAAAGCAAGGCTAGTTTACCGACTTCCAAACCTTTGTGGACTAGTTTCTTGTCGTGTGCTTCCTTTATTTTCCGTTTGTTAGTCCATGCCGTCTCGTACGAGTCATTGCGAATCTCCTCTAATTCGCTTAGCTCAAGCTTCCTATATCCTCCGGCTTCATTCAAATCAAGGTTCAATGTTCGAATCGCCCACTCTGCTCGATACTCCAATTCGACTGGAAGGTGGCATGCTTTCCCATAAACTAATCGAAATGGGATCATGCCCAACACCATTTTGTAGTCTGTACGGTAAGCCCACAATGCATCTATTAGCTTTGCTGCCCAGTCTTTATGGTTCGGCTTCACGGTTTTCTCCAAGATCCCCTTGATTTGCCGGTTGCTCATCTCTACTTGATCAGAGGTTTGTGGATGATAAGTGGTTGCCACCTTGTGTCGCACCCCATAATTGCTCAGTAGTCGATTAAAGGTTTTGTTGCAAAAGTGGCTACCCCCGTCGCTGATGATCGCTCTTGGCATCTTGAAGCGGCTAAATATGTTTTCTTGGATGAATTTGAGGACGACGTCGGAGTTAGCTTTCCTCGTAGGAATTTCTTCTACCCATTTTGATACATAGTCGACTCCTTCGAGTATGTACTCGTATTCACCACTCTTCGGAAAAGGTCCCATGAAATCGATGCCCCATATGTCAAATATTTCAATCACTTGATTGGGTATTAAGGGCATTTCATCTTTCCTTCCAATCGTTCCTGAACGTTGACCTTTGTCACATGTTTTGCAGAATTGGTGTGCCTCGGCGAACGGTGAAGGCCAATAAAATCCGGCTTGGAGGACTTTGAAGGCCGTTTTTTGGCTTCCGAAGTGCCCACCCTCGTCGTGGTAAAATCGCAGCACTCCAATCTTCTCTTCATCCGGTATGCATCTCCGAAAAAGCCCATCCTTGCAACGCTTGTAGAGATAAGGATCGTCCCAAAAGAGACTTCTGCATTTGAACAAAAATCTCTTTCTTTCTTGCGAAGAAAGATGGCCAGGGATAATCTTACAAGCAAGGAAATTAACAAAATTGGCATACCACGGTTCATTGATTTCGACAACGGCGTTTGCGTTTTCATAAGGGAACTCATCATCCACATACCCGATTTTACTTGGCTCTCCTTCCACTAGCATATGGGAAAGGTGATCGGCAACTACATTTTCGCTCCCTTTCCGATCCATGATTTTGACATCGAATTCTTGTAAGAGAAGAATCCAACGAATCAACCTAGGCTTGCTTTGCATTTTAGCGAACAAATGACAGAGTGCTGCGTGATCAGTGTGCACGATGACTTTGGAGCCGACGATGTAAGAGCAGAATTTATCCAAAGAGAATACAACCGCGAATAGCTCTCGTTCCGTAGTGGTGTAGTTGCGTTGGGTGCTATTCAACATGTAGCTGGCATAGTAAACAACCCTCAGCATTTTATCCACTCGTTGGCCCAAAACTGATCCAACTGCCTCGTTTGACGCGTCACACATTATATCAAATGGAAGAGACCAGTCCGGTGCAACGACAACTGGTGCTTGTGTCAGTTTTTCTTTCAAAATATTAAATTCCTCAAGAGATTCGCTATTGAACTTGAAAGGCACATCCTTCCCAAGTAGTTTACATAACGGGCGGAAACTCTTTGAAAAGTCCTTGATGAAACGTCTGTAAAAGCCCGCGTGTCCCAAAAAGCTTCGAACTCCTTTCACATCTTTCGGGGGTGGAAGAGTTTCAATGACGTCAATCTTCGCTTTGTCAACTTCTAATCCTTTGCTCGATACCACATGTCCCAACACAATCCCGCTTTTCCCCATGAAGTTCGACTTCTCCCAACTGAAGGTCAAGTAAGACTCAACACAGCGCTCAAGCACCTTTGTCAAGTTTTTTAGGCAATGAGAGAAAGAAGAGCCAAATACCGAGAAGTCGTCCATAAAGACTTCAAGAAAATCGTCAATGAATTCGGTGAAAATAGAGATCATGCATCTTTGAAAGGTAGTCGGGGCATTGCACAATCCAAAGGGCATTCTCCGATAAGCAAACGTGCCAAATGGGCACGTGAATGTGGTCTTTTTCTAATCTTCCGGCGCAATGGCTATTTGATAGTAGCCGGAAAGGCCGTCTAGAAAACAATAATACTCCTGCCCTGCTAGCTTGTCAAGTAATTGGTCGATGAATGGGAGCGGAAAATGGTCTTTCCTCGTCGTTGCATTGAGCTTGCGGTAGTCAATGCACATCCGCCACCCGGTGGTTAAGCGTGTTGGGATGATTTCCCCCCTTTCATTTTCTACGATCGTGATGCCTCCCTATTTTGGAACAACGTGTACCGGACTAACCCATTTGCTATCGGAAACAGCATAAATGATTCCCTCTTCGAATAATTTGAAAATCTCCTTTCTGACCACCTCCTTAAGTGTAGGGTTTAGACGTCGCTGTCCCTCTCGTATCGGTTTTGCTCCTTCTTCAAGATTGATCCGGTGCATGCACGTGACCGGATTTATCCCCTTGGTATCACCAATCCTCCATCCTATTGCTTGCTTGTACTTTTTAAGAACATCAATAATCTCTCTTTCTTCATGCTCTGCCAGTTTCGCAAATATAATTACGGGCTTCCTCTCGTTATCTTCAAGAAACACGTACTTGAGATGGCTTGGGAGCGGTTTAAGTTCCAATTTCGGCTCCAAAGTAGGTTCAATGACTGGCTTGACCACGGGTGCTTTGTTAACCTCGAAAAGAGTGATCACCCCCTCCGCGTTTGAATCAAATCTGTCGTCCTCGACATCAATGTTCTCGACCGGCACAACACCGAATAGTTCGCTCACGCATTGGTCCACTAAATCAAGGTAGGAACAATCGGGACCAATCATGGGTGAAGGAATTTTCTGAATATCTTTGAGTGAGAATGTCACTGACTCTCCTAGCACGGAGAGTGTCATTTTTCCTCGCCCAACATCAATCAAAGTGTGCGATGTTGCCATAAAAGGTCTCCCCAAAAGGATAGTGTGCTCCTTGCTTGTGTCATCTACTTCTCGAACGTCCAAAATAACAAAGTCCACGGGGACTATCAATGATCCGACCTCCACCAGGACGTCCTCGACCACTCCCAATGGATGCCTCAGTGAACGATCCTCTAATTGAAGCCTTAAACTTGTTGGCTTCATTCCTCCAAGGTTGTATTGTTTGTACAGAGCGTAAGGCATCAAATTTATCCCTGCTCCAAGGTCGAGCATTCCACGCGCTTTTTGACCATTTCCAAGGGTTATTGTAATGCAGAAACTCCCAGGATCCTTTGCCTTGGGGGGTAATGTATGGTGGAAAATTGTGCTCACCTCCTTGGATAGTATGACTCGTTCATTCCCCTCCATTTTCCGCTCTTTGGAGGCAAGTTCCTTGAAGAATTTGACGTAGGCAGGCATTTCCTTGATCACGTCAAATAGTGGGAGGTTCACGTTCACATCTTTCAGCATATTGTAAAGTTCCATGAATTTTCTGCTCTCTTTTGCTGGTTTAAGACGGTTCGGGAATGGAACAGCGTCCCTTATGACTCGTTGTGGTCTTTGCTCCTCCTCAGCCTTCTTGTCCGACCGGTCATTCCTGTGTGTCCGGTCGGTAGAAACCTACTGTCTTCTACTCCGGTCGGACTCTTGGTCTGTCCGGTCGGTCAAAACCTTCTGGAACCCAGACTGATCGGTCGCTATCTCAGTCCGACCGGTCAAGTCCTTGGCTCAGTTTTTCTGATTTGCTTCGGTCCATTTTGGTTGGAAAGTTCCCGTCAATGATCCTGGAATATATGGGTTACTTGATTTATGAATCTTACCCACTGTTCCTTCCTCACCATTTAGACTTGGCTCTTGTTCGCCTCTTTCATCCATCGTTTGCTTGTTACCAGCGTTTTCCCCCTTGTTTTCCTGTATTCCGTTGTCTATCTCCTTTCCACTACGTAGCACATGCACTGCCATTGATTGTTCGGGTTGGCTTGGAAGCTTTCCCGGATCACTAACCGTTTTTGCCATAGAAACCGAGAGCTGCCATATCATCATCTCTAGCTTCTCCAATTGCTTCCTCATTCGCTTGCCTTCTTCAATTGTACGAAGTGTTTCCTCCCGATTAAGTAGAGTCTCGTGCTTTAATTGTTGACGCCAAAGTCTTAGTTCGTCGTCGGGGTTACTTGCAAGCGGCAGTTGCTGCTGTGGCTGCATTTGCTGAAATTGTTGTTGAGGAGGTTGTTGGTACTGCGGCTGCGGTACGTGCTGGTATGATTGCTGAGGTTCTTGGTATTGTTGCGGAGGAAGTTTAGAATAGTTGCCCTGACCTTTGGTTTGTTAGGAGTTTTGACCACTTGTCTCTCCTTGACTCTTGTTTGGATATGGTCGTGGTTCCGATGGTTTAGAATTGGGCACATAGTTCGAGTTCTTCAGATCGTAATTAGTATTCGAGTTGTATTGCCCGATAAACTTCTTCCCAAACTTGTTATTGGGTTGATAGTTTTGAATGGCGTTTACCTCCCTTTCTACTTCATCGTCAAACACCACATTGCACGTATCCATTTCATGTCCTACTGCCCCACATTTTTTGCACATTTTGGGTGGAGGTATCGAAGGTTCCTCCTCTCCTGTCATTTTACTCGTTAACAGTGCGACTTTCTTAGTTAGTTCCTCAATTTGGATCGTTGGGACTTTGTATCTCCTTGGGCGGAAACTCGTTTGCTGCGATTTTTCGCTCATGTGCTCGAATAAATCCCAAGCCTCCGTGGCGGTCAATTCTCCAAAATCTCCGGCCTTCACTTCCACTTGCTGTTTATAGACCGGAAATAACCCTTCATGGAAATAATTGTTCACCATTTCGGCACTATTGTTGGGGTGTGGGCATTTTTGTAAGAGTCCTTTGTATCGTTCCCAAGCCTCATAGAACGATTCGCCTTCCATTTGCTCAAAGTTTGTAATCTCCCTTCGTAGCTTAGCGGTGGTTTGAGCAGAATAAAATCTACTCACAAACTTCTTGTACACCATCTCCCAATCGGTCAGGGAATTGGGCTGTAATGACAAAAGCCAATGCTTCACTTTGTCTTTCAAAGTCGTAGGGAAGCATTTCATTCTCAGTTAGTCCTTATGGAGTCCAAGATGCGGAATTCTACCCACCATGAGGTAAAACTCTCGAATGAAGTTTAGTGGGTCTTCGTTGGGCATGCCATGAAAAGTAGGGAGTTGTGTGACGCTGCCGGGTTTCAAGTCATAGTCTCTTGCCGCGGGGCCTAAGACTATTGAACTGCTGTAGGATCCAATTGTTGGGAATAAGAGGTCTCCTTGGCGACGTTCATTTGGGTACCAGCGCCCTCTTCTTCCTCCAAAATTAGTACGTGCGCCGTAATTCCTTTCCTCTCCATATTCTTCGTAATACCCATGATCACGATCATCCTCATAATCCCCTTGGTCTTCATATCCATCGTTTCGAATGTTCTCTCTTTTCCAAGCGTTGAACGGGCGTCCCTCCCTCCTATTTTGATTATAGTTCCGTTCTCGTTCGAGCTCCTCGTGCCTTTGGTGATTTTGTTGATTGTTTTGGGGTCGGGGCCCGCCATGACCAACATCATCAAAKTGCTGATTTGCTRYAGCGTTATAAGCTCGAGCTTCTTCACGGTTCCGAAATCGTCTAGGAGGTTGTTGCATCATGATTTGCTGATCATTCCTTGGCTGATGCTCTCCGTCGTTTGCTTGGTTTGGTTCTCCTAGCTCTTCGTTTTGGAGTGGAGGTGGATTTCTCAGATCCTCATCCTCATTATATTCTATTTGTTCTTCTATGTGCACATCATCAACGGGTGGCAATCCGTATGGATTATCTCGAGGAGGAGTTTGGGTGTTTCTCCCTCTCCCTCGTCCACCATTTTCCACCTCGTCCTCCAATAGCTAGATTTTCTGCCATGTTTGTTGAACTTGATTCAAAGGAATTCCCTTCGAGTAAAGGAAATAATTATCTCAGTCTCGACACACGTTCGATGCTATTGATAAATGGGGTCAGTTCTCCTCTAAGGCTTCTTCGACCTTGCATCAACAACAAACGTTCACCGCATCGAGAAGAAAAACAAAAACATTATACAATTATTGATATGAAAGCATTAACACGAATAAACATCACTATCACCTTTGCCATTCCCCGGCAACGGCGCCAAATTTTGAGCCGAACTTTTATGTTCCTTTCAAAATTAATTATCGGTTAACCAGCACACATCTACGCTTTTGAAAAGAGTTTTAGTTCGCCCGCAAGAGAACGGGGTCACTTGTAGATTAATGAGTTAACTCGGGTCGATCTCTCGAGGAATGGGAATCGGATTTAACGATGTTTATTATACTAATATCACAACTCTATCTAATAACACACGATCAACGGAGTTTTTGAAAAGGTTTCACTTCCAATATTTAAAAGTAATAACGAAATCGTCTTGTCTCGAGGATGTCAATCTCTCGACAAGAGACTTACAAAGGTAAAAGATTCATCAATCTAATAATGCTACTAAATAAGGACATTCTAAACGTCATAGCAAGAAACTAATCTACGAAGTTCAATAAATTACCAATAAGTTACTCTAAGATAATCGTTCATCATATCATGAATAAGCTAAACATAATTGCCAAACTCCAAGAACACAAATCTATTATTCCAAGTCACCAACGCTTTAACAACTATCTAACAAAACATTATCTCATCAACCTTCAAACAATCATTCATATTCAACATCAAACCAATCTACTCAAAAGAAGTGGCTAAGTATATGAGTTCAGAAATTATGAGACGTTGAACTACGTTCAACGATTGATGATGACGGACTAATGTACTCCAAGCAACGCGTAGAATCCTCGGGCTTGTCACGAACCCAAAATCTTTACGTCAATGGCTGCTTCAAACAACGGGTAGGGTGATATCGTATGGTCCTATGCTAGAGGTGTGAGAGATGTGTCAAATCTCTCAACCTTTAGATGTTTTTGTGATCCTTCTTCTTGTTCCCTCCCTTCCAAAGCTGCCCTCTACTCTCCCTCTCGAACCCTAGTCGCCTCCCCTCCTTTTAAAAGTAATCCCAGCCGTTTCGTAACTGAAATTTCCAGAAATCTAACTCGTAACGGTTTTGTCCGATCGGTCATATGTCTCGTCCGATCGGTCATAAGCTTCTGTCTCCGGATCCGCTCGGTGTGCTAGCTCTCCCGGTCGGTGTGTGAGTACACAGTTCCACCGATCGGAGATATGAGTTGTCCAATTGGTGGATGTCCTTGTGGCTAATTGTGAGCGTTTTTCCTTCAATCTTCGTGCTCCGAATCCTCCAGACGCTCTAGCTGTATGAGAAAACCACAGAATTATTCTCGTTTGGACCAATTGTCGATCAATAAGCCGGAAATTTAAGTGAAGAGATGGAAAATGCAAAACAATGCAATTTAGCTCTAGTCTTAACCCGGAAAAATAATAAAAAGACTAAAATAAGACTCAATTATGTACAGATTCGTGAAAAAAACGTACGAATCAGCAAGTTTGAGTTTCTAATTTGTGAAATCTTAACAAGGTGCATACATTGTCTGATTGAGTGTATACACGTCCCATATAAAACAAACACTTGAGCGAATTGAGCGAACACCCTCAAAATTCCATTTGAGAGAAAGTCAGCGATTTGGTTTTCATTTGAGAAAGAGTAATACGAGCAATGCTTAGCTATAATGAGTTTATGTTGATACTTTTATCAATCTACTAAGGATAAGCACAAGGATTTTCCTTTTACATAATGTTCATTGCATGTACATTCTCAATTCTTTTCGTTGTTCGAAGACGAACAAACCGATAAGTATGGGGTGGTTGTTTTGCATGTAATTGTGGTATTTTTCTCGTGCTTTCAATAGGGTTTAGTGTCATTTTTAGTAGTTTTGAGTCGAGCTTTGTTAGGTTATTAGGTTGTTTTCTCGATTTGTTGTTTTTCATATTTCTTTTTGAATACTTAATATGGCTAAACAGGTTCAATTAATTTGTGGATGGGTGTGATTTTTGATAGATTTTAACAAGGAAGCAAAAAGAAGGAGAGATTGGACTTTGGCGCACATTTTGACGCAAGCCAAGGCCCACCCGTGCGCGCTTGTGCGCAACTGCCGAGCGCTGCGCCCAGTGCTTGCCGACACCTGTCGAAACACCCGCACGCAACTAGCGAGCGCTGCTGCGTGCAGCGCCCAACACCTTCCGAGAGCTGCCGACCAGTCCCGACTATCTCTTCCGAGACTATCAAGCCGAAGGCTGTCGATTGACTACCGACCAGTCGATCAACTGAACAACAGAGAGCTGTCGAGCGCCTGCCGAGCTGAAGGTAGTCGATCGACTGCCAACCTGTCGATCGTCTGCTCAATAGAGAGCTCCCACCCAGCACTACCAAGAGGCGCGCGCCATGCCCGGCCACTCCCACGCCGAGCCTGCCGAGTCTTGCATGCATGCAGCGCCCAGCGCGGAGCCAAGCTCGACCAGTGTCGAGCCAAACTGAGCCCAATCGAGCCAAAAGGCTATCCAATGGTCCAGCAAGACCATTTTGGGTCAAACTTAGTCAAACATAGGAAATCAAAGCTTTTAAGGCTTATTTGACCAATTTACCCTTAATAAAACCTAGTATAAATAGATAGTTCTCTCCTTAGCTAAAAATCAACTCTCCTCCCAACTCTTTCATGGGTTTGAGATTTATTTTCTCTCTCTAGATCTTATATTTAATTTCAAGCTTTTCCTTGGGTTTGTAAGATCAAGAAGAATTCAAGCCATCACTTGGATTTTAATTTGAATTGCAATTTCATTCAAGTTTGTTATTCATTTCCTTAATTCAAGTAAGCTTTTTTTCGATTTCATGCTCGTTCTTCAATTTATGCATTTTTTTCTTAACTCTTATTGTTAGATTTGTTATTAGATTTGTGATTTGGTTTATGGAATTTAGGTGTGTGACACACCTTGATCATAGATCGGGTCCTTGATCATTTTTATTTTAAGTATTTCATATGCTTTATTTTGGATTTTATTTTCATGTATAGTTTTATGTTGAATCTTAGATCTACTCTTCGTTTCTAGTTATTTTTCAGAAAGTTTTTAACTTTCATGTCAACTTTTATTGATCTTTCTATTGGTCTTTTCAATTTTTATTAATTTGCATTATTTCAAATTTTACAATCATGTAAGCATAGTTGTACCTTAGGTTGTTTTAGTTGTACTTTATTGTTTCCTTGCTTTATATTGCTTATTTTCATTAGTGCTTGCAATTTCAATATGGCACACGCACGAGGCATACGAAATACTTGCATTTACCTTTATTTACTTTCATTTTACTTGCTTCACTTGCTTTAATTTTGTTTATTTTCGTTTTCTCTTAATTCCAGCAAGCTAAAAACCCATCAACTCATACTAGCAATTGAATGCCCATAATACTAAGCCATGAACCTCTTATATATTCATCACCTCTAAAAATCTACAAACACCCGGATCTGGTGCGATTGTTCATGTATCACCCGGTTGTTGCTAAGGAATTTGAAGAGATGATGAGGAAGGCGACAAAATTGATCTTGACACCGGAAGTCCTGATCGGCAAAAACCCTGACCTTCTGGAGGGAAAATCAGAACTGGACCCTGCAAGAAATGTTGTAAGGAAGAATGGAAAGAGGAGGTTGGATGAGGAGGTCAAACTGAATGCTAAGAGCAGACTCGACAGACCTCCCATCGCACAACGCCTTACGTTTTCTTCCCCCCAGAACGTCTTTGCTGGGCTCGTAAAGCTAGTCAGCAAAGTACAGGAGGACCCCCCTAGGAGGTCGGCCAACAACAAGAGTATTGCCATGAGCGTCCCCCCACGGAAGCCAAACGAAAAATTTGCCTAGCCGAAATACTTGAAGTAGTGAATTGCCGAGCTGGAAGCCAAGCAAACTGCCCCCTAGTCCAACATACCTATCCGATCCTGCGACCAGCAATGATCAGCCCAGCATGCGACAACGAGTCACCTCTATTTGTCCAGATCCTCTAAGAGCCACTAGAGGGGAAGCTGAGAATCCCTCCAATCGCTCTGTACAAAGGAAGCAGCTACCCCGACTCGCACTTGAGCCATTACCAGAACTACATGGACATGCTCGGTGCATCTGACACATACTAGTGCCGAATGTTCTCCATGACGCTTAATGAAGCCCCGCTAAGATGGTATCGGTCATTACCGCGACATTCAATCTGCTCTTGGCCACAGCTGAGGTCCTAATTTTGAGGGCATTTCATGGTCTCTAAGGCCACGGTTGCATCGAAGAGAGCTATTGCCACTATTGTGCAGCAACCGAACGAGTCACTGAAGAGATACATAGCCCGGTTCACGAAAAAGGTCTCGGAATCTCAGCCATGAGGTGATCAAGCCTTGATCATCTTAGCCCAGAACGGATTGTCCAATAATTCCTTTTTCAAGTGGATAAACAATCAACAGGATCCTCAAATTCTTATCTCTGGCCGCATCCCAAATTGTAGCCGAACAGAACATGTTCGCCCCGGTCATATATTTCCTGCAACACCACAAGTCTGCTCGGTAGGTCGACAAAGATCAAAGCTCTCAAACAACTGCGACCAAGAAACTTCTGCAAGACAAACACGTCGACCTCCTAGATGAGTATAACGAGGTTTACTTGATAGCTGCAGCCACAATTTTTGAGCGAATCAAGGACCTGGACATTCTCCCTCCAGCCCTACCAATCAAGAAAGATTCTTCCCTGCTCGACAAGAAGAGATTCTGCAGGTACCACAGGTTAATTGGGCACAACACAGAAGAATGCCACGACTTGGTCCGTGCTCTAATCAAGATTTGTCGCGACCGAATATGCTGCCATTCTACAAAAAATCATGAAGTCAGACAGGAGTAGATAGGCAACAATCAACTCCCCCCACCCCCAGCATATGAAGCGCCCAGGGAGATCCTAACATTCATCAATACGAGTCGAGCAGAAGAAGAAATCTCAAATCAAAAAAGAAAGATTTTCACCAGGGAGGCAAGAAATTCCATCCAGCGAACAAAAGTAATGAGGTCAGACATATTCCATTTGAATGACCAAGAATTTAAAATTCCAGATCAATTCTCAACTGGTGGTGAATCAGATCAATGGAGAATTCGTGACCAAGGAACCCAGAATGGCATTATACTTAGAACTCACTAAGGCACGCCTAGCTGAATTTGAAGCCAAGATCATCCATGTCTCACGAAATGACAATGTTCCAGCAGACTCCTTGGCCAATTTAACATCAAGTCTAGGCATTGAGGAGCTGGATAGATTGACGGTCAGCCACCACTCAACAACAGCGCTTGACGCCGCTGCTGCCTACTCGGCTAACCAAGCCGGCCAGAAAGAAGTTCAAACTAAAAAGGGGAACTGGATGAAACCCTTCTTACTTTACTTAAATGAAGGAGTGCTCCCAGAAGACTGAGCTGAAGCCCGATCAATATGGATAAAATCAGCTCGATTTACCATAGTGGATGGGCTGTTGTACAAGAGGGGATATTCTGTTCCCCTGCTCTGGTGCTTGAATGAGCAGGACATTGAAAACACATTAAGAGAAGTACACGAGGGCATCTACGGAAACCACGTTGGAGGACAGTCGTTGGCTCACAAGCTCAACCGGGTATTATTAGCCGACCTTGAAGAAGGATGCAATAGAGAAGGTCAGGAAATACAAGAAATGCCAAGTGTTTGCACCCCAGATCAACTCTTCCGCAGAAACCCTCAGTTCCGTATACTCGTCATGCCCGTTCACCAAATGGGGAATTGACCGGATCGACCCGCTACCGAAGGGCAAAGGAGGAGTCAAGCATGAAGTTGTTGCGATGGACTACTTTACCAAAATGGGTAGAAGTCGAGCCGTTGGCATCCATAACCGACCAGAAGATCATCAGTTTCGTCTGGAAATCGATCATATGTAGATTCAGTGTGCCACTCTCAATAGTGTCTGGCAATGGCAAGCAGTTCGATAGAAAAAGATTCAAGACATTTTATGGGGAGTTGAATATCAAAAACAATCTCTCTATGCCATACCACCCTCAATTGAATGGAAAAGTTGAAGCGGTCAACAAAATCCTCAAGTACACATTGAAAAAGAAGTTGGAAGATCTAAAACGCAATTGGCCAAAAGAGCTGCCCGGTGTATTATGGTCGTACAGAACAACACACCGCTCATCCACCGACGAAACCCCATTCTTACTCACCTTCGGATCAGAAGCAGTTATACCATTTAAGATCAGCACGCCATCCTACCGAATAGCACACTTCGAGGAAGAGAAAAATGACTCGGCATGCTGTGCCGCACTCGACCTCCTCGAGGAGTAAAAAATGGATGCCGAACTGAAAAATGCGATCTACAAGCAAAGAAGTGAACGTTACTACAACTCTAAAGTGAAATCCACGACCTTCAAAGTCGGTGACCTGGTCCTCAAGTGCATCTTCGGACCAAATCAAAGTCCACTCAAACCAAAATGGGAGGGACCATTCAGAGTATCAGAAGTTATCTAGCATGGGGCTTACCACCTATAATATTTAGATGGGAAGAGATTCACGCACCGCTGGAATATCGTGTACTTAAAGAAAAGAGTTGGGCTGTCAGACTCATGAAGTCGACCTCACTCACATAATCTAGTCCAACCCAATAAGGTCAAGCAAAAGGGTGATGGACCAACCTCATCAGAGCAGTGTTAAGAATGATGACCTCACGAAAATGCAAGTCAAATCAAGGCATCACAAATATACTCAAAAGAAAAATCTTATGGCAAAGAGCCACCCAAAAATGAAACCCGAGATAACGTGAAAACATGCCAAGATGACAATCAATTACATAAAAAATACCACACAGAATAAAACAAACTAAGAAAAGACTTGACAAGCTCTCAAGCTACTGAGCTCCAATTGTCAAGCTCAAAAGTAGTAAGCCGAACTCATCGGCACCACCCTGACCAATCGAGTCGGCAAAGGCAACACGAAGCCAGAGATTCCAAGCTCAAAGTACCGAACTCAAAATATTAAGTTCAATTGAGCCGGCACACCAAGAAGAGAAAGTCTTAGGAATATTCCGAGCTTAAAGTGTTGAGCTCAAAACATCAAGTTCATTGAGCCGGTACACCAAGAAGAGAAAGTCTCGGGAAAGTTAGAAGCTCAAAGTGTCGAGATCATAACATCAAGGTTAATTGAGCCGGCACACCAAAAAGAGCATTTAATGAAAATTCCGAGCTCAAAGTGCCGAGCTCAAAACATCAAGTTTAATCGAACCAGCACACTAAAAAGAGCAAGTTTAAAGAATATTCCGAGATCAAAGTGTGGAGCTCGGATAAAAAAAAGGCAATATGTGTACATATTTAAGTAGTCGAGCTAAAAATAAAAATAGGGGAAGATACTCGAAAACAAACTTGCTAAAGGCAAAATATAATGAAGGAAAAGTCGATCGACCAGGAAAAGTTGACCAAAGTTTATTTAAATGAAAAGATTCGAGTACATCAAGATCGACCGCCCAAAAGTGATGCGCCGATAAAGGAAAAAAGAACACAACCAAAGTCAGGGATGGAGGCCCCATTCTTCAGCATTTGGAGGGCTTCCTCCATGGGGGACAGTTTGGAGACACTCATCATCGGCCCGAGGGTCTCGGTCTTGTACTCCTCGGCACAAATGGCTTTCCCCCTTTCAAATGCCTCCTCCCCCTCCCAAGAGCAAGCCTTGACCAGATCGGCATGGCTCTGGACCAGCTCGGCATGCTGGGCCTTCAGGGTATCCAGGCCGGATAGGGTCCGCTGAGTTGCACTCAGCGCAGCTTTGATGGACTGCACCGCCCTATTGGCCCTGGCCATCCAAGTGTCGTGATCAAGGATAAAATCAGTACAGTGGTCGTGAGTCTTCTGAAGAGCAGTGTAATCCTGCTGAAGCCGAGCATGATCCCTACGGAAGTCAGAAAAGTCCCAGCACGCCAACTTCATTGAGATAAAGGCACGGCAGAGGTTCATCTCCGAAAACTCCATCCGGCTGTCCCCATTAAAGTTTGAGACCCAGTCATCCAAACCGGGACTCCATCAATGAGAAGCACTGTTTGAGAACTCAGAAAAAGGATACCCCGCAGCTGACTCGCTGGCAACATTCGGAGTATAACACCCCAGAAAAACCGTGCCCCCGATGAGCTGAGTAAGGGCGAGGGCCTCGAAAGACGATCTCCTCCTCATTTTCTACAGTGATAGGCTCTTGATGAGAGCCCCCCTCACCAACTTGGGGGGCTGAGTATGGTTCAGGAGGAGCAGAAGGTGCGAACGAGCTGGCCTTTTACTTTCTCCCGCTGCCGTAATCCGCCGGTCTCTTCGTGGGGTTCTTGTTCTTCTCCGAAAATTTAGCAGCCCGGTCAAGCGCAGAGAGAGACATGGTTTTGTCAAAGTAGGGGTAAGATATTGAGAAAAGAAAACACAGAGTTTAGCGGAAAAGAAAGCTCGATGAAAACCTGGATTTAAACATAAATTAAGCCATGCTACCGAACTGAATAAGCACCATTGGCAGCTCCTCATCAATCGATGCCGAGCAGAATGCACCGACTAGACGAGCAGAAAGTGCTGAACTGAATAAGCACCATCGGGAGCTCCTCATCAATCGACGCCAAGCAAAATGCGCCGACTAGACGAGCAGAAAGTGCTGAACTAAATAAGCACCATTGACAGCTCCTCGTTGATCGACGCCGAGCAGAATGCATCGACCAGACGAACAGAAAGTGATGAACTGAATAAGAACCATCAGAAGCTCCCCATCGATCGATGCCGAGTAGAATGCACCGAGTTGACAAGCAGAAAGTGTTGAACTGAATAGGCACCATCGGCAGCTCCCTGTCGATCGACGCCGAGCAAAATGTGCCGACCAATCGAGCAGAAAAGTGCTGATCTGAATAAGCATCGTTGGCCACTCTCAATCGATCGACGTCGAGGTGAGTGGCCATGCCGAGCAGAAATTGCCGAGCTACTGAGATCAGCCATGTCGTCGCCTCCACCGTTGGTCAACGCCGTGAAGCGACGCCGAGCAATAAAGCCGAACAGAAAGTTTGAACAGGAAGGAAAGAAAAACGAAATTTGACTCACCGGGAGTAGTAGATCCAAGTTGAGATCAAAGAGGAGAATCCCTGAGACCAGTCCTCTAGATTCTCGCCTTCTTTAGCACGTTTTTATAATTATACAGTGTCGGGTCAGAATCCCAAATGTTGTACAAATGAGTAAAAATCTCCTCGCCAGGAACTACTGCCCGTCGGTAGGCTGAAAACAAGAGCAAATAATGAGATATTAGCTCAAATTAAAGAAAAAAAAATTTTTGGTTCCATACTAACCAAACTTCTTAAAAGAGTCTGGGGGAGGTTAAAGTGAGCCATCGGGATTCTTCGTCTGCTAATCTCTCCCGACGTAGAACCAGTACAGTTTCCAAGTGTGGAGGGTATCGGGATTCTTCGTC
Source organism: Phtheirospermum japonicum (assembly GCA_014905375.1). Lineage (NCBI taxonomy): Eukaryota > Viridiplantae > Streptophyta > Magnoliopsida > Lamiales > Orobanchaceae > Phtheirospermum > Phtheirospermum japonicum. Next base: position 1,987,181 of record BMAC01000044.1, on the reverse strand, counting down.
TGCTAATCTCACGAGATGCTTAAAATCTCCATACCAAACCGAAGCGTAGTAGAACCCGAACTCGCCAGCCTCGGACGCATTAAAAAGGTACGGCCACCAAAGCTCCTCAAGGGTGGGTTCTGGCCAACCTTTCTCGTTAAAGAGCACAAACAAGACCTAAATCCGAGCTACGGATAGAGGGTGGAGCTGGAAAATGGGCAACCTCAAATCATTGAGGATATCAGTGAGGAGACAAGGAAGTGGGAACGAGACACCTAAATGAAGCCTATCCATGAACAATGTGGTAAAGGAGGCTAGCGGACAATGAATCTATTCAGCATCATAAGGGAGGAACAGATGTAAAGATCCAGGCACGCCGCACTCATCCTGATACAAAGATAGGTTGTCATCAGTCAGCGAGCTTTTCTCGACGGTTATGCCAAGCATAGTGTCATCCCAATCACGAGGGGCTGGTCTCTTCTAATAGCCAACTAGGGTGCGCTCACCGGGATGAGCCGACCAAAACACCAAGGCCTCAGGAGGCGACGACCTCTTCTTAGTTTTTTTTCGGGATTTCTCGGCCCGTGGTGCTCGGTGAGCATCAGCATTCATAAGGTTCTGTCCGGAGGGGTCATCCAGGGGCTCGAGGTGATCTGAGCTAACCTTGAAGTTGTCGCTTGCTGCTTCGGTCCGGTCCGGGCTCAAGATCTACACCCACGCTAGCCCAATCAATCACTTCGTCTTCAGGATAATCAACTAAGCCATAGTGGTGTTCTTGATAAAGTCCGTCCCGGGACCAAATTTTCGCAGCCCTACCCGAAATGTCGCCCAGGCCCGAACGGCTGGTCCTGGCCAAGCTGAGGACACCCGCCAAACTAGTTGTCCTCTCCCAAAAACTGCTCAAAGGCAAAGGGCCGCCCTTGACAAAAAATTTCCCCCGCTCCGAAGCTCCCATATTGGTTAAACCTGGATGCGCCATCCTTGGTCATGACTAGTCGCCGCCCTCGCTAGCTCTCTCGAAGGCCCGAGAGCTATTCGGGGAATAACCTAAATTATCTGATGTAGATGAGACTTTAAAGAAAGTAGAACAAATTACCTTTGGAAACAGAGAAGATCGAGGCCTAAGAATCGATCGAGTGAGGGCTGGGAATGAGAGTCATCCGAACAGAAAGATTAGAATTGCAAAGTGTGTATATGCTTTTGCTTGAAATTAAAAAAGCAAGAAGAGAATGAAGTTGGATGAGAAGAAAATGAAAGAATGAGGAGTCTACTTAAAGGAATTTGGAAGGAATCACAAGCCATAAAAGTCCAAAAGACATTACAAGATAAAAACCTGCAAAAGCTTCCATCTCGAAAAGAGCGATGGTAAATTTTTTTGTGGAACGGAGCTGATGGGAACGAACACTCCATGCTTGACCAACTCGGTTTTTTCGGATGACCAGGATTCGATGAGCCCGAACCCACCTACACATAGCCGACTCCACGCTCAGGGGATCGTTGATGGCTGGTATCGCCTCGAACACCAAAAGGAAAAAAGAGCCGAGATGTTTGAGGTAGCTCGGGATATCCACCCAGCCAAGCTGGGCTAGCATCGACTGACTCTGAGCGTCAACGCCGAGCAGGAGTAGCTGAGCCACCCAGTGGGGTCGCGCATATTGCCTAGTAAAGCCTAGCAACTCCATTGAGCGCGCCGAGTAGGGGAGGCTGAGCAGCCGAACGGGACCGTACGGGCCGCCGAGCAGGAAAGGCCGAGCTGCCGAGCTCGTCCGCGTCATCGACCACTCTGTCGATCGATGCCGGTCAATGAAGCATTGCACCGTCAATCTTCCAAGCAAAATGGATGAGCTGTCGAGGCCGGCCGAGCCATCGACCCCTCCATCGATCGATGCTTGTCAACAAACACTTGCACCATTGATCTATCGAGCTCGGTGCAGCCGTTGATCCCTCCGTCGATCGACGCCAACTGACACATCGCTGATAGCCTTGATTGCCATGCCATTGATGGCCTCGGCTGCCGTGCAACTAACAACCTTAACTATCACGATGGGTGTCCGCCTTTGACCGGCCAAGCTACCGAGCGGGCTCTAATTCAGACTTTTATGCACTCTTTTTATTTATTTGATTTTAAAAAATTCAAGTCCGATCGCAAGAGTAAGAGGACACTTGTAGGGTGAAAAGCTGACTCGAGTCGACTCTCAAGGAACAACCAATCGGAATCTTAAACGTCTGTTTAATTACAAATTAACACGAAAACTTGTACAATTTGGTGGTTTTGTTTGTTTTGATTATTATCTAAGAGCTTAAAACTCGATAACAGTAAATCAAAACTAATTAACTTGAACTAAATAACCAACAAGAACTTAATAGCATGAATTCACTTTCAAGAAATCAATTTAAGCAAAGCAAAAACATGTATGAATCTAATAGCAATAACGAAATCAAAAGCATAAAACGCAAATAAAAATAGCTAGCATAAACGAAAAATAATTACCATAAATGAAACATAAACGAAATCAATAATCTTGAAAATAAATCCCAACAACTAAGCATGAATTAAATAAACTAAATTAAGATGAAAGATTACGAATTCAATTATCCAAAGTAAGCAAGGTTTGAAGCATAAAATAACTTAAAAACGATAAATAAGAATAACTTCATAATTGCATAAATTAAACTAAGAAAGCAATTAAAGAGTTTAGAAATACTTATTGAACTAAGAAGTGCAGTAAATCCTCCAGCTAATCCGAAGAAAACGCGTAGATCTTGGCCGAAAATTGAATCACGAACTAAATAATGGAGCTTGGAACTTGTGACTCTTGAATCTTCGATCTTGATCTTGAATTATGATATGGTTTGTAAAAGGATGTTGTTTTTATGTCTAAGGACCAAAAATAGGTTTGTGGTGGAGAGTAATGTGTTTTTGAGATGAATTAGAGAGGTGTTTATATAGTTTTCCCATGCATTGGAGCACAAGTTAGGGTAAAAACGCGTTTCTGGGCCGCTAACGGTCAGACTAGCGGTAAGGGCTACCGCTAACTTTTCCGTTAACCCTCTCTGAAAAGTCTTTGTCCATCCGTAGTGGTAAAGAAGTAACCATTAATTACACCACTAAACCTCTCTGTTTTTCCTAACGGTGGAACTAGAGGTTATGGATACCGTTAGGGTTGCCGTTAGCTTGGCCTGAGATCTCTCTATCTAACTTTAGCGGTAAGGGTAGCGTTAATGGTAACCGCTAACTCTCATATTTGTTACTTCTTCGCTGGAAAGCTCAATTCTCATATCTTAATCATCAAACCTTATCTTTTACGTGCTGAGATCCTCCGGTCACTTAGCTACAAGGTGAAAAACAGAGAATAATTACCTATTTGCATCAATCGAGATCAAAATATGGTAAAAGGCTGTAAGTATAAAAACACGAAATTAAGCTTAATCTACTCAACTTATACCGAGAAAAATAAGGAAAACTAACTAAAATTCTAATAAAAATAAGGACAAATTCATGTTAATCAACTACCTCACGCTTTATTGGTTTGTTCGTCCACGAACGAACGATAGTTTCAAAGAATAACAAGAATGAAAATAAGCCCAAGCAATGAGTCGTGTCATGCTACATAGATAATTTTGAAAATATAGATAATTGTAATGCAACCTCAAACGCTCGACCATTATTACATTTTCGCTCCAAAAGCAAAATCATGCTTCCTCACAAAGGTAATATATATGTGTACGCTCAAGCACTCAAGAAATTTTTTACCGGGACGTGTTTACGCTCAGTTCATCAAAATATAAGCAAAATAAACAAGTACTGAAAATCAAAAACTTCTCCATCGCGTTTAAGTGTGTAACTAACAAAGGATCGGAAAAGGTCTTTTCGGGTTGTAATTTAGGCTCCTTGGACGGCTATGAAATATATAAGTCGTGTGGCTAACTCACGATCTAGCGTGATCAATGACTCACTCAACCTAATATAATCATGAAGCAATGTGCTTCACCTCATTCAAAATAAAACCTCACTAATTACTCATAATGTAGCCTTCAAACTTAGGCTATTTCTCAACTTGCAAACCATAAACTGACTTTCGCTCGAACCACTTAAATTATGTAGAAGCTTACAATACGCTTCTTCCTTCAAACACAACTCTTGCCTCTTCAAAATTAGGCTTCATAAGTAAATAAATATAAAATTCGAGCCTTTTATAAGCATAGGCAACAACTCAAATAGATTCACCATCCTCTTTTATTCTTTTTTTTTTTGTATTTTCTTTTCTTTTCTCTTTTTTTTTTGGAAGGATGGTGATCCTATTATTACAACTTTTCATAAATCCCTGATAAAATCTTCAAAACACAAATAACCAATAAAAGTAATTAACTCCTACCCCACACTTTTAATGATCGTAGGAGTCGACTAAAAACACTCATGGCTATAGGAAATGGATATTTGGTTATGATTGGCTCATTCGGAACTTATAGTGACTATAATATATATCGATATGGCCGGAATAAGGGTTTATATGTGCCTTAACGTCATTTTCAAAGCTAACCACACACAACGATTTCAAAGAGATCTCAAAACAGAACTTACTCAAGTACATGCAATGATGATAAACACTCAGGCTACTCACTGGCTTGTGCATGAGTTTTTTTGAATTGACGCTGCTTTTAAGGTTTTGCAAAATCGTTTGCGTCCAAGTACCATTTTACAATATATAAATAATAATTTTGAAAGATCTTATGCACTTATTCAAGCTCAAAGACAAGAACATCAAATCATACCTAGTCAACTTCGACAGGCAAGCCAGACAAACACAATTCAGTGCAGAAATAGCAATTAAACACAAGATGTTACTAATTATTACAAGCCATAAGAATTCAAATTGCACTTATAAATGAATTACAAATCATACACAACCCTCCCCCTCCCTAAAATTCCGGCAATCTCCGGATTGCCATAAGCATAAATAAAATTAAAAGAGGTAAGGAAAAGAAAAACATCCCTGAAAACTTAAAAAGTTGAGTCGCTCATGTCGAAGTCGTGCAATTCGGCTGTCGTTTCGATCCTCGTGAGATGAATCGTCCCTTAATAACATTACGAAAAACAAAACTAACAAAGAAAACAATTCATAATAAAAATAAAAAGTTCAAATAGAAAAGAGTTTTGAAGAGTTGTGAAATATAGGGTGTCTAAGGGGTGGTTTATATAGGAATTATTGGCTCTTGAAAATAGGAGTCCTAGATCTTTTCCTGTTTTATTTAAGGTAGGAGATATTAAACTTACCTAGTTAATTATAACTCTCTTAAGGTTATAGATCTAGACTTTGAACCAAGCAAGAATTCGTGCAAAATAATACCATAAACTTACTTACTTGGTGGAATTAATATTCCCAAAAAAATTCGGCCCGATTCTTTCCAAATTTCGCATATTTGATCACGATAGCGGTCACTCTAGCGGTAGGGGTTACCGCTAGACATACCGTTAAACTCTCTGTCACTCCCTAGCGGTGAACTTAATGGTTACAGTAACCGCTAGGTACACTGTTACACCCTTCTGTTCCAGCTAGAGGCAATTTTAGCTGTTTGTTCTTCATCGTTACGCCTAGGATGCTAACGGTAAGAGCTAGCGGTAAGGGTTACCGCTAGGTAACCACTAGATCCCCAGATTTGGCGAATTTTTAAACTTATTCTGCACATCAACATCGCGTAAACGTACCACATCCTAAACTTGAGTATAGATAAAATTAAAGAAAGAAATTTTCATACTTGGTTGTTTGAGATTTACTTTCATTTATATTCTTATGTTACTAGACTTCGTTTACTTTCGTTTATGATATTCGCTTCTCGACTATGCTAGTTGCCTTCATTTCGTTTTATGCTATTGACTTCGTTAATGCTATTTAAATTTGTACTTTCTATTTAATTTTGCTTATGCTTTCCGTTTATGCTTTTGCTTTTCTTAAATTGATTTTTTGAAAGTTAATTCATGATTTTGTTGGTTATTTAGTTCAAGTTAATTAGTTTTAATTTACTGTTATCGGGTTTTAAATTCTTAGATAATAATCAAAACAAACAAAACCCCCAAATTATACAAGTTTTTGTGTTAATTTGTTATTAAACAAACGTTTAAGATTCCGATTGGTTGTTCCTTGAGAATCGACTCGAGTCGGCTTTCCACCCTACAAGTGTCCTCCTACTCTTGCGAGCAGACTTGAATGTTTTAAAATTAAATATATAAAAGGAGTGCATAAAATTGACTCCATATGTAGGAATTATTGGCTCTTGAAAATAGGAGTCCTAGATCTTTTCCAATTTTATTTAAGGTAGGAGATATTAAACTTACCTAGTCAATTTAGAAATCTCTTAAGGTAATAGATCTATACTTTGAACCCAGCCAAAATTCGTGCAAAATAATACCATAAATTTACTTACCTGGTGGAATTAATATTCCCAAAAATTTTTGGCCCAATTCTTTCCAAATTTCGCAGATTTGATCACGATAGAGGTCACTCTAGTGGTAGGGGTTACCGCTAGACATACCGTTAAAATCTCTGTCACTCTCTAGTTGTGAACTTAACAGTTACAGTATCCACTACGTACACCGTTACACCCTTCTGTTCTAGCTAACGGCAAGTTTAGCGATTTGACCTTCATCGTTACGCCTATGATGCTAACGGTAAGAGCTAGCGGTAAGGGTTACCGCTAGGTAACAGCTAGATCCCCAGTTCTGGTGAATTTTTAAACTTTCTCTGCACATCAACATCACGTAAACGTACCACGACATAAACTTGATTATAGATCAAATTAAAGAAAGAATATTTAAGAAGGAAAATTAAAAAGAAAAAGAATAATACACATGCTTCGGTTGCCTCCCAAGAAGCGCATTGTTTTAACGCCGCTTGCTCGACACCAATTTTAGCAATCAATTTTCAGCTGGAGGTGGATCCACAAACTCCACCACCTCACGATCTTGACTCGCTATTATTCCATCACGATACGGCTTCACTCGGTGTCCATTGACTTGAAATGTTGCATCTTTTTTCTCATCGTACAGAGTTACCGCTCCAAAATTATTGATTTCTTTGATCACGAACGGACCACTCCATTTTGATTTAAGCTTACCTGGAAACAACTTTAATCAAGAATTATAGACTAGAGCTAACTTACCAACCTCCAACTGTTTAGCAACAATTTTATGATCGTGACGTATCTTCATCATCTTCTTTTACCTCCATGCATCATTATATGACTCGTTTTTTATTTATTCAAGCTCGGTCAACTCCAACTTCCTATATTCGCTTGCTTCATCATAATTCATGTTCAACTTGCGAATGGACCAACTTGCTCTATGCTCTAGCTCGACCGGAAAATGACATGCCTTCTTATAGACGAGCCTGAAAGGGATCATACCAAGCACCGTTTTATAAGCTGTTCGATAAGCCCATAGTGCGTCAATAAGTTTCGCTGCCCAATCTTTCCGATTTGGTCCAACTGTCTTCTCGGGGATAGCCTTCAGTTGGCGATTACTCGTTTCGACCTGCCCAGAAGCTTGAGGATGGTACGGGGTATCTACCTTGTGCCGGACTCCATATTTAGTCATCAATATCTCGAAGGCTCGGTTGCAAAAATGGCTCCCTCCTTCACTTATAATTGTCTTTGGCACTCCAAACCTACTGAAGATATTCTCTTGTAAGAATTTAAGCACAATCTCGGCATTTTTTTTTCGTGTGGGAATCGCTTCCACCCATTTGGAAATGAAATAGACCCCTACTAGGATATACTCGAAGTCTCCACTTTTGGAAAAAGGTCCCATGAAATCTATCCCCCATACATAAAAAATCTCCATCACTTCATTGAGCACTTGTGGCATCTCATCTCGCTTACCTATGTTACGGTTCGTTGGAAATTGTCGCACGTCTTTCAGTACTCGTATGCGTCAGAAAATAAACTTGGCCAATAGAATCCGGCTTGCAGTACCTTAAATGCTATCTTTTGAGCTCCAAAACGTCCTCTAAAATCATGGCAGAATGAAATATACTTCCCATTTCATTGTTAGGAACGCATCTCCTGCTTAGTCCATCCTTGCAGCGTTTGAACACATAAGGGTCGTCCCAAAAGTAGTCCCTGCACTTATTCAAAAATATCTTTCTTTCTTAGTAGGACAGGTGGTTAGGTATAATATCACAAGCAAGATAGTTCACAATATCATCATACCAAGGAGTTATTAAATGCTCAAGAGCATACGCATTCTCATAAGGGAACAAATCATTAATCATAGAAACTCCATTCACATCATCCTCAGTTATAATTTTGGACAAGTAATCAGCTACAATTTTTTCACATCCGCGCCTATCTTTTATTTGTACGTCAAATTCTTGCAATAATAAGATCCATCTAATCAGACGTGGTTTGCTTTGAGGTTTCGAAAATAAGTGACGCAATGCAACATGATCCGTATGTACAATTACTTTTTCCCCCATTATATAAGACCTAAACTTATCAAGTGAAAATACAACTGCTAGTAATTCTTTTTCAGTCGTTGTATATTTACGTTAGGTATCGTTTAACATGTAACTCGCATAATAAATAACCCTAAGCAATTTATCCACACATTGCCCTAAAACGGACCCCATCGCTTCATTTGAAGCATCACACATTATTTTAAATGGCAATGTCCAATCGGGGGCAACAACTACCGGTGCTGAAGTAAGTATTTCTTTAAGCTCATTAAATGCATTCATACAATCTTCATTAAAAACAAAAGGAGTATCTAAAGTCAAGAGCTTACAAAGCGGGCGGCTAATTTTTGAAAAATCTTTTATAAAACGCCTATAAAAACCCGCATGACAAAGAAAACTCCTAAAACCTTTAACATCGCGTAGGGAATGAAGAGTCTCAATAACGTCAATTTTTGCCTTATCTACCTCCAATCCTTTACTAGAAACAATGTGCCCTAGTACAGTACCGTTCTTGACCATAAAATGGGATTTCTCCCAACTCAACGTAAGATTCTTCTCAATGTAACGTTCTAGAACCTTAGAAAAATTGGACAAACAATTTTCAAAAGACGAACAAAAAATTGAAAAATCATCCATAAACACTTCAAGGAAATCATCAATGAAATCAGTAAAATTGAAAGCATGCGCCTTTGAAATGTCGTTGGGCATTGCATAAGCCGAAGGGCATTCTCCTAAAGGCAAACGTGCCGAAGGGGCACGTGAATGTTGTCTTGCTTTGATCCTCTGGAGCAATGGCCATTTGATAATAGCCAGAAAGGCCATCCAAGAAGCAATTAAATTCATGCCCATCAAGTTTGTCGAGAAGTTTGCCGATGAATGGCAAGTGAAAGTGGTCTTTTCAAGTGGCTGCATTTAATTTTCTATAGTCGATACACATCCACAATCCAGTCGTTAGTCATGTTGGGACTATCTCGCCTTTTTTGTTTTCAGTTATGGTGATGCCTCCTTTCTTCGGAACCAAATGGAGCGGGCTCACCCATTTACTTTCAGAGATAGCATAAATAATTTCGTCATCTTTTAGCTTCAAGATTTCCTTCTTGACCACCTCATATAGCGTCGTCAGTCTTCGTTGGCCATCTCTCAAAGGCCTTGCGTCGGGCTCTAGCTCGATTCGATGCATGCAGGCAACGGGGCTTATCCCTTATATGTCACTGATGCTCCATCCTATGGCCTCCTTGTAGGTACTTTGCACCAAAACCAGCTCTCTTTCCTCATGTTCCGTCAATGCTGAATATAAGATGATGGGTTTTGTTTTGTTCGGCTCGAGGAAAATATACTTTAAATGACTTGGCAGTGGTTTCAACTCCACTATTGGCTCGAGCTCGGGTGCGTTAGCTATTTCGCACAATTCTTCATCGAAATCTCCTTCATAGTCTTCAGTGATTTCGCTCAAGTTAATTTCCAGTATTTCGGCCACCCTGCACAAAAATTATGTGTCATCCTCGATTCTTGATTCATCTAAAATGGTGATTCCCTTGAGGTCGTGACACAAGATGCAATTGGATCAATAAAAGAAAAGTTTTCTTGCATGAACGAAGAGGGAGTGTTGTGAATATCTTTAAGCGATAATGTCACCGATTCGCCAAAAATGGATAAGGTCATTCTCCCCTTGTGGAAATCAATCAGCGTATGAGAAGTAAACATGAATGATCTTCCTATCTAAATAGTGTGCTCCGTGCCTTCTCTTGGAACCTCCCTACATCAAGTATAAGAAAATCAACTGGAATCACAAGCTCGCCGACTTGTACTAACACATCCTCAATGACACCAAGAGGCTGTCTGATTGACGATCCACCAATTGAAGTCGCATCATAGTCGGCTTCATAATCCCAAGGTCAAATTCTTTCTAAAGCGAATATGGCATCAAATATATTCCAGCACCAAGGTCAAGCATTCCACGTGCCGTTTGCCCATTCCCGAGGGCTATGGTTATGCAAAAACTCACTGGATCCTTTTCTTTTGGGGGCAATAGATTCTTTCATATGGCACTCACCTCCTTCGTTAACTCCACCTGTTGTGTTGTTGCCAGCCGTCTTTCTCTTGAGGCTAGCTCTTTGAAGAATTTAACGTATGCTGGCATTGTCTTAATCACATCCAAGAGAGGAAGGTTGATATTGACATTCTTCAGCAAATTGTAGAGATCCATAAATTTCTTATTTTCTTTAGATGGATGTAGACGATTGGGAAAAGGAACCATGTCACGAATCGTGGTTGTCGACTGTTTCGGTTGCGGAGTCAAATATTTGGTAAGATTGTCAGTTATCGTTTGAGTTGGGACTTGGTTTGGAAATTTCCCCTTCAATGATCCTGAAACATATGGATTTGGTGACCTATGCATTTGGTCCACTGGTTTAAGGTCGTCTACCTTAGGCGAGGCCGTAGTCAGAATTTCACCTCTTCTTCTTCTTTTTCTATCTCGACTCCATTATCTACCTTCATTCCACTTCGAAGAACGTGGACTTCCGAGGTTTGCTCAGGTTGGCTCGGAAACTTTCCTTTTTCGTTTGAAAATTCTGCTAGGGGAGCTGCCATTTGTCCTAAAACCATATCCGTATTCTTCCAATTTTTAGCTAGTTCCTCGAACTTTGATTCGAGCTTTGATTCGAGCTTCGTATTGAGGTCAGTTATTTGCTTTTTCATTTGCATGGATAATTGTGCAAGTCTTTTTCGGTTACGCACTGTCTCGGCGACCTGATTTTGCTGCCAAACTAACAACTGATCATTCGGTTGCACTAGAGCAGGTGCTGGGCCCATCGTCGGATATTTGTTCAGTAGAGGCGGTGGTAGGGGTTGTGAGTCGGTCTGCGCCGAAGCGTGATGTGGGTTCCCAGGACCCCACTTCAAATAGGGAGAATCACGTTGCGTCTGGAATTTGTTCATGGGTTTCTGTCTAGAATTTGGTGATTGGTGCTGACGCATCTGTTCCTTAATGTCTTTCGCCTCGGCTTCAAGCTTGTCATAATATGCCACCTTGCACACATCCGCTATATGCCCTTCATCTCCGCATTGAGTACACAATTCAATGACTTTTTTTGAAGACGTCTTTTTCTCGAGCTTGGATTTTAGGACCGTAAATTCCTTGGTTAAATCCTCAATTTCCTCATCCTCGTTATTTAGTAGTTCAAACACTTCATTGACTCTTATCTTTCATGTTTTGAGCTCGTCTGCCTAGATTTCTCGCTCATCATTTCGAATAACTGCTTAGCTTCTGTAGCGGTCAAGTACCCAAAATCTCCACCAACAGCTGTCTCGACTTGGTTTTTGTAGGAGTCAGATAGCCCTTCATAGAAAAACTGATTAACCATCTCTGGGGAGTTATGGTGATTTGGAAAGCTTGAAAAAGTGTCTTGTATCGCTCCCATGCTTCGTGTAGTAACTATCCATCCTACTGAACAAAATTAGCAATTTGTGTCCTGGTATGCCCTGTCGTCTGAGCTGAATAATACTGGTTCAAGAACTTATTGCTAACCGTATCCCATTCGGTCAATGATCTTGGTTTTAATGAAAGAAACCAAGACTTAGCTTTATCCTTCAGGCATCTTGGGAAGCACACCATTTGTAAGTCTTCATGAAGTCCCGGAGATGGGATTCTACTAACTACGGCATAAAATTCTTTAAGAAAAGCCAACAGATCTTCGTTAGCAAGGCCATGAAATGTTGGAAGGTTATTGATTAGGTGAGGTTTTAGCTCAAAGTCTCTTGCAGTCCTTCCCAACACGATAGCATAGCTATAAGGGCCGACCTGAGGGATCGTGAAATCTCGCTGTCTAGGTTCATGTGCCCCCTAGGATCTCTTTCTCGATTGTTAGGTCTTGCGTAGTTTCTGTCGTGCTCATATCTCTCATTGTAATGATTATTTTGGTTAATGATCCAGTCGTCTATACGTTCATCTCCGGCATAGGATCTCTCTGAGTAAGTATCTTGGTCATTGCGATGATAATATCTATCTTCGTCTCCACCTCGTCCTTCATTCCTGTCCATCACATTCCACTGGATATCTTCCCAATACTCTCAGGGTTGTACCGGACCTCTGGGACGAATTGGTTCACTCCCATATTCTCCCCTATTGCGGAGTGGAGGGCGTCTAGGTGGCTGATCATCCATGATATCATCATGAACAGAATTTGCTTGTCTTGACATCATGTTCCGGATTATGTCGCAAGCAAAGTCAGTGGTAACAGAAGAGTCGCTTTCAGAAATAGGAGAAGGTCTTGCTTGATTGGATCGATGAATGTTGTCAATGAATGGGGCAAGCTCGAGTCGAAGTGATTTTCTACCTTGCATGCACTCAACAACAAATCAAACGTATCGAGTGTCAAAACTTGTCCTAATTTCAATTATACAAATAAACGGTTGAAATAAAACGAACAAACATTTTTGAAACCTTTATGTTATTCCTCGAAAATGGCGCTAAAATTTTGATTCAGACTTTTATGCACTCCTTTTATATATTTAATTTTAAAACATTCAAGTCCGCTCGCAAGAGTACGAGGACACTTGTAGGGTGGAAAGCTGACTCGAGTCAATTCTGAAGGAACAACCAATCGGAGTCTTAAAAGTTTGTTTAATAACAAATTAACACGAAAACTTGTACAATTTGGGGGTTGTGTTTGTTTTGTACCATCAAACAAATTTCGTCGATCGACACAAGGCATCGATGCCTAGTCGCCGATAGCTTCTGCGTAGGCTGCCGAGCTGCCAAGATGGATAGCCTCGTCGTCCAGCCTCCGTCGATCCATGGTGAGCACCGACGCTAAGCGGGAAGCACTGAGCAGGATGCGTTCCCGCCAAGCTGGGCAGTGCCGTCGGCCCGTTCACATCGGACGACACCGAGCAGTAAGTGCTGAGCATGATCAGTAGAGCTACCGAGCTGGTCAGTGCCATTGGACAGGCCCCGTCGGCCGACGCCGAGCCTCGACATCGAAAAGAAAGTGCCGAGTAGGATGCATTTTCCCGACGCATGTGTGTCATGCTCAGTTAACTTTCGGTCATTTGTTGAGCTGGAAATGCCGAGCTGAAATACCAGACTAATGTCTCCAAATTCGTTTGGTGAGTAAAATAGTTGAGGTTGACACTAAGTCGGTGGAAAATAGCTGAGGTCGGCGCTGAGGCGGTAGAAACGTGAACAGAAGGTTGGGTGAACCAATGAGCAAGAGACAGGTGATCAATTAGGGTTTCAAATGAAAACTATAAATATCCTCTCCAAGAGAGGAAAAAAGGATTCCAATTTTTTAGAGAGAGAAACACATAGAGAGTTAGAGAGAAAAAGCTTGTTTTGAGAGATCAATACGCTGTAAAAGGATCCGGTCACGGCCGATCCGACCTGAAATTAAGGAATAAAAGTCAAACACTTTTTACTGCTCATCGTTTTTACTTATTTTACTGTTGTTCTCCTTATATTTTGGTATTATTATTGCTTAGGCTACTCTTAGTCTAAATAGTTTTGTTTCAATTAATTGTGAAAATTGCGGAAGAGTAGAAACATCAAATGGTGATTACTATTACAATTTGTTTTTGCATGGTAAAGAGGATTATTTTTCTTTTCCAGAAGTATTTGATTTGTTTTGTTTATTTTTCCTTTTGTGTGTGCGCGCGTGTGTGTTGATTCCATGACGTTGATGTGTGCATGTTGTTTAATGAGATGTTGATGTTGATGTGTCTTTGTTTTTCTTTTTTTGTTAAATATCTATCAAATTAGAATTACACATTTTTTTTATTTCCTAAATATTCAATACATGAAAGGGCCAATAAGTTTCAATACATCATAGGGTTTTTTTTTATATTCAATATATAGTTAGAATTTAAAGGTGTGTTCCAGTAATTATCTCATTTTGTTGGTGCGTAGATGCTATTTATAAACACATTGTAATTTTGTTTTTAAATTATCTATCTACTTGCAATTTTCTCACCCGAGAAGTTGAGACGTCATATAAAAATTATTTTTTTTTAAATCTTCAGCATGTCAAGAAGCTTAAGTTGGAAATCCATCACTAAGGTGTGTTCTGATGCTTTACAAATAATATTCATCTTATAACTGCAAAGTCCAAGATATATTTAAATTTATCTTTCATTGTAGCATCCTTATTTTATGATTTATTATGTCATCTTAGAGGACTGCAATTTAGATATAGTATGTCAATTATTTCAAATTCAAGCATGCGTGAAACTACTTATCGACTATGACTTTAGTGGAAGTAGAAACGAATAAGTAAAAATATTTTATGTGTTTATATGCTTCAGTATACTGTGAAGGAATGTGTGAGATATGTTGAAAATGTGGATATATTATTTTTAAGGGGAAAAGATTGTAACCATCCTGTACTATACGCGTTTTTTGGGTTTGCATCCTAACGTTTTTTTTTGTAATTTAATGCATCCTGTACTTCAAAAAGTTTTGAAAGTGCATCCTCCGACCAATCAACTCGTCGAAACTCACCTAGTCTCGCGAGTGAGGTTGCATATTTTCAAACCCATATACTTTGTGTGAGTTCCGGTGAATTTATTATTTATTTAAAACTAGTTCCGGCATATTTTATTAAATATGCAAAAATTACCGAATTTATTACTAAATAAATAATAAATTTTATTTATTTAATAAAACTAGTTCCGGTAAACATTAGAATAAAATATGGTTTGCATATTTATTTAATAAATTCGAGTTTTTATTTAATAAAACTAGTTTTTTTCTAAATTTTGTATAGTACAGGATGCACTTTCAAAATTTTGTATAGAACAGGATGCACTTTCAAAATTTTGTATAGAACAGGATGCATTAAATTACAAAAAAAAAAACGTTAGGATGCAAACCCAAAAAATGCGTATAGTACAGGATGGTTACAATCTTTTCCCCTGTTTTTAATTAATGTGTTGTTGTTTATAATTCATTTTTTCGGTTAGATTAAGATTTAGTTGCATTCTTGAAAATAACAATGTATTTGAAAGAACAATCATTATCAAATAACTATTATTTAGAAATAATAACAAAATTATCACTAAATAACAGTCGTAAAAACAGTGTCAGTGTTAGCATAACGAAACAAAAGTCGTTATCAAGAATAAAGTATATATCGTTAAAACAAAAATCGATATCAAGATATAACATTTGTTATCATGGGGTTTTAACTAACTCTTAAGGTTTGACATGGTTGTTTAGAAGTAACAAGAGTCTCAAAACTACTTAAAGGATGATTAGATGACCCATATAGTCTATACAACCATATTTTATGCACGTGAATAGTTGTTTCGTGAGAAATGTAGGGTTTTAATGTTACGTATAAAATAATTTAATAACTTCATGCAGTTTCCACTAGGACCATTACTACATATATGAATTAATTACTAAAAATGATTATCCCATACTGGACAAAAAAGAGAGGTATCTCATTGTAAAAGTAGCTTGACAATAACTACAAACATGATTTAATTTACTTAAATTATCTCGTACAGAAGCAAAACGATAAAGTACTACAAACAAGATTTTATTGACTAATTTATTAAATTATCTCATACAAGATTAAATGACAGTTATCGCGTTATAACTCTATCTTCACCACTACTACAAACATGATTTGATTTCTAATTTGCTAAATTATATCGTATATGAGGAAAATAACAGTTCTTTTTTTGTAACGATCAAAAAAATATGCAAGCGCTCAAATTCAATGAATAATAAAATAGACATAATTAGATCGTACCAACATAATTTGAACAACCATATCTACACATTACACTACGTGAAATAAATTGCTCGAAATATTAGAAGTTTGGCACACTAGAAACACATCAACAAAATGAGATATGAGATAACTCCACTTTAAGTGAAAAGAACTGCACCGACTGTATATTATCATGTGTGACATGAAACTTCCACACTGAAATTAGATAACGATTGTTCACCCTGCTTGACTTCTCATCCTGAAGCTGTAGTTAGCCCGAATCCGCTCCACACGAACAACTCGTTACTTCGCCCGAACTTGAACAATACCCGAATAAGCTACACAACCTAAAGTCTACTGTCACTCGCCTTATTTATACATGTATGAATGGGTTTAGTGTTTCAACACTTTGCTGGGTCGAGTAAAGAGCAACACGTAAATCTTCAATCTATTATTGTAGTGGTTGTTAAGTAATTTCATGTGCATATGCATTGTATCCTCTAAATTTTCATAAAAGCTGGAAATACCCATGATGGTAGGCCTATATTTATACAAATCAAAAGAGTCAGTATACATAAATTTTCATGGACCCATCTCACAGATTATAAGCAAAATGTACCATAATACAGGAACTTTACAACTTCAACAAGAAAAACGGTCATTCAATAATATATACAGCCCAAGAATAATAAGATTTGCATTTAAATTAGGTTATAACAACATAATTCACAAATCTACAAACCGCAATGGTCGGGTTGTCCCACTCACCATTTCTAAATACAAATTTTCAAGAAGCATGTTACATAGTTCAAATCTTAAATAAATAAACATGAACACATTGCCCAAAAAAAAATTGGAAAATCAGATTTTCAATAGTTGGTGAATAAAAAGAAATGAAAAAAGGGATATGCCAAGAACTATAGGGGTAAAAATATAACAATGGGGAAGGTCATCATTATAATTGGAATAGTTGCTATATTGACTCGCCTGGAGTGTTTCCATGTGAGACTCGTGTGGCTGAGAATAGGAATAAGAAGGTTCCTTTTTCATGTTGTCATCAACCTCCATGGATATTCTTTGTTGGCTACACCACTGTCTTCAAATTTGTTGTCGATGGCAATATAGGTGTTCATGTCACCATTACATGTCAAAGGGCGCATAACACGTCAACCAAGTCAAAACTGGTCGAGCATGCTATTGGAGAAAAATAGCAAAATCTTCAAGCATTTAATGTTTGTGTAGCACATTCAAAGTTACTTTAACGAGTGCAAAAAAAAAAATGATAAACCTTCCAACAACTTCCAACCACTAATACAGTTTCAAAACAAGATTCACATAGACTATGTCACGATCTCGAACGGTGCATCTACATGCCCAACCATCCGTTATTAAACCAAAACAAGATTCAAATAATCTATCGGTAATAGTTTTATTATTTTATAGTCACCAAATGACAAAGAGTATACAAAATTCAACATCACGAGATACTGATAAATATACAACCATCAAAGAAAGGATAACAAATCCTCTAATAACACCTAAGAAAGAAAAAGGCCTTGTTTAAGGATGAGCGATTTGAGGCTAAATTAGAGGACTTGACTCATTTGAGAGGGTTAACCAGTCAAATCCTCTAATCGATATGTTTGGTAAATAGAGGATTTAATTAGCTTTTTGTTCCAAAAAGCTCTTTTAGAAAAAGCTCCTTGTAGCAGCGTTTAGGGTAGAGAGGATTGAAAAATATGATTAAATAACAAATTTATCCTCTAAAATTAATACTTTAAGTTAACCCACCACATAAATATCTCATGCCACCCATCTCTAATTCATATCAAAAAATAATAAAACTCTTCCATTCATCCATTTTACGCACCAATTTTTTTCTTCTTCCCTCTCAATTAAACTCATTCACTCCCAAATCTGAAATTATAAATACTTATATATGTGGTTAAATATCAGACACCAATAATTTCAGATTCTTGTATATATTTTTCTAATTATTCAATTAACTCATCATATAAATTTATATTATTATCAAAAAAACTCAACAATAAATTAAGTTCGTGTCCTTATTGGTCATTTTAAACATTTAAATAACTATTCGCTATTATCTATTCACCAAACACTTCTATACAAACAACTAATACAATCAGCTAGTCAAATCAGCTAATACAATCGGTTATCAGCTATCAACTAATACAATCAGCTAACAGCTATCCGCTAATTGCCAAACAAGGCCTATATAACCATCAAAAGGAAGACAAACAACTCCAAATTATTCAGGTGGCACTATACCTCTAGTCAAGTTCTTTTTAAATCATCTTCTGTGTAATCCATCGAACAATTCCCCTTTAGTTCAGTCATTTGATCAAACAGTTATGGGCACCTCCACAAGTGATTGACTTTGGTATATCAGGGTCCTCCCTGACCGACTCCTCTATGAAATCTCACCAACGAGTTCGCATCTACTACACAAAGTCTAGCCTCAATCCCCTGGGTTTTGCTCTAACTAATTGAACAGAACGAGGGACGCTCAAGAGATAATCTGCATATTGCTTTCGGGGAATTCAACAAACTCATTGTTTCCTTGGGAGGGGGCGACTTCCTCTTGCTATTGAACGGTTGAATAAGTTAAATCCTCTGCTATTGCTGATGAATTACGATGTGGTGATGTTGGTGAATAGTTAAATCTTATGCTTCTGCTCACGGACAGGGAAGAACACAACTTCGGCAAGCTTTAATGAATTATGCTCTTTTTTAATCTTTAAATCATGCAATTCAGTAAAATAAAATTATAAATCTTAAGGGATATATTTAAAAAATATATAAAGTTGAAGGGTTATGTTATAATTTAAATAACATTATAATAATAATTCAATATAAAATTAAAATTTTAATATTAAGATTATTGAAATGTTATTTTGGTAATATAATAATAAAGATAATATTAATTATAAAAAAAAAGGTACAACACAGCACAAATGAAAAATGCAATTGTACACAATTGTACTCAAATGGATGATTGTGATTGAATAATTACACATCTAATTGTATATTTAGGGGATACCTGTGGACAGACAAGTACAATGGATACCTAGAATTAGAAAACACCATCTAAGATATGGTTCATGACCAAAAAGGACAAAAATGTGAGAACAATATTAGAATTTTTATTGTGAGTACTGTTGTCTTGGTTTATACAAACGGGTGGGTAGTTTAAAACATCTTGTTACTAAACACCCAGCAAATCCGATAGTATTTTACTAGAGAAGATTTAAAGTCAGAACCTATCTATCCTGATGCAATAATGATTCGCCGAAATTCTCAACCGACTCTGCATACATGCATGCATTAATGTTCATTCATGTGGGAGATTGTTGGAAATTATTGCCTAGAAGTGACAGTTCATATGAATGATTATGTGGTTTAATTCAATTGACTTGTCAGTTCGCAGTGAAGATGTTTGTCCTGATATACGTGTTGTTTTAATTGTTACTTGACAATATATAAATAAAGCCTCTTAGATGATCATCAAATCACATAAATTAGAAAATATCATTAATTAAAACAAACATAGTTCCGTATAATCATATTGTCAAATTCCTTATTTTTTCTGAGGTTTAAAAATTTCGAATACAATTTTATTCGTCAAAAATCTTTAAGTATTGAAATGATACTTAGTTAGTATCGTATATCGTTTCATCTTAATGCAATTTCCGTTAATCGTGAGCTCTCTAATAGGGCAATGTTCATATTTAAGAAATATTGTCCAACATTTAACTCGATTTAACCTTAAATTATCATTATCTGTATTTCTAAGAAAACCATTAACACTTTTTTTTTTTTTACAATCATTCGCATAAAAAGTTTATCCACAATATTCTTATGTTGCCTAAACAAAATTCCCTTGAAATTAATATGACAAGGTTGTCCTATATTCTACCAAGTTCAGATAGTTTTTAATTTTTATAAGAGACATGAAGACCAAACAAACACCATTTTCCTCTGCAAAAATAAACACTACGATTAATATCGCTATTCTCCATTTATACAATGACAGAAACTTGAAATTCAAAAATAACAATAATAAATTATAATAACTACAGAATGTATATCTACCTAAATCCATAACCAAACCTGCAAATCTCTTTTATAGACAAAATTATATCGACTTTCGTGTATGTATAAGTACACCTTACTCTACATGGATTTACTACAAGTTCTTAGTTTCCAGCTCGTTTCAAGAACACGTATACACTTAAACCAGCAACTACAGCAGCCCCAGCAGCAACAGCACTATATGCTGAAACCGATCCGTCTGCTTGAACATATTCCATAATCCTCGAATTGGATCGTCTTGGACGTCGATTTGTTCCTAGGTATTCTAAATGTAACCTTAATCCCTGTCCAAATTGTTGTGAATTTCATTAATTAGTTTCTTCTGTTTTTTGTAGGGGTAAATTACATAAACTAAGGTATTGTCGAATTATAAAAGAACACATTTATTTTTCAAAATTACGAGTACTCCCCTGAAGTTTGATTTTATCTTTGATTTTATCTGACAACCGCACCCTCAAATTGGTTCAATTTGTAAAACAGAAACAAATGTCCGGAGAATATAACTAATTTTGAAAGATTATTGGGTCTTTTGAAATTAAACTGAATTACATGGGTAATGTTTGTAATTGTCCTTTTTGTGGTTGCACTTAAAGGCAAAACTAGCAAATGTATTTATATTTGCTAAGCAAAATAAAGGGTTAATGGAGGATGAGAAACCCAAAGTTGGGACTAAAGTTACTTCGTAAGGATAATTACAAAAACTATCCCCAAGGTTTAGTCTAATTACAAAAAACTCTAATTATTTTTTGAAATTACAAAAACACCTTTAAAAGAAACCCATTCTTGAGGGTTCAATTTGTAAATGAGAAACATATGTCAAGATTATATTTGTGGAAAACTCTACGGTGCCGTTAAGGGCACCATGCCCCCCACCCCCTTGCATTTACAACCATAGATCTCTTAATCTGAAAAGCCTAAATTTAATCTAATGGTTCCTATTAAACCCCACTATATGAGGAATGGTACCGTGAAGGCACCGTAGAAGTTCCCTATATTTGTAACCTTGAAATATATATAAATAATTAGGCAAAACCTCAGGGATAGTATCGTAATTAGAGTACAAAAGAGAACTCATCAATACCTTCCATCCAGATAGCTTTGCATGGTATATGGCTGCTTGAAGATCACTATCTGAAGCTAGTAGAACCTTGTCATTGTCTTCATCCTCATACTGCAAAATGGTGGCCAACCACAAGCATAAGACTTAGAATTAACCATATGAGAAGATAATTAAATAAAGCGAGAGTCGATGCCCAAATCTTACCATAATTAGTGGGAGGTTGTTTCGGTCGATATCAGCCCCTACTCGCTGAAGGATTGCTGTGATAAGGTCAGTCACTTTCTCTGTATCTGAACTCGAACAACAACAAACGAGTCATCAGGGCCATGAAAGAGTTTTTTATGTTTTGTAAAACAGAGACGGTAAAAGATACAATTCTACGAGACGAAAAATATTTCCTCTACGAATTAAGCACTATCGATCTTTTTTTCTTTTTCTTTTTTAATTTTGCACCGTCACTGGTTAAAAGCTTGCAGCAGAGAACTTTGGGTTAAAGAGTAGAAACAGCAGAGACGCACCACATATGAACCTATGCATTCTTCCTTTCCCGTCTTGAATCTTGAAAGAAAAAGTGTTGGGCGCAGCGGAAGAAGGTTGCGGCACAGACACACCTGTCTCTCCTCCGTCGGAGGCCATCTTCAAGGAGGTTTCACTGAGACAAGATATCATTAAAAGATGTGTGAGAGACAAGAGTGATCTTATAATATTGACGGTGAAGACCATAATAACCTCTGGGTTTCATCCTCATCATCTGGACCCAGTGCCATTGCAGAATCCCAGAAGTTTTGCATCATTGCGTTTGCAGCTTCACTGTTAGCTCCAGCAGCACTTCCAACCTATAAAATTAAAGCAAACTTCGATTATGAAAATCAGCGGAAATATGATGAGTTTCTAGCCAATCTCTCTGCTGCATATATTTACATTTCTCAAATAATTAAAATCGTCGCCAAACAAATTTCCAAGTTCTCGGAATGGGTAAGTATGCAGAAATAATTAGAATTATAGGGTCCTTAGCAATATGGTGTTTATCTAGAAATAAAGTCAGAAATATAAATTCCATTAACGATAATATCAAACATGTGTAGGAAAAATGCTTATAGGCTTGCAATTATGCTTCCATAGCAGAATTCCCAGTTTTACCCACAAAATTCCCATAACGTTGTGAACAATAAACTATATATAAACCACCAATATTAACAAAAAGAGAGAAGAGCTCTAAGAGGCTTATCAGTGTTCATGAAAATAATGCATGACAGAACAGAAATTTAGGAATCTCCAAAAATAAAAAAATCAAAAGTTTTCTCTATGTGAGATTCAGAAGGTGGACAAAATCATTTATTCAATGACTTTTGCCTTAGAAGTTGAACATGACTTACTGTGGCAACAGCAGCATGAGTTATGTGAAGCACATCAATGACAGTTACGACTGTTCCATCTGTAGAAGAAATACTTAAATAATCAATACATTTTCCTTTATCAAATTTCATCAAAATTATCGAGATGTAACTACCTCTATCAACAACCGGTAGGTGTAAAAACGATCCATCATGCATAGTATGAAGGGCATCAACTATAGGTGAATCAATAGTCGCACATTCTGGATTTGGAGTCATCACCTGGAAAATCAATAAAAACAAAAAGGCTATAAGTCAACTAACTTTCCCATAAATATAATAAAATAAAATAAAAAATATGAAAAAAGGGGGAGAATGTACCTTTTCCACTGGAGTGGATTCTGGAGGAAGATTCTGTGCTATGACTCTCATCAACATATCTTTTGAACTACGAGGATTAAAAGGCACCCAGATCGAAATTAAGGAAATTTGTAAATTTTATCATGTTAATATAAATATATAGTTCCAATCGAGAGAAAAGCTCACGTTAGTATTCCCCGAGGTTTGTTATCTACTGTTACAACGGCAGAGCTCGTTCGAAGTTCAAGAATTTTCTTTGCAGCAACTAGCACAGTGTCACTTGGATCAACTGTAACAACCCTAACCACGCAGGTAGTAACAATAATTTAGGTTACTTTGATGTTCTTTTTACGGAGATCATCTTCCAATGGTTGTAATACTATTCAGAATATTAGTTAATAGTACAAGTGAAGATATTACCTACTTTGAATTCTCGGAGATTATAGTAGACAATGAGGGTCTGAACATCCTCTCGCGAAGTGTCTCAATGAATGTGTTAGGGCCTATAAATCAAACAAGTAAACATATCATTTCTGGCTACTAAGCAGATCAATATACATAAAAACATTGATAATGCAACCAATAGAGACAAACAATATTAGCATTTTACCCCTCATTTGTTTCTAAATAGTGTGTGTGTGTGTGTGTGTTTTTCTTTCTTTGGTAAATCCATATATTCAATTTTAAGGATTAGCTAACATATTTGATTTCCTTTAAAAGATGTGGGCTATTAAAAATTACGATTTAGTGTTCGGTATTATGATTGTTTTCTGGATTTGAAATTTAAATTTTTTCTGCAGAAATGTCTCCAAACATTGACTATGTTTTTTTTAAGAGTTATAAAATATTAATGAAAACAAAGTATTTCTTGGAAGAAAAATTATTTTTACTATGAACCTTTCTGATAACCTACGGAGTAACATGACCTTTCAGAAAAAAATATCATTAAACCCAATTTAGATTTAGGTGAAAAAAATCATCTAAACGAAACATCGTCCACCAACCAGACACTGATGTCCCCCATTGTTTCTCAACACCTTCAACTGCAGCTGCAATGGCTTTTCCCTTCTCAGCGGCCCTCTCCATACGAGCAATAGCATCGTACAAACATTTCGTTATGTCAAGTAAAGCAATCACCTCTCCATTTTCCACTACTGGTAAATGTCTAAATTTCCCTGTACACAAATATCACGTTTAAATGAAATGCGATATCATGACCAAACAAACACTAATAGAGTGCTAGTGCGCAATTTCACTTGGCCTAACCTTGAACCATCTTTTGCAAGGCTTCAACAGCAAGAGTGTCAGAAAGGACAAACACGGGGTTCCTCGTCATAACCTTGGAAACAGGTGTCTCCTGCAGATTAACCTCACGAGCAATAACTCGTGTAGCTATGTCCTAAATTCAGAAAAAGGTCACATTACAAATAATCTTGTAACTTTTTGGAAAGAGAAAAAAGAAGGCGTCCACAAGTAGAATTTGTTACCGAAGTTATACCTTATCCGTCAAGATCCCACATAATAATGCATTTGAATCGGTCAGCAATAATGCGTCAACTCTCCGTGTAGCCATCCGATGACAAGCGTCTTTGATAGTTGTAGTTTCAGGTACTGTCAAGGCTCTTGACAGACGCAATCTCTTCACTGTTCGCTCTCCTGTCAGTCCCCTGCGAGGGAAATTGATAGACAAACGACGAATACGACACATGAGTAACTCCACGATTGTTTTTCATATACGTTCTCATTCTCTTATGCCTTTCAATAGTTTAATGAACATTCCATTGTATTAGACAGAGGCCTCACTATGATACATTTACTCCTGAGATTTGGATTTAATTAGTCATTTTGCATGCAATAATCTCACTTTCTCCACAAACAGCAATCACAGTTATCCATCTCAATCTCCACAATACATTTGGACAACAATGCGTTGCTAAAAACAATTGTATTAGAAATTTACATATTGAAAGTTGTTAACCCGCACGAAAGCATGCATTACATTCCTAAGCGATTGAATAAAATATAATAAATAATAAAATCCATGCTATTTTCAGAACACAATAGTATCATAATATTATAATACCTCAATCATACATTGCCCAACGTTAGAAGCAAAAAAACCAGTCATAAGGCTGGCTAAACATAGAAATATCTACGATAAATGCAGAACATACATGGAACGGGAAACCGATAAGGATTTGCGACTAGAGGGGGAATCCCCAAATCCTCCGCTTCCAACGTTCTCCAATGCGGCGGCGGCAGCGGCGGCCGCTTTCTTCCTGGAATGAGACGACGAGTGCGTCAATGACATACTTCTCCTCGACGATGACCCCCCTTGACTCGTCGTCATCTAATCGATTAATCAATAATCCACCTCCTGTGAATCATTCAACATCCAAAACACATCGAGAATAAATATAAATAATTACCATCCACGATGAAAATTCAAAAACCAGAGTGCATTGTTATATAATATATTAAACACATGGGAAAAAAAATGCATTTACCCGGTGTGATTAAGCTATATTAATCGAAAAAATGGCGGTTCGTACGAGCCAAAGAGGAATGCGTGTTTCGTACTTTAATTTTTTCTTTTCAATTGGATTTGTTTGTTTATTGGCTTGAGTGTTTTTTTTAGGAGAAAGAGAGGGAAAGGGAGAATGCCCGCCTGAGAAATTGGAGGGGATGACGGTTTTGTTGTGTCCATTTTTAGGGAACTGAAAGTTGGTCGTAGAATACGGATAATAATACTCCATACTAACTATATTGAGGTGTTCAAATTCAAATTGAACTTGGTCGACCGTAACCGCTGGGATGAGTTTTATCTTATGGATTATAAAATAGGAGACATGGAATCCGTACATTCCTGCACAAAGTAGAAAGACGATATCCTCATTTGTCAATTCTATAATCGAGTGAAATGGGATCTTTAATCTATAATCTGATTATAAATTAACCACTCGCGAGTGAGTTAAAGTAGATGAAGAAATAGAAATAATTAGAAAGTTTAAAGGAACCCAATTATGAATTGTCGATGGAGGATTGATTCATATGAAATGATTATATGAATGGACGACTCAAAATACGATAGAGTAAATTAATTTATAATGAAGAAGAATGTAATTCAATATTTATAGTGGAATAATATTGGTATTAATAAGTTGGATATCATAATTAAAGTTACATAGGAAAAGGTTTCCTTGTAAATAAAGTGCTCTTAGGTAGGAGATCAAATCCTCCCTTTTGTTAATAGTGTTAACTATTAATGCTGAGGTGTCGAAATGAGAGGATTACAGGGCTGATGTGAACCAATAAAAATCCTTCAAATGATGTGTCGGTCTGTGATTCATAGGGGGTTTATTTTGGGAGGAGATCAAAATTTTGCATAAATAACAACTTTTTTATTTTATTTTATTTTATTTTGGTTAATGTTCAAGCCAACTTTTTTTCACGGTGTTTAGGTAGTCCTTTCTCACGGTCAGCTTTTTTCTTATTATTTTTTCTTCTTCTTTTCTTTCTCCAATAATTTCACGTTTGGCCTTTTTCTTCTTATTTTTCTTCTTCTTTTCTTTCTCCACTTGTATATACGAAGAAAGCATCTATTTTTCATATTTTCAATTCCCGATCTGTTTTTTTCATAAAAATCGATGATTAAAATTGATCATCAATTTTTACAGATCTATTTTTATGGTTCTTTTTTTTTAATATGGATTCGTTTCCCCATATTAATTTTTTATAGATCTGTTTTTTTATTTTACAATTAAAAATGGTTTTGTTGATTATATCTCATATTTTTTCTTTTTGTTACAGTTATCTCTCTAATGGTTTTGGAGGATAAACGGGTCTTTCTGCCATGGAAAACCCTAGCCACCCATTCATCTCGGCCGCCGCCGTTGACGATTCCCTTTTCTCCGAAGAGTGCTGCCAAAACTTCATTCTCCAACCGCCGCCATACCTTTGCCCCTACGCCGACCAGTCCTCGGTCCCGGCGGACGGCGGCCCATTATCCACCCATATCTCGCCACCGGTTTTCACGCATGCCCAACTCAATTCTAATGTCTCCAGAGGGTGAGATTGTTAAATTCGATAATTTGAATAATGCTTTGTCGAAATCCGATTGAATTTGGATTCGATTTTCACTAATCATACATTGTGAAATTCAGCTGCGAATAGATTTGATTCCATTAATGTATTTATTTTTATCGATTTTTTTGTTTTGTTTTTGTAACTGTTTTTTCTCATTTTTTTATATGGATTCGTTTTTCTCGATCCCAACAGGCTCAGGTGGTTATTAGCGATGGAGTTCGGAAGAGGTTTCCATTAATTTCGAAGAAGATGCTTCGGTGGATATTAGCGGCGGAGCCGCTCCGCTCTCCAATGGCGGCGGCGGCAACTCTTCTGGTGAGTCGAGTTTTTTTCTATTGAGAACTTAAGTTGATGAATTTTAGGATTGTGGAATTGAAGTTTGGTTGATGATTCGATGATGAGTAATTTTCCTTTGTTTGTGTTTTGGATATTTATTGTTCGTTTTCAGTTGAATTAGATAAATTTGTTAACTTGAAACTTGGTTGTGATTGATGTTGGAAGGGAGCGATAGTGTGGATATTCCTAGGGTAAATACTATGCCGTCGAAAATTATCAATCCTGTGAAGTTAGAGCTGCCAGCGGGGCTGGAAAGATCAAAGACCGAGAGGCAAAGGCGTAATAGTATTCTTGGTGAAGAGGCTGCACAGATTTTTGATGACCGGATTTCTGTACAGCAGAAGGTAAGTATCTTTCGTAGTGTCTTGAACATTGGTGATGTTTTTCATATGAATATTATTAATTGATTTTGGCACTATTGTAAAAGTCGGCTATTTCCCATCAACTATTTTGCATTTTCTATCAAGTTCATTATTCCAGATCCATATTTTTTTTGTTGGATGTATTTATTTGAATATTCAAATCTCGATTCATGAAATCTATTTCAAATTTTCTGCCATATTCGATTCATGAATTTAATAATCGATTTTCAGATGTGTTATTCAATCATTTTTCATAATTTCTGCACATTGAGTAGCGGCTGTTTTCTTATGAATTATTTTGTGGTTGTTATTTTGCTTTAAAAATAATTTGTCTGGAAAAAATAGATAAAATTTATAGTACGCGATTCTAGGCAATATTTGATTCCGTTTTTTCCTTTTTTATTCCAATAATTGTAGTCTCCTTTGCAGATTCTAGCTCTAGGCAACAGTTATTTTCACTTTTTTTTTTGGTAATAGTTATTTAGTTTAATCTTTCATTGTATAGGATCGAGCAAAACAATAAGCTTTTAAATACTTTTCCACCTCTCAAATCTTGTTTTTTTTTTAAAAACTGCTTCATGTAATCTCTTATTTTTGGTGTTAAATTTGTGTTTTTTCAGAACTATATGAAGATCATTTTACAAAAAATCTCAGATTTGGTAACTCGGATGGATTTCCTCCTCAATCACGGGAAGTTATAGGTTAACTCCATCTCACATGTAATTTTTATAATTGTCCATAAAAATATATGATTTCATTTTTTTATTCTTATTAGGTCAAAATTTAATTTGTTGCCCAATATTAGTGCTTGAATGTTAAATTTTTGATTTTTGTCTCTGTCAGATTTAAATTTTGGTCATGCAAATAAAGACTCCCCTCATCGGGTATTTTCGCTGAGTTATCCATTTTATACCACGTGCATATCTTATATTCTGTGCGGTTTTTGGGTTAATAGTAGTGAAGATATTATTGTTCTAGATAATGTTTCAAATGGCAACACTTATGCAAGTTGTAGCTTTTCTCAATGAAATGGGACGAGTATTGGTTCATCTTCAATTCTAAGTTGATTGTTTTTCGGATTCGCTAAATAATTTCCAAGGTTATTTTTGGATGTGTTCACGTTGTATATATGTGAGAGTAAGAACACTTTAATATACAATTTGGGATATGAATTACAATTTTAGCTTAACTTTCTTACTCAACGTTGATAAAAATTACAAGTAGAAGCACTTTCTTTGGGAATAAATCTGATCTTTGTTTAATTTTATTTTAAATTTTGTTCCGTGTTCTTTTGACTATATTTAATGTTTTTAAGTTTTTTTGTGTTTATGTGAAAGTTGAGTATTGTAGTTCATATGCACGGCCGATCGATGTGTTCATATGCACAGCCGATCAGAGAAAGAAGTCCTCTCTGGGGGTGATGAACACCGTGATTTCGTCTATGGCGCTCGACTACCCGCCCGACAAGCTCGTTGTTTATCTTCAGGACGATGGTGGCTCTCACGTGACCTTGCAGGCCATGAGAGAAGCCTGGAAATTCGCGAGATTTTCGATTCCTTTCTGTAGGAAAAGTACGAGTTGAGTTTCAGGTGCCCGGAGCCTTTTTTTGCAGTTAAGGGCAGTGGTAATGAGAAGTTTAGTGGCAGTAGTGAGTTCGCGGCTGATAGGAAGATTGTCGAGGTTCGTGACCCAATTAATTCCCTTAAGTTTGTTATTAGCTTTTACTTTTTTGGTTTTTGCTTGAATTTTTGTTATTGTGTATGTGGGCAGAAAAAGTATGAAGAATTTCAAGCAGCAATAGAAAAGAATTCAGTGAATGCACAGGGTTCGGTTAGCAGAGATCATGAATCTACCATCGAGGTAGAAAGTGCGTTGTGAATATTGTATATGGTATCATTAATGTGCCCTCTTAGAATTAAAAACTCAATTAGGATCCCCTTCATCCATTTTGTCAAAGATAAAGCTATCAAATGAATATAAACTGAGCAATTTCCTCTTTTTTCATGTCCCTAACAGAGATTATGTTTACAGGTTTCAAGGTAGATTTTATTTTTTTAATTTATATTTTGCAGTGAGGATTTATTCATCGATCTAACCTCTCGAGGAACACAATTTTGTAGATCAGTCTATGTAACACACACACACACACATATACATACATATATATATATATATATTTGTCAGTTCACCTTTTCTTAGAGAGAAATGATGTTTGTTAAGGAAACAATATGTAACCTGGGAGAAAATTATAATTAGTGAATATATGAAAAATTGTTGTGCTAATTCATGATGTAATAGTACTTTCTGGCTATGAGTCGACGTAAAATAATTCAAATCTATTGTTCTAATTTTGGTTTTCTTTTCCTGCTTAGTGTAAACTTCATTAATTTTATTACAGAGAATTTACAGTTTTAACTCACTGTTAA
Organism: Phtheirospermum japonicum; assembly: GCA_014905375.1. Lineage (NCBI taxonomy): Eukaryota > Viridiplantae > Streptophyta > Magnoliopsida > Lamiales > Orobanchaceae > Phtheirospermum > Phtheirospermum japonicum. The sequence goes on along the minus strand of BMAC01000044.1, from coordinate 1,956,957 downwards.
GAATTATCTATACCTCGGACAAAATGCTCAAACTAATGCATATTTTCTAGAAGTAAGAGTCTTTATCCAAAATTATCGAGTAATCTTCTAGAGCTTTATAAGCCACAAGTCTGAACAAGTAATTAGGTTTGGTCATTGTTAATAGGAAATTACTTTATTATTTTTTTATAATTCTCGTGCAAAATACACATTATTATTGATGATAGAAGAGAAATGACATTATGGCTTGAACTTGTACTCAACACTATTCTAGAAAAAGTCTGCAAGATTGTTTGCTACCACATCAAGCTGTGGCTTTGCTAGCTATGTCATTAAAAGTTACAGAAAATTTTATTTGATTTACCATGTTCACATTGGATAAACTTAAATAATTAGTATACTATTATGTTTAGATGACAGTAGAACCATGAGTTTTCGATCATGTGCTAATGTTTCGATTTAGTCTCCGCTTGAACGACTCTTCACCACACTTCATCAAAAGTCAAGTATGGCCCAATTTGTGAATCCATCATCTTGGTTAAAATTACTGAATTGGTTTAATTTATGGAAGAGCATATGTATGACCCTACAACTTAACGTAACAAACAACAAAAATCCATCTTGCAGGTATAATCCCTGAATTTTCTCAATTCATTTGAAAATATTTTATGATACTTGTTTTCATAATTTATCGCCGAGATACTGTTGTTTAAAAAATGTTGAAAATGAAAATAGAAATCATATTAAAATTATACGAGTTCCTTACTGCCAGGATGCTTCGCATTATTTCACATTACATTTTTTAAATACTAGCATGATTCTATTTTTTTCCTTATCTTAATGGATGCACACAAAACCAATACCATCATTAATAATTATTACAATAGGAAACATAAGTTATTTTCTAATACCATCATTAATAATTATTACAATAGGAATCATAAGTTATTTTCCATATAAATGTATGCTCCAAAATATTGAAATTATTATAAAATGAGTGAATGAAAAGTGTACGTGGTTCAARAGGCAGYAAWTTKATTTCACTACCATCATAATTACTGCACATTTGGTAATTGAAGTATAAATAGAAAAATATATTTAACGTGATTAATTATTATTTTATAATTTGTAAACTACATTTCAACGAATAGTAATCTTTTTATGAACCATGTTCAACATTTTTTTAATAATATTCTATATTTTAGAATAATTAGATAGTTTGAATATATATTGCTTAACTGTAAATATATATAACTTTAAATTATTTCACACAATCTACGTAATCTTATAAGGCCTCTTTTGGGAATTGAGATGTGATTAGGTTAGATAACTCTTACCTTCAGATAAATTTACTATTCCGTTAAATATGGGTCTTTTGTTTGGGATTTATGTTCCATTCCTACATGATTTCCAATGATATAATATACTCTTGTTTGGAAATTATGATTACTAGAGATTACAACATGCAAATGACAAGAGTACCCTTCATTTTTGGTTGGCAAATTGAGGCCATTGATAACTGAATTATTCTACCTCATCATATAAATTACATAGATGCTTTTTCATAAATTTTACTAATTAATATAACTAAAAATTATTATTATATTATTTTATATTAAATCTATTTTTATTATTACATTTTCATATCATATTTATCTACACTCTCATTTTCATTATTCCAAAAAAAGAAAAAACAAACTACTATAATTCACGGCGTCAAGATTAATAAACCAATGAGTTGTTGATACAAACATTTTTCTAATGACATTTTTATTGTATGATTTAATTTATTTTAAAAGAGAGTAATTAAATGGAAAAAAGTTACTTGAATATGTGTAGTTCAAGATTTATCAAGATTAAATGGAAACTAAGACTTGTGCAGTATCTACAAGTGAGACGTTCACAAGGCCATAAGTATAAATTACAATTAAGGTTGTATCAGAAATCAATTCCCATAATAATTTACAATTATCCCAAATAATAATAATAATAATAATAGTAATTAAAAATAATGAAGAATCAACTATTAGTTGGCAGATATCATATGTACAAATTAAGTTGTATTTGCCCTCTATTACTTATGTAACTATGAAATTCTTAAGCACATGATCATCATTAGATGCATGATTTCTTCTCTGAGTTAAATGAAAAGAATAAAATAAAAAATGTTGACTATAACACCAAATATCACTATATACTCTCTGTCTCTCTCTCTTTTAATTTTTTTAACAAAATAACCTTATATCAAAGGTGTAAAATTGACAACATTCCTAATACATACCCATATCACTTGCTCACTACCATTTCATGTCTCTGGACTAGATTTTATATTCTTAACAATTACATATCCGATTTTTTTACTAAAGACTACGACCTCCACTATCATATACCTCACCAAACAAATTCAGCTTCAGGAGAGGACAGATAAAGGTAGCACTCTCTCTCGAATTCCATTACTATCGTCTTCGTCATATTGTTTTCCCAATAAATCTTGCTCATCTTCCGAGTACCCTTCATCGTTTGCTTCACCACCATTACTACTTTTATCATCTATACTCTGAAAATGAGTCGAATCGCCAAGAGCCCTTGACGATTCAGAATCTTCACATATGCAAGCCAATGGGTGTTCATGAAACTCGCCCCTCAAATGAAACCAATTTGGAATTTTTGAATTGACTAAAATTAACAGAACCCCTATTCGCCTTCTTGTTCAATACATCCATACTACAAAACAGAACCTAAGAAAACACAAGCCCAGATCAGAAAAATCCAATCTTTAACACAAAACACATACACAAGTAGTTTAAAAGACCTGTGCACACATCCGGATGATAAAGAGAAGAAAGGGGCCACCATATTCAGTAGTGATTAGTACCCTCGAAACCATCCAATATAACAGTTTAAGCATAGAATGGTTAACAACCGTTATATTTTAGATACACGCCAAAACAAGTATTACATCCGAACTATACAAGACACATGATAGAGAGTAAAGTGAATCAAAATGCATAAGAATCAAAAACCAACATAATATCAAAGGCGTCCTTCTAAAATCATCTTGATCATAGTCTCTTTCATCCATTGTCCAGGCTGAAGAAGAGATCCATCTGTTTTGTGTTATCACACAACTTATTGGCCACTGCCAGCTTCTCTTCGGCACTACAAACATCCAGTGTTGCCAATGCATCAAAGATTCTTTTCATGACGAGCGTGCATCGTGCTCAAAACCTAAACGCTTTGCAAGATCCCATAGCCTTGCACATGTTTTCCCACAAAAGCCTGTCATCAAATCAAGAAATCGCTCGTCTAATAAGTCTTCATTTCTTTTCTTCCTTTTCTTAGAGGATTTTCCAGATGCACTACTCTCGCCATCGCAGGTTGATGTGAAATCTGGGAAATCTTTGTGAGTATTTTAGTTTGGTGTCAAAGGGGGGTCATTGTTGGCCTGCTCCAGGGTTGGTGCCTCATTCAAAATGTCTTGAACGATATCAACAAACCCTTCAGCATTTTGACCCGTGGCACGATCTTTTCCAAATATCTCACACCAATCTTTATAGTAAGGCCATGACTTGTATCGTATGGTGCGCGCGTTGTTATCCGTCTATTTCAATGACATGGGTAAATATATTAATATCATATATTTGCATTGACAATTTGCAATATCGATAAATAAATTGCAAAAGGAAAAAAGAAACGTGTCAAGTGCAGCACCTTAACATACTCGTTCTAAATATCATCGTTTTGAATGTAAATTGTGTTCGATGAATCAATCCATCCAAAACCAGACCTGGACATCATTGTTGACAAGGAACCGTAGTTCTTTTTCCACACAGTTATTTTAGAGCTAATATGAGGCTCGGCTTTGATATTGGTATCCGGGAATGCTTGGACCATTGATCGTTCTAGAAGAGCGGTATACCCCACCTTGAATCCATAATCACATTTCCAACCTCTGACAACCAACTCTTTTAAAGCACTTAATAAAACGAGTTCCTCTTCTGAGGTCCACGACCTCCTAGGAGCCTTGTCTTTTTTCTGGCCGGGTGGTCTATTTACAGTGGACTGCGAATCCATGTTCCCTACTACAATTGTAGTTTAATATGACGAAATAAAATTTACCATAAAAAATATTCTGATAACATTTACAACAATTACAATTAGGATAAAACTCTGTTAGTGGCAGCACACAAGACACATATTGAAGCACATCTCAAATTTACTAACTTTTGTTTTATTACACATCTTCGACATTAAAGATCGTTCACAAAGAAGATAACAAACAATAAGTAGTGGTACACAAGTCATCACAAACTTAAGTAAATATTTCATTGAGACAGACGAATGATAGTTGATAAATGAATTAATGGTTTGCACGCCACTCGTTATACATGTTCTGAGCAAGTTCATCTCTCCAAATACTCCATTCTAGACATGGATCAACATGATCCACATAACTACCATCCCCGAAGACATGGTAATGTTCAGAATGATCCTCATCTACCTCATCTTGCATAGGATTCCTTGCCATGGTGGTACAGATAAAGTTGTGCAATAAGCAACAAGCCATTATAATGCGACTTTTGGTTTTAATTGAAAAATAAGAACTACTTAGAAGAATAGCCCATCGGATCTTAAGTAACCCAAAAGCTCGTTCTATAACATTTTGTGCCTTAGCATGTCTCAAATTTAGCAACTCTCTAAAGTTTTGTGGAGCCGTGCGACCGCTACCCCACTCATCTAAATGATACCTAACGACCCTGTAAGGTGCTAGAAATCCTGGTCCATTTGTGTAACCGCAATCACATAAATAATATTGCCCTGAAATAGATTACAATTACACTTTGATTAAGACATAAATATTGTCCTTCACTCTAATTGTGAGTATGTATGTATTTTTTATTTTTCGTAAATTTTACATAACTTAGTAGCATGATTCATACTATACAGAACTTGCAAGCCATTTGGTCTACCAACTGCATCCCGTAATATACGACAATCTGCAGCAGATCCTTCCCACCCACTTAATACGTATGTAAAATTCATATTAGGATCGCAAGCACCTAAAACATTCACAGAAATATCTCCCTTCATGTTCTTATATCGAGGCTTATCTTGCAATGGCACTCTTACTTTAACAAAAGTACCGTCTAATGCACCGAAACAACCCTAATAATTGAACAAATATTAATATATGTTTATATGGTTTTGATATGGATCAAAACAATTGAAAAGTAGATTTCAACTAATTTAGCGTGGAAAATAAAATTTTGTAGATACCTTAAACCACTTCCATCTTTCATTTGTGCAATTATCATCCACGGGTACCGGTCTCACAAGTAGTATTGTGTGAAGTCTGAGTAATGCATTTAGTACAAGGTTGAAGTGTTTACTAATAGTGTACCAGGATATTTTGAAATCAAATTTCACTACATGATTTTTTTATGGTGTGCCAATATACTTAGGAAAATGGCAACTTGTTCACCTACTTGAACATGCCTTGTTCGTTCTAAACCACCAACCTTCTCAAGAAGGAAGCATAGTCGTTCAAAAGCATTCCTATCCATTCTTAGATTATTAACACAGTCTTCATCACTCAAATTTACTAGTTCACGCATGTGTTCAATTTGGCGGGGTACTCGATCAATCATCCTATATCGCATTTGCCTATCACCTATTAAACGCCATCCACGACGAATCCTACGTAGATGTAGGTACACATACACGTAGATAAAAAAAGGTTTTGATCATATTAATAATCTCTTCAAGGACAACAATGACGTTTTCCTCTTAGGGACCCATCTACAAAAAATTTCATAATTTTCAAATTAAGAAATTAACAATATCATACTTCTTGAAGAAGATGTGAACTGTAAAACAATGAAAAAATAATATGTACTATTTTGAATGTAAACACATTGAAGTAAATAGAAAATATGTCAATAAATACACAATGATGTAATCAAGTAATAGGTATTGAAATTTTTCTAACGTACACACACCATAATAGACACATAAATCCAACAATTTTTGAGTCTTCATTATAGAAAATAAATAAGACAATGAAGCTAATAAGAGAAATAAAAACATTTCTAGATATTTATATATGTATAATAGAGGAAGCGACTTACAGACTGCACCTTTATAGCTAGTTGGAAGAATATGAGCTGCATCCGAAAACTGTACAAAAAGATAAGAACAATTAAAATCTAATGGAGTTTCATATTAAAAAAGAAAGGGAGATTCTACGCTCATGTGCATACGAGCTATAATAATAATAATAAAAAAGATAAAGAAAAGTAACATAAACAAAATACTTTACTTCACTTTAGCAAACTCCAAATAAGTTCATGTTTTTTTTTCGAGACCTAAATTTGTTTTCGAATCATATGTAAAATACAGAAAATGGAAAAAGTAAAAACAATAGCTCGCACCTGGTTTACAGATTAGGGTTAGCGGTAGAGGAGTTGTGGAAGTGAAAACGAGCGCATATTTATATGTGTATGGAGTTGTAATTATCATCCATAGGAGGGTCAACAAAGTAATCTTATGTTCATTTTTAGGTGTAATAATGGCTTTTTGCATATGTAATAATTGTCCTGTATAAGACAGATAATTAGTCGCAGGGGGAGACCAAGATTGGAAATCTTGGGTTTACTGGATATAGATCACGGGCCTGGCAGATTTGAGGAAATTCAAATCGTAATGCCAAACATGAAATTGGTGGGGATTGGTGGTGATTAGATGGACTTATCTTGCCATTTCAGCATTGCCAAACGAGGCCTAAATATTATAGTATCCATATACATAAAAATGATTTTGTGTGTGTGTATATATATATATATATATATATATATATATATATACATATTATGTGTGTGTGTGTGTGAAACGTTTATAATATTTTATCTAAATTATCCATTTCTCTTTGTTTGAAAAATAGAGTCATTTTCATTTAAATAAACATGTTGATTTGGTGTATAGACATGAACAAATCTTAACAATTTTTATCTAATTGAGCCCATTTGGACTTATTGAGAATGAAGAGATATAAATGGTTCAAGATTATTTCAATGTAAACTATAAAATAATATAGTAAATGTGGTATACAATGAGTTTTTCTCAAAATTTTAAGTGAATAATAATTCAGCTTTTGAACTTGATAAATTATTTATTGGTATCTGCATATTAATAATATCGTGTATAACGTAGGTTTTCAAAATTTAAAGTGAACATTATTTTTTCGCTTTGTATTTAATGTCCACTTTTAACTTATTTTAAAATAAATATTATATTTATATGCTTTTCTTAACAATGCCCGCATAATCGCGGGTGTCTACACTAGTTAGATTAAAACTTGTAAACTAAGAAAATATCTCCCTATTTATCATAAAGGTGGAGGTGATTTTTAATATATATGAGTTCAAGAGAAAATTTTTCACCATCTTCTTTTTATCTTCCACTCCTTTTATAAGTCAATTATTGTATAATCATGTGATGAATATAACACACAAGAAGAATACATAAAAACTATAGAACTTATATTTGGGTGGCCACACAATGCTTTCTCGAATAAGGATTGGACGGAAGATTTTGGTATCTCAAACGAGGACGAAGAAAGCAAAAAAGGAGACGCGGGACTGGTGAAGATGAAGATTCACGATTTTAGTTTTTGTGTAAATCTAATAAGGTACGAATTCACTAAACCCTCATATGTGATTTAATTATTCGCATTAACTTTTCAATTGATATGTGATATAAGGTTTTTTTGTGAAAGAATTATGCTTGCGCAATTATTTGATTTGATCAAATTGATAATATAAATATTCAATCAAAGTTATGACAACTGAATTAATTCTCCCAATTGGTATCAAAGTGAGGTTGATAAATATTCAATCGAAGTTATGTGAATATTTAAATCTTATTTATTAATTCATTGCTTGGAAGAGAATTTTTAAAATCTAGCATGGTTTGATACATAAATACATATATACATACATATACACACACACACATACACATTCACACACACACTGTGTGTGTGGGGATGGTCTACTTTTTATAGTGAGTCCGTATGACCAAATCAGAACCATCCATAACATTAGTAATTTTTAAATACATCTCCGTCTTTTGAAAAGTGCATCAATATATTTCTAAAGATGTACCAATTAACTCTTAAATAAACATTAAGATTATTAACTTATATAAGTTACATCGTTTATATTTCTCTCTCTCTTCTATTGAAATCTCTCCATGATTCCCAAAAATTACAAATATTGTCAAAAAGTAAATTACATCATATTACTCCTTATGACCTAAGCAACAATTCCCATACCATTTTTTTCCCAACAAATTTGTACATTTAAAAGTTTAAATTGAGATTTCTTTTCCAAAAACCAAATAAAAAAATCACTGCACATTTAAATGCATGTTAATGCACATTTAGAAGAACATTGATACACAATTAGAATGACAACGATCATGTCATGCTTCTTCAAGCCAAATTCTAAGAGTTTTGTTTCACATTTAATAGTTTGTTAATGCACATTTACATATTCGATGATGCATAGTTAGTAGTGCAAGTATATAATAATATATGTAATATGTTATATGTTTATTAATCAACCTTCCTTAAGCCATTTATATCCATCAGATTTAAACCTATTGAGCGCCTAAGAATTAGCCTTGGGGACTCACCTTAAGAATTGGGTTCATTTGATCCAACTCCTATATATATATATATATATATATATATATATAGGGTTGGGTTCAAATGAGAACCCGTCATTATATGTGAACCTAGGGACTCATCTTGACCATTAGATTGGATAATCTTGATGGTTGAGATCATGACATGTCAGCACGGTAATAATGTAAAAAAGTGCATTAATTAATTAAAAATAGTATTTTGGACATATATCAATGTTTACAAAGAGCACTACATTTTTCTTTGGAAAGCACAATAGATTAAGAAAAAAAACACTACGATTGTATACAAAAAGCATCGCAAATTTCGTCTATAAACTGCAAATTCAAAAATTTGAAATGAAACTCAAATCTTCAACAAACCATAACTTTTTCAAATTTTATTCGTTTTGAATGAAATATATATCAAATTAATCACATTCTCAAGATCTACAATTTAAGATACATATTGCATATTTTAAAACGTAAAAAATATATATATATATAATTAAATTAAAAAAACTGGACTGATTTTAGCACTACAGTACTGTGTAAAAAGCACAATGAACCTGGACATATAATTGCATTGTGCAATATTAGATCTAAGGCCAGGATTAGTCCCTAGGTTCACATATAACGACGGGGTTCTCATTTGAACCCAATCCTATATATATATATATATATATATATGATAGTGAACCTAAGGTCAATTATGAGTCTTAGATCATATTAAATGGATGGACCAGATTGTTTGTATATTTCCTTATTTTATTAAAAGCATTAGGATTGTATAATAAAATCACTGCTAGTGTATATAACTAAAATATTAATAAAGCACTGTGATTGTATAATAAAAATATTAGTTCGCAGGTTCGCATATAACGACATGGTTCTCATTTGAACCCATCCATATATTATATATATATATATATATAATACAGCCAAATTCAAAAGAACATCCTACACACCAATATATATATATATATATATATATATATATATATATATATATATA
>BMAC01000044.1:1892095-1947256 GCA_014905375.1 Phtheirospermum japonicum | reverse complement strand
ATATAATAATTAAATTAAAAAAATTGGACTGATTTTAGCACTACAGTACTGTCTAAAAAGCACAATGAACCCTGGACATATAATTGCACTGTGCAATATTAGATCTAAAGGTCAGGATTAGTCCCTAGGGTTCACATATAACGACGGGGTTCTCATTTGAACCCAATCCTATATATATATATATATATATATATGATAGTGAACCTAAGGTCAATTATGAGTCTTAGATCATATTAAATGGATGGACCAGATTGTTTGTATATTTCCTTATTTTATTAAAAGCATTAGGATTGTATAATAAAATCACTGCTAGTGTATATAACTAAAATATTAATAAAGCACTGTGATTGTATAATAAAAATATTAGTTCGCAGGTTCGCATATAACGACATGGTTCTCATTTGAACCCATCCATATATATATATATATTATATATATATATATATATATATATATATATATATATATATATATATATATATTGGTGTGTAGGATGTTCTTTTGAATTTGGCTTTGATCATTTTTCAATTAGATTGAATATACACCCAAGATTTAAAGGGTATATAAATTTTGTATTGGTTTGAATCAGGTTCGATGTAAACTCGAAATTTAAAGGGTATAGCTAATTGTGTGTTGTCTTACATCTTCTTGTATTTCCTTTCAACTGTTGTCTTTACGCTGAAATTTTGTAAATTCGTTTGACGAAAACTTAACCGTTTGATCGTGATAAGTTTTGGACAGAGACTTCAAGCCTTGTCAAGATTATTTATGAAAGGTGGAGATTAGATTTGGTGACATGTAGTGTTGAGTGTATGCAAGAATCTCGTGAATGTTTGTTTCTCGCCTAATTCCTACGCAGTCTTGTCCAAAAATCATTGGTGAAGGTCCGAGTTTTTTGTGATCATGTTTCTAACTAATGGTGGATAATCCTGAACGGTGGAGATCTAGTTTGTTTGCTCGGGTCATTGTTTACTGACCATGGACAAAAGGATTTTTTTTTTCTTTTATATGTTTATTCAAAGCTAAATTCCAAAAACCATCACTTTTTATTTTTTGAAATATATTTTGATGGATAAATATATGTTTGATAGTTATGCCTACATGATTATATGTCATTCATGAAGCACACTCTAACATGTCATGCATCATATTAAATTGTTTAAATAGGATGATAGAATTTATGTGATAAATTAAAATTTGATATTAGCAAGCATGGTAAATAGTATTAAGGATTTAATATTATTTTAGTTATTATTATTTTTATAATAATTTTATGAACTTAGATTTATTTATGTTTTACCAATATGATTGGTTAGAATATAAAACCGGTGGGTTCCCTTAACCAAGCCACATAAAGTATTAGAGTATTATGATATGTAAGATTAAGATCTAAACTCGAAGTGTTCTTTACATGGAGACCTATCATCAATATATGCTAGTCTAAAGTGAGTCTCTACAAGTTGACGAATTTCTTCATGGGCGGTTCTCAGTAACCACCTTTCTTGTACATTGACTTCATATACCAACCTGGACTTTCCATTCTGGAATTTGTTGAATATTTATTGGGTCTCTTCAAATGTGACACTTTTTTTCCCTTTAATCAATTATAATGTTTTTAATATAAAATCTAGTATTTTTATTCTTTAAGATAATACTTAGTATTTTTAAACTAAATTTGATAATTATATTTACGTTTAAAAAGTATTATTCTTTGATTAACAAAATCTCATTTTACTTGGACACAGACTCAGTAAGCTTTTTAGAAATAAGAAAGTAGAAATAAAAAATAGAAATCAAAGTTAAGAAAGGAACAACGAGCATCTTAGGAACCCAAGATCAAAAGCAATCAAAATCCATTTCCTCCGACAAAAGAAATAAGCCCTTTACATTTCTTAAAAAAATAAAGAAAAAGGCACAAAATCAAAAATCACATATGATAAAACAGTACACTATCAATAACCCATCTCATATGCTGTTTCTTCCCCAGCATTTCCAACTCCGAAATTAAATTTCGAGATAACTAATTAATAAAAAGCAATGTTGGATTGGGCACCAATAGTAATCGGGCTGCTCCTATTCATTCTCCTATCCCCGGGGCTCCTTTTTCAAATCCCAGGCAATGCCCGCCACGTCGAATTCGGAAGCTTCACCACCAATGGCAGAGCCGTGATCGTCCACACTTTACTATTCTTTGGAGTTTTTACCATACTCATCATGGCTTTGCGAATTCGCATATATTCCGGCTAGCTAATTATTTTTTGTCACATTTTATTATTATTTTGAAAGAGATTGATTATTATTGTTGTTGTTTAAAAAAAGAAAAAAGAAAGATATATGTTGGTTTTTCAAATCCTCTCTAACTCGAGAGTAATAATTTGTTGACTTGTAAGTGTAAGGGCCTTGTCACTCGATCTATTTGTTTTTATATATAGGTAAGCTCCCTATATTCTGTATTGATAGGTTTTATAGTTTCACTTACGTAGATCGATGAAATTGTGAGGGATTTATGTAACATGTTAGTTGTTGTGAGTTTGTTTGTCACCTATTTTCCTTTTATTGTGATAATAATTCGTTTCAATTAGAAATCATATCTTCGATTATCTGTATAGATTATGATTCGATTTTCATTAATAAACCATGATGTGTTAAATTAATTGCTTCGAGTTTGTGTGTGTTACGTTAGTTCTTACAATGTGTAAGATCATTACAATCGGCATTCTCTCTTCATGTTTTTGTAAGAATATTGTATGAGTTGATTAATACATTAAACAAACGTGATAGCTTTTTTTTTTTTTATAAAACAAACATGAAAAATGATCTCTGGCAACACAATGTATTGACACTTTTTAAGAGTGTAAATAAAAGGTAAAACGAAGTTTAAAGAAAATAAAGGGAACGGATATACGCACCCCAAAATATTTTAGACAAAAATAATTATAAATGAAAAAACTAAAATAACCTTACTATAATATATAATTAAAGTTAAAAAAATAACAAATTATCTTCCAGAAGGAGCAGCCGCCGCCGCACACTTAGCCACCGTCCTCACACTCTCGATAAGTCCAGTGGGTGCTTTTGCCACAGAAAGCGAGTCTGTTGGAAACACCGAAACCGAAAGACATCAAAGCTCGGCGCTCTTCTTCTTCTTCATCAGGAGAGCATGAGAGTATAACTTTGAACACAGAGAATCAATGGGAACTTTTAGGATTTGATAAGGCGGAAGCTTTTATATGTCGACTAGTAAGGGGATTCGAGAGAAATAGATGTCTATTTTTATGGGAAAATAAGGCTAACCAGCCGTGCGAGGAGCATATAATGCGAGCGTCCGCATCTAATTCTTCTTCTTCTTTGCTTCTTGTGGTGTTGAGGCTCTCTACTCTGTCCTTTGCCAGTTTGTAAAACTTATAAACCATGTTTCCTTGGCCGTCAAAGGTAGGTGGTAGCATCAGCCGCGGCGGCGAGGACGTTCTTGACGTGGTGCTAGCACAAGAAGTACCTAATTATTACTGAGTAAAAGAGGGTTTGGGGATCTCAGAAATCTGGAGGAAGGACGATGACCGTGGAGAGAAAAACGGCCGGCGGCGGAGCATTCTAACCGGCGTAGTAAGTAAGCCATGTCCTCAAACTTAGACAAATCCTGCTGGCTGTCGACGGGCATCTGTACGACGTGTCGAGGGCCACGTCTGCGTGGTCGTGGTCTTACAGGAGGAGTGGGAGGAGATAGTAGGACTGGCCGGCAGAGAGCTGGTCGTGGTGGTGGAGAGGCGGCGGCGGGGCTGGGGAAGATGTCGTGGCTGGGGAACTGGTTAGTGATAGTCTGGGAGCTTGGAGCCAAGTTCTTTTTCTTTTTCTTTTTTCTTTTTTTACTTTTATTTTCTCATTATTCCTTTTGTTTTATTTTTATTATTATATTATTTATTATATTATATGGGGGTAAAATGCGGTATTTGTGGGGTTGATTTAATAAAAATAAAAATATTTTAAAATTTCTTGGGGTGTTCTTATCTATTGGGGTCAACTAATAATATTTTGGGGTGCGTATATCTGCACCCAAAATAAATGTGACTAAGACTATAGGGTTATAACGACATCTTTTAATATCTCATTCTTTCCTATGAAACCAGATTTCGTTTTACATTGCCTTTCCGCTCTGTTAGTTAATATCAAGTGTTTGTAAGAGAAATCAATAATCACTAGTGCAGAAACTGCATATCCAAAATGGTAATTCTGCCTATCCAGAACGCCTTTCTGTGCCTTCTGTAGTGACATAGTTCTAGAAAGTCTGTACTTTCCAGAACGCCTTTTTTTACCCTTCTGGACTGACAGGCTTTCTAGAAGGGGAAAAAAAGGCGTTCTAGAAAATAAATTTTCTATTCTAGTATGGTATCATCCCAACTTGATCCGCCACATTCCAGAACGGTTTTCTAAAATACCGTTTTGGAAATTTATACTTTCCAAAACGGTTTTTAGAAAAACCGATCTGGAAAGTCTGACTTTCTAGAACGGTATTTCGAAAATAATGTTCTGGAAAGTTAAACTTTCCAGAACGGATTTTGGAAAAGACGTTTTGGAAAGTCCATTTTCAAGAACGGTTTTAAAAAGTTACCTTCTAGAAAGTAAAAAAAAATAAAAAAAATGAAATGAAAGCAGGAATACACCACAATCAATAATAATAAATATTACGATTATATTAATTATATCACATAATTTCAATAAAATACAAGACACAACAAACTAAAACTAATATTAATACAATAATATTTTTTTATTCAACTATATGAAATTAAAAAAAAAAGATAAAGTTTTCATAAAACCTTAGGATCTCCAGGTTCACCATCAACTATTGGCTCACATTTTTCATAAAATACCACTTCCTGCAAAATGACAACGCAAGAACTTCTCGTAAGAAATTAACATATTACCACCTAACACAATCATTCCTTGTACTCGTACAAATTTAGTAATTAAGGCATCCATTTATTCGAAACTGAAAATTATCTATTTACTTCAAATTAACAAGAGAGCTTACTTGTCCATCCTGCATTCCTTACGGTGACAAAATCACCCTCCCGTTTATACTTAACATTAGGGCACTGTTCACAGACCTAGAAAGCCAACATATGACAACTTTAATACATGCAACTGTATTTAAGTAAATATGGCAAGATGAAAAATGCCAATTCAAAGTTGATGCGACTTAGTGGAGTTTCTTGTTATGAAAAACATACCAGCTCTGTTATCTGCTGAAATATCCCCGGACCAATTTGCTTGTGATAAACCTCATTCCTACAGTTTCAATGCCTCTTCCCAGGAGCTGGTTTTATTACATTTTTCACCCTCCAAACCTGATGGAGTTCACATTTCAAATACCAGAAATAAGCCAATGATGTTGTTGCTACGGTAGTTCATACAGATTTTAAAATATAAGGAGACAGTTGTTTCATTTTACTATGAGCAAGTTTTTTCACATACTAAATAATAATAATAATAATAATAATAATAATAATAATAATAATAATAATAATAATAATAATAATAATAATAATAATAATAATGTGAGTGACAATGGTGCATGGACTCTTTAAAGGGGGAAAATGTGTTGGACCACCTAGGATAAGACAAGTTAAATAATCTGCCAGCATGAATTACTAGAAGTCATTTTTAGGCCTACAATATATTAAACTTTATGCAATTAATGAACATTAAAAAAAAAAACTAAATGCTTTGTCCTTAGTCAAATTGAAGAAAGATTCTTACTGCACTTGATTGACAAGTCCATATATTGCTGGTTTGGTTATCTTGTGGAAATATCTAAAATGTTAAAATGAACTATATTTATATATACAGCACATTAAGTGCAATACTATGGAGGTCCAAATGAAATTACTTTTTTTTAATGAATTTATCAAAGTTTACACAGTTAATTCTCTCCCACACTACTTACTATATACGTATATAGTAATTTTGGTTTTGCTGATATATTACGCCACACACATATATCCTCTTTAAACGCATTCATGTCCTAAAAAGAGAATGGAAGATATAATAAACCTTCTAAGAAGGTTTCCAAGATCAAGTGACAGCTGTTAATATGTAGACTTCAATTCCCGGGAAGAACAACAAAAATAATCAAGCAAAAGAACATACAAGATTCAGAAAGAACACAAGACTTACCTATAGTCAAATCACTAAAATCAAGGATGTGACTAGGATACCAAGAATCCTTTACTATGTTGCTATTAGATGTAACTTCCACAGAAGATGCTGAAGTAGATATTATCATCCTTCTATCTTCATCTTTATACAAATGTATAAAGTTCAAGTATGTTAATTCACAACACAGTGCACCGATAATAGAGAGAATTGCATACCATTCAGACAAACGTTTCCACACCCTTCCTTTTCCGGTTTAGAGTGCTGACAAATAATTTCCATTCAGCAGAACCAACAATACACCTACAATCCAAAGAGATTATTTTTCAAATCAAATACAGTAAAAAAAAATATATATTTCGGCCCATGCAATGCAATTAATTTTAACCTGATAACAAGTTATAGTCTGAAAACAGCGCAACTCCTGGCTGAAATCCGACAACCCGATGGTGTGATGCAAAATCCTGTTCGTCCCAAAGTCGTTGGTGTTGGGCCCGCCGACGATGCAGATCACCGACAGGTTCTCGATGTACGCGCCGGCGATGGCGTTGAGCACGCTCAGCCTGCCGACGGTGAACGTGACCACACACACTCCCATGCCCCTCTATCGCGCGTAGCCGTCGGCAGCGTACCCGGCGTCGAGCTCGTTGTAGCAGAAAAAGAACAAAACAGCATGATAAGACCAAAAACACTTTTCTTCAACGGCCTCTTTGATTTATAGGCTTCCGATACTTCCCTTTTCAGCCTCTCAATCTCCCCATCATTCTCAATCTTTTAATTTTTCAACAAGTGAAAAAACGAGCCAGTTAGTAATCATCCCATAATCAACCAAACAAAAAGTTGATAGAGTTTTCTAGTTGATAGGTGGGGAGGGGGGAGGGGGAAATGACCTGATTCAGGGTCAAAGTTCCAGTCTTATCACTGCACTCTCCCCGTTATCTCCTGCTGAATTCTGTGCCAGTAATCCATGAGATTTTTTGTCGACGCAAAGAACTTTCCGGATTCTGAAACAATTTTCCCATCCCCCATAGAAGTATGCAATTCGATCGAGCAACCTCTCGGGGACCAATTGTTAAGGCCGTCGTCAAATATTGGATTCTGTATAATGTTCTCATCGTCATCACGCAGAGAGCCTGCAGCGTGAGTCTATGCAAACAATAGGACCACGTCAAAAATTTTAACACTAATAAAGAAGATTAAAAAAAATCATGTTCTAGACAAACTTACGTCGTCACATTGACTGGAACAGGGGTAGGAAACTACTGCTGATTTTACGAGCAGGTCAATGCCAGTCGAAGGCCCTTCCTGATAAAACGTAAATCTCTTAGGCATTGTTGACAGAGGAAATGTACCTTTTATCTTCTCCCAACAATCCATCAAAGCAGAAGCTCTACAGGAGCTAATAGAATCAGGAATTTGCCATCTCAAGCAAGAGAGAAAGAGAGAGATAAATAACTTTACCTTCCAAAGAAAAAATAGCTAATTGATGAATCTTGGTTTGCGATTTTCAAAGTGGCATGCACATCAGCAGTGCCTTGAGGAGCCCCCGATATTCCAACCCAAGCAGTGACTGTGAAAGTGGGGCCAGCGGAAACTCGGTCGGTGATATCTTGCTCAAGGCCTTGCCAACTTTCTTTCCGGTTAGTAATAAAGGCAAAACGACCGCTTAATTTACCCGATAGGCCTTCGGGATAACTCGACTCCGAGGATACCACAAGGCTGTCGCAGAAATTAGGATGCCACGAATGAAGTCCTCAGAAAAATCATGGTTAAGGATTACATTAGTAGAAGGTGTGCTAATGGAATCCGTTGACTGCTCATTTGACTTCTGCCAAAAATGTCAAATTCATTTATGGAACTAATCTGCCAAAAAATCCTCTTCTAATGGACTTCAAACCACATTTTCACATAGACTAAGGGAAAAGTACATTGAAAAACCAAGAGAAATACGATAACAAAAGAGAAAGAAAAGATATTCCAGTCAATATTAAGAAACTAACGATGTTTCATGCATGTGTCAGCCAATGGAGCTATTGGACACACATAATAACAAATATACAAAACAACTCGATAATCGAATCAAAATGAAGCTACCTGAAAACATCAGACAAAAACTCAAAAAGGTCCTAAATAAATTTATTTAAAATTTTTTTTTTTACCTCGAACTGAAGGTT
Organism: Phtheirospermum japonicum; assembly: GCA_014905375.1. NCBI lineage: Eukaryota > Viridiplantae > Streptophyta > Magnoliopsida > Lamiales > Orobanchaceae > Phtheirospermum > Phtheirospermum japonicum. The sequence goes on along the minus strand of BMAC01000044.1, from coordinate 1,938,929 downwards.
AGCATCGACATTGCTGATGGATGGCTTATCCATAATGCCTCGTGATACCTAAACCCCAAAATCAAAAGATCAATGAGTGCATCGAACAAAATCCTAAATGGGTAGTAATTATTTTGCACAAAAAAGGGAATAAATTTTCACTCATACAGGAAAAAGAATTACAAAACCCAATGGTTGTTGCAGATCCCATAGTTTCACAGGCTGAAAGCCTACGCACCTGAAGGCCAGTTCAAAAATCAAGTAAAGTATAAAAATCCTATATATTATGAGACTGTAATACAATTAAAATAAACAAAGATTCTGGGAAAAATGAATTCTACCACAGACAAACTGAGCAGACCCATAGGGATTCCGTGAAGTCCCAGAGAAAAACCTGAGGTAATTAATTGTTAGTGAAAAGTGATATTCAGAATGTGATCACATAACTAACTATATACAAGAAAACACTGCCCTATATTACCTAGCCAAGAGAAAAACAAGCACCAAAAGAGCCACAGAGAGACCAACGATGCCTATGAAAGTCACAACACCATTCAAGCGCACCTGTGACGCATCATCGTGATCTATAGTTTGATTATTTTTCACGCGCCAAAATAATGAACCATAAGAGTTAATTATCATGTAAATACCTACAGAGGAGTTTCTTCACCGGTATCTTCTGATATACTAGCCATCAACAATCCCCATTCCATGCTGATTCCCACACCGGTTACCTAAAAAAAATTGCACATTAAATCACACCAGAAAAGAAAAGAAAAAAAACTGCAGGTGAAAAACTAGTTCGACTTACCTCTGAAACTGCTCTGTGTCAACAAACTTCTAAGAGAGCTGCAATCAAGGAAGGAGACAAAATAAGAATCACAGCAGCATCACTAACTAGAGTAGTATTAAAATAAGAAATAATTTCTATTCAAATGATATTTACATAAATTTATCCTATATTCCTATACTTTCATAAATCCAGGATAATGTTTACACATAAATGAAACATACAACAGAGATGCATATGTGCCTGCATACGCAAAAATAGCAGATGCATAAAAAAAGCCTTGAACTAAGATCAAATCACTTAATATAATGATTTAAACAAAGTCAATGATCTTTAACTAGAAAAGAAAGACCAAGAACACCTAAAACATTATCACATATCAAAAAATGAGAACCCTTTTCATCATAAGGAAAAGGTTAATTACTCGAAAAGAGATTTCTTCGTTTTCTTTTTTCTTCATCTCACTTTTTTCTCTATAGATCTAAATATTAATTAACTTGATTGGAACTCAATCTGTATATTTACATAAAAAACAAATAGGCAACAGAGGAACAAGAATCAAAAATAAGGAAAAAAATACCCTTAAGTTTAACCTCATGTGTCAAAAAACCACTTGTAACTTAAAATCATTAAAATCTACATAATATAGCAAAAACAAAAAGAAGAATCAAAAGACAAATACAGGAGAATAGTGTCAAGTGGTTAAATTTCACAAGGGCTCGATAAACAAAAACAAAAATAAAAATAAAAAAGAGAAAACACACACACACAAACAGGGCAAAATATGAAAATTCCCCAAACACATCAATAATTCTCATTTCCAAACCTATGTAATTCATCAAGAGAATCAACCACGTTTCACAAAAGAAGCTACTGCAAATTAGAAATTTGGGGGCTAGGGTTTAGAAGCAAATCAACAAGACAAAACCAAGAAAAACAAGAAATAAACTAAGAGGGATTAAATCAAGAAATCGAAACACAATAAATTTGGGGGCTAGGGTTTCGAAATTGATGTAATTTGGGTGGTACATACCTTGCGACTTAGGATTTCAGACCAGCACCAGGAGTAGGAGTAGAGGGCGGCGGAGAGCACGGGTGGAGAGCTGGAGGCGGCGGTTTTCCCTTCTTCTTCAGCCTCGCGACTCGCGAGCTTTTTTCTCTGGACCAGCGCACTATTTGCTTAATACCGTCTTCCTCAGGTGTGAGACGGCGGCCGGAGCGAGCTGGGGGCGACGGCTGGGGCGAGCTGGGAGCGACGTAAATTTTAGAAAAGAAGGATAGTGAAATATATGGATGAAAATGTTTGGCTGAAATGTATGGGTGAAAAACGTATGTACATTATAATTTAATTAGTAAATGGAAAACGAGAACAATATTTTAATATTTAATTAGTAAATGAAAAATGAGAACGGTATTTAAAATACCGTTCTGTATCGGCGAAGCTTTCTAGAACGGTTTTCAAAAATCTGTTCTGGATTGACCTACATTACAGGACGGTATTAAAATAACGTTCTACAATCAACACATTCCAGAACGGTTTTAAAAATACCATTCTGGAAAGTAAAAATATGGGCGGCAAGAAAATTTCATTTACGCGGTATAAGACTTTCAAGAACGGTTTTCTAAAAAACCGTTCTGGATTGAAGCACATTCTAGAACGGTTTTAAAATACTGTTCTGGAATTTTCTCATTCCAGAACGTTTTTTGAATACCGTTCTGGATCGACTCATAATCCAAAACGGTTTTTCCATTACCGTTCTGGAATGTCTACTTTCCAGAACGGTATTTTAAAACCGTTCTGGAAAATCATCTATCCAGAACGGTAATTTCAAATACCGTTCTAGAATGTTTAATCCAAAACAGTATTTTAAATACCCTCCTAGATGCACGAGGATGTTATGTTCTAGAATGCAGTTTCTTCACTAGTGAATATTATTGGTTATATCGGTGTATCAAAACTTGTTATGCATTTAAAGAGTCACTAGATTTAGTATATTGTGGCGGAGCCAGTGGTGTTACCTTACGTGTTGCAAACCCCAAATTTATCTTCAAAAAAAAAACTTATTTGCTTTTTCAGAGAAAAATAAAATCAGATACATAAAAAAAATAGGGCAACACTCTTGTTAGACCGAACTAACGGATCATCCGTTAGGCCAAAATTTCATATCAATACATTATACTGCAAAAACTAATACATTATAATAAAAAAATCAATACATCATAGTACAAAAACCAATATATCATAAAGCGAGTCAGAGATTTATTAAAAACTAATACTTTACAGTACAAAAACCAATACATCACTGTACAAAAACCAATACATTATAGTATATGTGTCAGATGGTCCAACGGGTCATAACCTGTTAATCTGGCCACAAGTGTTTGCCAAAAAAATATTATTCAATCAAACGACTAAGGATAACTCGAGTCACCATACTGTGGATTTTGGTGCACTTTGTAGGGTGTACCCATTAATTTAATTTATCATCGAATATAGCAAAAATATATCATTACGTATAACTGATATATATACCATCATAAATAATTCAAATCCTAAATTGAAAAAAATAAATACTGAAGTGGAAAACTAAATCTTCAAATGGAATATTAAAACCTAAACTTTAGATTTTTGTCATATCATTATATATAATTGATATATTTATTTACATATAATTAACACATATTATCATATATATAATTGAATAATAATAAATTTTAATAGAATAAATCTAAATTCATGTAATAATTGTCGGCGCAGTCGATGAATTGGCTAAGTCCCTGATTGTGTGTGTATATTCATGTTTATATTTTCTATAAACAAAAGAATTTATTTGTCCCCAACGTTTCGAGTATCGTTCTCTATCCACACAACCAGCCACCTCACCATGCAAAAAGTTTTGCTATCGTCTTGTCCATCATGTCATATTATTATTTGAGAAAATTTGCATTTCGTACACTTTTGAACAAATAAAATTCTAGACAATCGACTCAAATCTTTTATTTCTAATAAGGTTATATTAATCCTATTAAATCATAAATTATCATTGAAATTGTCAATTATACCCTAATCTAATACCTATAGAATCTTCTTATGCATGTCACTAATCCTACTTTCCAAATTTTCTCAGTATAATTAATTTTCTCCTCACATTCTTGATCAATTTGCAGCCTATAATTAATTACCTTTGAACAACATATTTTATTAAATGAATTATTAGTCAATAATTAAGGGAGTAGAATTAGATACTACAAAATAGGTAATCAGTGCAATATCCTTGAATGAACGATTTCTTTTAAGATTAGATGTAGTATGTAATTCAATATGAAATCTTAAAATACAATGCATAAATGAGACAAAGTAGTATGGATTCATATGGAATTTCATACTAGCTGAATTTGTAATTTGTAATTAATATTAGTCATGGTCAATGAGACATGGGAATATGAATTCATATTAAATTTCATACTACAAATAAACCATGAAATACAATATGTATTTAAATTCACATAATGTTTGTCTTCCAGGAACATTTGAACAATTAGTAGTCTGAAATTAAAAAATTACTCAAAAAAAAACTATTTATTAACTAGCAGTACAAAATTAGTATTATATGTAGTATATAATTTAATTTGAAATCAACGAATACAATGTCTAAATGAAATGGTATGGTATAGATTTACAGAACTTCATACTATATTAATTAGTAGGTTGGAATTAATATTAGTTTTATTTATTGAGGTAGGTGATTCTAGCTTTTGTGCACCCCAAATATATATTTTTAAATTAAAACATTCAAGCTTTCTCGCAAGAGTACGAGGACACTTGTAGGGTGGTAAGTTGACTCAAGTCGATTCTCTCGAGGACAACGATTCGGTATCTTGGATATTTTCAAATAAGAACATAAACTCATACAAGTTGGGGTTTTGTTTGATTTTGATTATTAACTACTAATTTGAAAAGCATGAACTTAAATAAAACTAATTAACTTAACTAATTTTACCAACTAGAATTTAAAAGCATAAATTAAACTAATTTGAATTACTTAAGCTCAAGAACTAAGAAATTATCTAATGGCACTTTAATCTAGATTTAAAATGCAGCGATATTCAATTATAATAAACGAAATCAAATAGCATACCAACATTAACGGATCTAAAAAAAATGGATTAAGAGCTAAACCAATCAATAGCATGAACCTTGAAAATGGATTTAAATCACATGAACCAATTTGCATAATAACTTAAATTCAAATCTTGAATACCCAAGCATGAAAGAATCACAATTTATAAACTGAAGGTTTAAGAACTAAATAATCCAAAACATCTCAAGTACCAAGCATAAGGTAAATCAAGAACAATATTATCTAAAACTAGAATTGACTTAAGAAATCAACTAAGAATTTAACTAGAGAATCCACCTAGAATTAACTAAGAGAGAATTTAGAAAACTTATTGAGACTAATAAAAACGGTAAAAATCTCCAGCGAATCCGGAGTTGTAACGTCAATCTTGATTGGGAAGCGATTCTCGAACGGAAGGATCTCGAATCTTAAATCTTGATCTCTAACTACATAACGGAAAGTAAAAACGTGTTCTATCTATGCCTCGTAACCCTAGGTAGGCGTGTATCTCTTTCCAATCTGAAATATGAAGGGTATTTATAGTTATTGCATGACTTGGCGCACAAGAAAACCTAAAAATGCGTTTCAGCAGCGGGCGTCGATTTCGCATCGACTGACGCGGGCAGGGGCTCGGCGTTGACGCTGCTGGTGTGCGTGCATCGACTGGGCAGGGGTGTCGACTGACGCGGGCTTGGATCAACGCAACAGAGAGTTGCGTAGACGTAGAGTTGACATAGGGTCGGCCGTCGTGGGCCAGGGTCGCGTTGACGTAGCGTAGACTCTCACGTCGATCGACGCTACTTGCCTTGCGTCTCATTTTCTCGATCTTTCTGCTAATTTTTCACCGGAAAGCTCTATTCTTGTCTCTTAATCATCAATCTTCATCTTGTACGTGTTGAGTTCCTCCGGTTACTTAGCTATAAGGCGAAAAACAGAGATAATTCACCTATTTGCATCAATTAAGATCAAAATAAGTTGGAAGTACAAATATACGAATTTAAGCTTAAACTATCCAACTTATACCCAAAAAAAATAAAGTAACTAAATTACTAATAAAAATAAGGACAAATACGTGCTAATCAGCAGGGGAATATGAATTTAATATAATAGTTTAGAGTTTTAATCTAAACACACACACAAAAATTATTAACTATAGACAAAAAGAGGGGGCGGGGGTGGGGGGGGGTGGGTGGGGGGGCTAGTAATAGTTATTGGCAAGTTGGATATTAACTAGGACTAAATGGATTATTTATTTTTCCTTTTGGTGTATATGAGAATTGTCCCTTATTATTTTAGCTTAATTTGCAAGGATGGATACGAATTTAGTTTAAAGGAGACATAAATATTAAAATCTATTGATAAGGTTGAGGATGTACGTTAAATAATTATTCACTAAAAAAAAATCAGAATTTCCGACGGTCATATCCGGCGGTAATCATTTACCGATGGATAACGACCGTCGGCAAATCTCTTGTCGGTATTCTCAATTGCCAACGGATTTCTCAACCCGTGGGCAAGTGCCGATGGCTTTCCAACGGACACTGTCGCCGGTAAGCTTCCGTTGGGATTTTTTTTTTTGTTTTTGGATTTATCGAAGGATTTTACGGCCATAGGTAATTAATTAAGTAAATAAAAATGTCGTTGTATTTTCGACCGTCGGTAATTAATTAAATAAATAATAAAAAATAAGATAATATTTAATTTTACCGATGGACTTGAAAGTCGTCGATAAATGTATTTTTATTTTTTTAGTATTATTTTTATTAATTGGAATAATGAACCTGTTTATTTTTTTTCATCCATCTATTTACAAATATTTAGAAAATTTCAAATACAAAATAAATCAAATAAACACAAAAACGAATCAGAATCAAATGAATTTGAAAATAATAATCCAAAATGAAATCTACTATAATAATTTAACATCTTGAGATCAATCTAATTAGCGTAGGGGGTGGGGGGGAAGCTGTGCTCCTATTGCGGCCATCGCGGTCCTAATACGCTCCTCAACCTGTGCCTAGAGTCTCTGCTCGAAGTCCATCTGGTACTGCTTCCGTGCCTCGCGAATCCTCTGCAACTCGTCGTGAGACTCCACCAGTATTCTCTGCAAATCCTCCTGATGACTCGTCTCAACCTCTAGACACCTCATCTCAGCCTCCTCGAACTGCGTCTGCAACTACTCCAGACGAGGATCAACCTATTGGGATGACGTAGAGCTGGAGCCTGTATCGAACTCTTTGGTGAGCGATCCCGCCCCAAATCTTCGACCCTTCCTGGGCCTGACAACGGAGAGGTAGACGTCGCTTGGGTCAACAAACGTGCCGACTTTTATGATGCAACATTCTACTCTCCAATGTAGTCTGCACCTTTGTCTGATAATTAAAACAAAATTTCCAATTATTTTCATAAATAATAATGACAAAAGAAGTTAATATATAAATTAATTTGAGTTTAGAAATTAAATAAACTTGCAGCTATCCGCTGAGATTTGGGGTCCGTAAACGCGCAGTCACCTTTCTGATGCAAACTCAGTAGAGGCTCGTACTCAGTGGATTTCTTACCCGTCTCCTCCCGCTATAATAATTAATTTATTATTTTATCACATATATATATACTATATATATATATATATAATATATATATATATATATATATATATATATAATATATATATATATATATATATTACGATGTTATCTCGTATGCGATTCGCTTCCGAGACCCACCTCTATGCTTAGATATCCCAGTACCAGGACCCTCTGGCTCGCTCATCCTGTTCCTGCTAGCCCTCCGCGATCTCTCAACCTCCTTTGGCCTCGCCCACGCCTATTGCCAAGCCCTCCAGGTCTACTGGCCGATAATAGCCGGTATGACTCCCTTGGCATCATACAACTGCCACCACTCATTAAAACGGCTAGCCCAAGCATAAAACATCGACACGTAAAAGGCTTGACGCATAACATCATCAGAATACCGACTCCGGTCCCAATAATATAAACTCTAAAATAAAGCATATTTAAGACAACATAAAACAAGTAATTAGTTACACAAATGTAAATATATGTAATGCAATAAATTAAGTTTTTCTTTAATGTAAATACGTGCCATCGAGGCTACCACGTCTCACGATGATGCTGAGGAATATGTGCATACTTCCATCCATCTGGGTGCACACGAGACTCGTAGATCCATCTAAGAATTGCAGGTAAATCTGATGAGCTACTACACACTCTAAAAGTATATAAACTAAAATGAACATTTTCTTAGAAGTTGCTTACAATTCATAACGATATAATTATTAATAAAAACTATTAAATACGAATAATTACCTACGATTGACGATATAAACAAGGATGTCTATGGAAAGACAACACGACTCATCATAAATAGGAGGGTTGTCCGGTACAGGAATCTATCCATCTTGATCCACATCATCCAAATGGTCGATCAAATCATTAGAGGAGGTCGGCATAGCTGGCTATGATGACGAGTAGTCGAAAAAGCCAGAACCTAAGGGACTAGTTCCTGATCGACCAGCTGATCCTGAACGACCAACTCTAGCAGTACTCTTCCCCCTCCCTTTAAACATCTAATCGACCTCGAACACATTGTTGAAATTAAATTAAAAATAATTAAAATTTAAACATTATATTATTATTTAAATGTAATTAATTATATAATGTAATAACTTTAACCGACAAAAATTAAAAACTAATCGTCATCGTTTGTCTCTTCTTCGCTTATAAACTAATTTTCCATATCATCGACATGTTCGACATCGGCATCATTGACGACAAGTTCGGCATCGACATCATCAACAAGTTCATCGATGTCATCATTAAATGGATCATTAAGTTGGAAATCAACATCCTCCAATTGGATTACACCATGCGTTTTAGCAACATCCTCCTGAAACGATTGTTTAGGCGTTCGCTCTTCTATGAAATCTATTGTTGATCTCGCCTTAACCTTAGAAACTGTTAACCAGTCAACCATATATCATCTCAATCTCGGATACATGCAATAATAAACATGAGTAGCTTGGGTCGCAAGTACGAATGGCTCCTAATGAATTATTCTGCGTTTATGATTAACGTCGACAAACTTATACTGAGAGTGCACTCTCGTGCCTATTGGAGTCGGGTCAAACTACTCACATTTGAACAAGAGTGTGTTTATAGACCCTGAATATTCAAGTTTAACACTCTCTACCAAAAGACCGTAATAATCATATTCATCTTCTCCATAAGTTGGTACTTTTATATAGACCCCAATACTCAATGTAGATCGTTTTGAGCCATATGCAATTATGTGAAATCCGTATCCATTTATCTTGCAGCCATTGAATGTAGTCACATAACGCGATGGACCGAATGCTAGACTCTTAATGTAATTATTGGTTACACTATTCAAGGGATCTCAGACCTATAATATATGACGTAAAGTTACACTATCCAAATACAAATACATAATATATGTATATAAACAAATCTCACAAAATTTGACTCACGTAAGTTTCAAACAAATGGGAAATTCGTTTTCTAATTTTCTATTTAATTCTTCATCTGAAATATTTGGTTGTTGGCATTTAATGCCCTCTGTGAAAAGGCTGCATATTTAACGAAGTAAAATATTGTTATAATTAATTACATTAAGTGATACGTAAAATATTGTTCATAATCAATTATAACTGTTAAAATCCTCGAGTTCATCACAATTTAGTAATACGTATTTTCTCATTGCATCAAACTTCTGATCTGACAATCATTTTTTTCCTGCTACCGATGAGATGGGTTTCACCATAATTTCTGAATACTGATGGAATCTCATCAACGTCGTCTCCATCATTCTGAACATTTTCATTACGCTTCAAATTTGTTCTTCTAGTGGATACTTGATCTTCAAAGTAGTATGAACTAAAAGTTGATGTCTCTTCAAATAAATAAGCATTTCCTATCGAGCCATTGACGCTTGATTTGTTCCTCACACTATTTTTAAGTTTATGAAGATATCTTTCGAAATGATACATCCACCTATACTGCACTGGATCAGTAATTCTTGCCTCATATGGTAAGTGGATCGACAAATGATCCATTTAGTCGAATAAACACGGGGAAAAGATCTTCTCAAGTTGGCACAAGATCAGAGGAATATTTTTTTCCAAACGAACCATATCACAAGTTTTGATAACTCTTGCACTCAGGTCTTAGAAGAACAAACTCAACTCTGTTAGAGCTTTTCGAACTGGATTGGGTAGTAGTTCTCGAAAAGCAATTGGAATTAATCATTGCATAAACACATGAGAATCATGACTCTCATGCAATCTCAATCCTTTCATATCCACGCAGCGTCCCAAACTTGAAGCGTACCCGTCTTGAGACTTAAGAGTCTTAATCCATTCATACAAAATAATTTTTTACTTTTATCGAGTGTGTAAGAAGCTTTAGGATACTTTCATGAGTCATCAGCTTGAAGCGATGGACGAAAACAATAGTCGTTCAGCTCATCTCTTGATTTTGAAGTATCTTTTATCTTCCCCTTCACATTTATCACCGTGTTGAACACAATATCGAACACATTCTTCTCAATGTGCATAACACCTAAATTATGAAGAATTAAATTTGTGCTCCAGTACAGAAGATCCCAAAAAATACTTCTTTTCTTCCAACCACTCGTCTTTGCGATTTGAGCATTAACACGTTCTACCTCTAGCTCAGTAACCTTCAGAAGCCTAAGTCTATCTATCTTAGCTAATATCTACTCCTGGACGAATGTTTGACGGGGAGCATAAACCTTCCTATTTTTTCCAAAGTTTTTTTGTCTTTTCGAAAGTGATGATCACATTCTAGAAATTTCTGGTGGTTATCAAACCAAGATTATTTTCCGCTACACTTCAGGATAAATGCATCAGATTGCTCCATATAATATGGACAAGCAGTTCGACCGATCGTACTCCAACTTAACAACATGGAGTATCCGGGAAATTCATTAATAGTCCACATAAGGGCTGCCCGCAACTTGAAATTCTTCTTCTTGGACACATCATACGAGTCAACACCATCCATCCACAGTTGTTTCAACTCTGCAATTAGAGGTTGTAGGAAAACATCCAACTTGTCCTCAGGGGTTTTGGGGCCTGAAACAAGAACACTTAGAAACATATACTATTCTTTCATACACATCCAGGGTGACAAGTTATGTGGTGTGACTATTACTGGCCACGATGAATATTGCGATCCGAATCTACCAAGAGGTTGAAATCCATCTATGCATAGACCCAATCTGACGTTTAAAGCTTTGGCGGAGAACTCTAGATGAGTTTGATCAAACTGTTTCCAAGTCTCTAAATCTGACAAGTGACACATGGCACCATCGTCAACTACGTGTTCAGCATGCCACCGTATATCTTTCGCTGTAGCTAGAGATGCGTACAATCTTTGCAATTGGGAGTAAACGGAAAGTAGTACATCTCCTTGTGCATAACTAATTTGGACTTACGTCATTTTTCGCTTCCCTGCTTCGCGGGTATGAGCTGAGGTTCCTTAAAGAACTTGCAACTATCGAGTTCACAATCATCCTTCCAGTAAATCATACAGTTATTCTTGCAACAATCAATCTTCTCCACCTGTAAACCCATACCCCTGAATAGCTTTTTACTTTCGTAGAAATTATCTGTAACTTTATTGTCTTCAGGCACAATCTCTTTGACTAGATTAATGAACTGATCATAACACTTTTGAGAAATGCCATTTTCTGACTTTAAACTCATAAGGCGGGCAACAAAAGAGAGTTAGGTGTGTTTCTCGCAACCTGGATACAAAGACTATTTTGCAGCTTCAAATATATCACAAAATTTCTGGGCCTCCAGATTAGGCGGTTCTTTTGCATCATCATTCATCTCGAAATCAGGCCCGACAGCATCTTGCACCGTATTTATGTACACATTTGGTGAGTCTTTAGGAATGATGGAACATGATTCCCCAACTTCAAAATTACAACGCGATGACATGAGATAAACTGTTTCCCCGTGATGAGTCCAAATATGATAAACGGGAACGAACCCTTTGGCACATAGGTGATATTTGATGTCATCGATATCGTGGTAACTACAATTCCTACACTTAATTTATTTACAAGGACATTTCAACTTATCACCGTCCCTCTTTGTAGAATCATGCATGAGTGAAATTAGACGAAACTCTCCACCCCTTTTATGAATATATCCGAAAGAAATCCGTCATCCCTCATTATTTGTATATATAACTACGATCAGTAATATCCACCCCATAATTTAGGGTGTTAATTATTTATGATACTAGTTATAATGATCGATTGTTCTAGAGTGAGAGTAAAAGAATGTGGGTGATGAAATTTCGGCAGCATTACGAAGAAGAAGAGTAATTTGAATTATTGGTAAGGCTTCTATCCCATTCAAGAATGTTAGTAGTATGTATTATTTTAAAATATTCATTTTTGTTGGCTTCAAAATTTTGGCAGCATCTCCCCTTAGTTCTCTAAGTACACATATATTTTAGTGTACCCGAGAACAAAAGAAAGACACATAAACCAAAATTTCAAAGTCAACATAACACATACGCATAAGATATAACCATACTGCACCCACATTCTCAAACTGTCCAAATATGGGACAATTCAAAATTTAGTATCAAACTCTCTATTTGATACTAAATCCCAAACAGGTCTAAGGTATGTATCTTAAAAGGGAACAATTCAAACAATAGAATCAAACTCTCTATTTGATACTAAATCGAATTAAACGAGTTGAAAATACCTATTGTTCTTACTATATTAATCATACAAAATCTAAAAACAACAATATCAATCAATCAATCAATCACATTTATACAATATCAACATACTATAACATACCTTAAATAAAACAACCACATACAGATCACCACAGCATTTCAAAACCACAATTTTAAACTTTTTAAAACCACCATCATTTTTTAAAACAATTTTTAAAATTATTATTGGAGGGAGGAAACCTCCTGGACGGTGCCGTACACCGCGTCATCACCGACGTCTACCCAACCAATGACAACATTAATCAATCATAATGTATATAAAAAAAACCATAACATATATTAAACACAACTGATCATCCTGGCATTTAAAAACCACCATCACATACACTTTAAAAGATAATTGCATAATTGCACAATTGAAACCTAAGTACAAATCAAACCCTACCTAGCCCTAATATAATTCAAATGTATATAATCAAACCTAATTTATAAATAAATATAAATTAAACCCTACAATAAACCCTAATTGCATAAATGAACCCTATATGAATACTAACGACCTAATTAGCCCTAATTTTATAAAAATATTTATAATCGAATCCAATTTATAAATAATTATAAATTAAACCATAAAATAAAAAATAATTGCATGAATGGACCCTAAACCTAGAATCATTTACAATTGCATAAATCAAGCCTAAATTCATAAATTGAACCCCCAATTAAATTTCTCAAAACCTAATTACTAAATCCAAATTAAATTAAATTAAAATCATGAATTTAAAAAAATATGGAATTTGAATTAAAAGGCTAAAATCCCTTAATATGTGACAATGACGGTGCTCCGGCGTGTGGAGATGCTCCCTTCTCCCTTTCCTTCTCACTTTTTTTTGTTGGTTTGTTGCTGTGAATGATTCTATCCGCAGGAGGCCACTGGTTTTATTAAGTTTGCCTACAGACAGGTTTCCATCTGTAAATCTGTTGGTAGCAAAAATCCAGCATTGCCGATGGAAAGAATCTGTCGGTAAATAAAAATCGGAGTTGCCGATGGCCTCGTCTTCGGCGGTAAATAAAATTCCACTTATTTTTATTTTTTAAGAACTTGCCGATGGACATGGTCCGTCGGCATATTGGGCAGATTTTACTATCGCCAACTTCCAAAAACTTGCTGACAGACAAATATACCAAGGGGTTGCGTCCGTCGGAAGTCTGTCGGCAATTAGTGCTGTCGGGAATACCAGACTTTTATCGACGGTAGCTGTCCGTTGTTAATATCCGTCGGCTTTTTGATTCATACGTATTTGTTATGTATTTGTATATGTTTTGAGTCATGTTTGAGTCTTTTTTTTTTATCTTTTTCAGGTTGAGATTAAGCTATTCTGCATAATTTTGCAATCTACAGCTTTTTACTTAACTTTCTGATTTTTCGATCGATAATTGGTCCATTTGATATGACTTATGTGTTTTGTCATGCAAATAGAGCACTAGATGACCCCTGGATTTCAAGAAGATTAAGCTCGTAATCCGTTACGAGAATCGAGAGACAAGGACGGGAAAGACAGCGCAAAGAAGTAGCCACAAGGACACTCATCCGGTCAAATAGATCTGACATCCGGCCGGATTAAACCCACGGGACTCACCTCTGGTTGGATGGATCTGACATCCGACCGGATTGGCTGACAAAGACCCCATCTGGTCGGACTCCTTAGAGCATCCGACCGGATGCCAGCGTTATGAACTCGGATTTTCAGAAAATCTTCAGTTACGCAGGCAATGAATAAGGGGTTTTGAAGCTACAAAAAGCAGGAAAAAGGTCAACAAAAAGGTATCTTTGGTATGGGACCGATCTTTCATCAATCTTTTGGTGTGGAGAGATCTTTTACCTTGGTTTTGATCCATCTTTGATTCTATCATCTATATTGGGAACCATACTTTTCACTATAGCCCTCACGGCAATTCTATAAGAACTCGATCTGTGTCGTTAGTTCATCATCTCGAAGAACATAATCTGGGGTTCGTGACAAGGTTCTGGATTCGTAAGCATAGAAGATCATTCCTCCGGAATCGCTGGAGTTAGTTAGCTTTCACCTTTCAAGTTGATTCCTTTTGTTCGGGATTAGTATTCTCTAAACTCTTCTCTATTTAGTAGTTGTGAATCTTTCAATTTGTTTTCTTGTTTGGAACTTTAGATTTAGAATATTGTGTTTGTTTGAATCCCTTGTGAATGACTTGGTTTACATGCTAAGCTTAATGTTGGATAATTTAGTTAATCGAATCCTTGCTATTATTTGGTTGTTGGGTTGGTAATTGGTATTTTTAGGAGCATAATCCGTTAATGCATCCCAAGTGTTCGATAATATGCTTTGTCTCTTATTCATAGTTTAATCTACTTGTTAAGTTTTCAAGTAGTTTATAAATTAGTTTTTAAATTCGTCGTTAAGTTCTCGCATAGAGATTGACGCTCTCGTTGCAAGATTAGTTTTAATATCTAGTTTATTTATAATAATCAAAATAAAAACCCCTTTCGTTCATGTGTTTAGAGTCAGAATTTGTGATTTTTGATATAATAAACATCGTCGACTCCGTATATCCACTTCCCGAGAGAATCGACTCGGTTTAGCTTGCCAGTCTTCAGTGACTGATTCAAGCTTTTATGCACCCCGTTTATATATATTTAATTTAAAAACATTCAAGCTTGCTCGCAAGAGTACAAGGACACTTGTAGGGTGGGAAGTTGACTCAAGTCAATTCTCTCGAGGACAAAGATTTGGTATCTCGGATGTTTTCTTACTAACATTTAAGCACATAAACTTATACAAATTTGGGGTTTTGTTTGTTTTTGTTTATTAACTACTAATTTGAAAAGCATGATTTTAAATAAAAACTAATTAACTTAACTAATTTTACCAACAAGAATTTAAAAGCATACATTAATCTAATTTTAATTACTTAAGCTTAAGAACTAAGAAATTATCTAATGGTAAATTAATATAGATTTAAAACGCAGTGATAATCAAATAGCATAACCATCATTAACAGATCTAAACAAAAAGCATATGAGAATTCAATTAACATGAAGCAAGCAATAGTATGAATCATCTAGCATAAACGAAAATAAATTTCATAATAATGTTAATTAATTCGAATCTCCAATACTTAATCATTCATCAAATAAACTAATTAAAACTGAAAAACTTCAACTTGAATTGAACCAAAACCAGTTCATAAACAACCTCAAGAATACCAAATAAAAGCAATTATCTAATACTTAAACTATGAAAATCAAAAATAAGAAAACAATAAAAAGATAAGAATACTTATTAAGTCTAAGAATTGTAGAAAATTCTCTAGTTACTCTGAAGAAACGGTTAATCTTGGTCGAAGAACTGGCCGCGGGCTATCGAACATCTTCGGAACTCGCAAGCGTCGAATCCTTGATCTTGATCTCTAATCGAAGCTATTCGATGTTAAAAATGATATTCTAACCCTAAGAATACTTTTTGGTAACCTTATAATGACTATAGTATGCTGGAAACTCGGATTAATGGTGTGGTATTTATAGAATTCCGATTTCTTGGAGGACAAGTTACATAAGTCGGTTACTGGGCCCGACAACGGTAGAACTTAGCGGTAAAGACCTACCGTTAAAGCTATCGTTAATGTTTCCGTTGCCTTCTAATGGTGATGTTAACGGTACGGTGTGTAATTGTTAACTCTATCGTTAAGCTCGCAGTCCACCTCTAGCGATTGGGTTAACGGTAAGTGTAACGGTAAGGCTACCGCTAGGTACTAACCGTTAGCTTCAAAATATTGCTACTTCTTCGCCGGGACGCTTGATTCTTGTCTCTTAATCATCAATCTTCATCTCGTACATGCTGAGCTCCTCCGGTTACTTAGCTATAAGTGAAAAACAGAGATAATTCACCTATTTGCATCAATTAAGATCAAAATATGGTAAAATAAGTTGGAAGTATAAAAATACAAATTTAAGCTTAAACTATCCAACTTATATCAAAAACAATAAGAAAAATTAATTAAATTACTAATAAAAATAAGGACAAATATGTGCTAATCAACTACCCCACGCTTTATTGGTTTGTTCGTCCTCGAATGATAATTTCAACGTATAACTAGAGTGAAAATAAGCTCAAACAAAGAGTCGTGCGATGCTACATAGATAATTTTGAAAATATATATATGAGTCACGCGACTTCAAATGCTCCACCCTTAATACATTGTCGCTTCAAAAACAAAATCATGCGTCCTCTCAAAAGGGTAATATATATGTGTGTACACTCAAAGCACTCAAGAGTTTTTTTATAGGGACGTGTTTACACTCAAATCATCATAATACAAGCACAAAGAGCATGAACCAAAAATCAATCTCTTTTCAATCGCATATTAAGTGTGCTATCAACAAAGAATCGGAAATGGTCTTTTCGGGTTGTAATGTAAAGCTCTTTGGACGGGTATGGAATATATAAGTCGTGTGTCTAACTCATGATCTAAAATGATCAATAACTCACCAAAAAATCTAATCACGAAGCTAATTGCTTCTTCTCATTCAAATGAAACCCTCACTAAATACTCATAATGTAGCCTTTAAACTTAGGCTATTTCTCAACTCGTAAACCGACTTTAAGCTCAAACCACTCAAACAATTTAGAAGCTCAAGATATGCTTCTACTTTCAAAAACAACTCTTGCCTCTTAAACATTAGGCTTCATAAGAAAATAAAACACAAGCCTTTATCAGTGCGTAGGCAATTACATAACATGATTCACCATCCTTTTTATTCTTTTTTTTTATTTTATCCCCCTTTTATTCCTTTTTATGGGGTCTTTCTTTTTCTTTTTTTTTTTTAATTGAAGGATGGTGATCCTTTATTACAACTTTTTATAAATCCCTGATAAAATATCCAAAATAGAAATAACCAATAAAAATAACGAACTCCTACCCCACGCTTTTAATGGTTGCAGGAGTCGACTAATAAACACTCATGGCTATAGAAAATGGATTATTTGGCTATGATTAGCTCATTCGGAATTTATAGTGGCTAATATATATGAATATGGCCAGAATAAGGGTTTTTTCTGTGCCTTAACGTCATGTTTAAAGCTAACTACACACAGCGATTTCAAAGAAATTTCAAAACAGAACTCACTCAAGTACATGGAAAGATGATAAACACTCGGGGTACTCACAGGCTTTTGCATGAAAAAGTTTTGAATTTGACGCTACTTTTTAGGTTTTGCGAAATCATTTGCGTCCAAGTATCATTTTACAATATATAAGTAATAATTTTGAAAAATTTATGCACTTATACATTCTCAAAGATAAGAACATCAAATCAAACTTAATTAACTTTGACAGGCAAGACAGATAAATACAATATCGCGCACAAATAGTGATCAATCACGTAAAATATTATCTACTACAAATCACAATTTTTTTTAGTTGCACAATTTTCAAATATAAATCACAACTCAACCATCCCCCCCTCTAAAAATTTGGCAATCTCTTGATTGCCATAAATGAATATAAGAAAATAAAATCAAGGAAGAAAGGGAATAAGAAAACGTCCCTAAATAGTCGAGCTTCTCCAGAAAACTATGTGCAATCATCCTTCATCTTAGATCTTATGATTGGATTGTGATTGTGATCAATTACTACACGCAGGTGCCCGGTGGCACGTCTTGGGGATGGAATTGCCGGATTGCGGCCTCGATCGGCACAAATGAATTTTGTAAAGTTTGGACTGCAGATGCTATTAGCGGTAACACGTAGAGGTTATTTGTTACCATTAACCATACCGCTACGTCTCTATTAAAGGCTCAAAAGTCTGCGTTAGGTTTAGCTAGCGGTAGCTATTAGCGGTAAGGTGTATCGTTAAACCCCTGTTTGCTGCGGCTAGTGGTAGGTTCAGCGGTGGTTACTGGTAAGGCTTAGCGGTTATAGGTAACTGATACATAACCACTAAGTCCCCAGTTTGGGCGAATTTCCGAATTTTCTGCATATCGACACACACATAAACGTACCACGACAATTGACATATGATAAAGACAGAAATAAACGAAATAAAAATCAAAAAAAAAGAAATAGAAAACTAACGAATGCTTGGGTTGCCTCCCAAGAAGCGCAACATTTAACGTTGCTTGCTCGACGCTATATTGTGCGATTAATTCCAAACTTATGGTGGATCTCCCAACTCCACCGATCTACGGTCTTGAACCGGCAATACCTGATCTCCATATCGTTTAATTCTGTGCTTGTGGACTTGGAACTTCGACTTCATACTTTTATCGTATAGAGTGGCAACTCCGTACTGATCCATTTCCTTAATCAAAAATAGTCCATTCCATGCAGCCTTGAGATTAGCTGGATCCAACTTACGTTCGGGATTATAGGGCACTAATTGACCAACCTTGAACTTCATATCATGAAGATTCTTGTCATAACTCTCTTTTGACTTCTTCTTTTTCTTCGTCCAATTGCTATTATGTTCCTCGTCCTTGTTCTTTGCACATTTAAAACTTTTGTAGGGGTCGAGGGAAATGTACTTCTAATGATTTTGTTGTGGCTTCAACTCTACCATTGGCTCGATCTTAGGCGCTTTATTCCCCACGTCCAATGCATCATCAATACCTTTAAATTCTTCAATAATAACACTTATGTCGATTCTAGCAACTCGATCAATTCCTCCCCACGCGAATGCTCCTCGTCGTCCCCGACGTCAAACTCATCTACAATGGTAATGCAGCGGAGGTCATGGACACGTGAATCGATTAAATCTACAAATGAACATTCATCTTGCATAAACGAAGAAGGAGTGTTGTGGATATCTTGAAGTGAAAACGTCACTGAGTCGCCTAAGACGGACATGGTTATCCTCCCTTTGTTCACGTCTATTAATACGTGTGTAGTAGACATAAAAGGCCGTCCCAAAAAAATGGTGTGCTCCTTGGTTTCACTGTATACTTCACCAACGTCCATAATAACAAAATCTACTTGCACTACCTGCTTACCTACTTGGACTAACACATCTTCCACAATACCTAAGGGTAACCGTATTGATCGATCCGCCAACTGTAGTCGCATCGTGGTTGGCTTCAACGATCGATGATCAAATTCCTTGTAAATAGAATAAGGCATTAAATTTATACCAGAACCAAGATCGAGAATTCCTCTTACCGTTGTCCATTCTCGAGGGAAATATTAATGCAAAAACTCCAGGGATCCTTCTCTTTGGGTGGCAATGTTTTCTTGATTATAGCACTAACTTCTCTTGTCAAAGCCACTTGTTGGTTTGCTACCAAGCGCCTTTCCCTTGATGCTAGCTCCTTGAAAAACTTCACATACGTCGGCATCGTCTTTATCACCTCTAATAGGGGAAGGTTAATATTAATATTTTTCAATAAATTGGATAGCTCCATGAATTTTTTATTTTCCTTGGCCGGACGTAGGCATCTTTGGAAGGGAACATGATCATAAATTAAGGGTGTCAACTTCATTGGTGGCATACTCGAGGGATTGGGATGGTCTTTAATTGTTGTAGAAGAGGGTTCTGGATTCGAATTCATCTTTTTCAACGACCCTGGAACATACGGATTTGGCGAATTGTGCATCTGACCGACTAGGTTAGACAAATCTGCTTGAGTTTGAGTCGGCGTAGGAATATTGGCTACTTCGTCGTTTTCTCCTTTACTTTGCTCGATGCCGTTATCTATCACTTTTCCACTCTGCAGGACATAAATAGCTGAGGCTTGCTCCGTTTGACTTGGAAGCTTATCCTTCTCGTTCGAAATCCTGGCTACCTCGGCCGATAATTGACCTATCATTATCTATAGTTTCCTTTGGCCAACTGAATTATCAAAAATAACTTTTCTCATTTCTTCATTTCATCTTGAACTTCATTTCCAAACTGCGTGAGGCCATCCCGGTTTCTAATAGTCTCGGCCACTTGATTCTGCTGCCAAACCAGTAATTGATCATATGTTTGAGCTTTAGTAGACACTTGCTCTTGCATATGGGAATTATTTAGGGGTAGTGGTGCTTGCGTATATGGTAGTTTCTACCCTGAATGTTGTTGGTTTGAAAAATACTGGATGGCGTTAACGTCCTCTCGTTGTCCATTGTTGATTTCTAAATTTCTTGGGGATCCGCACTGGTAACACATCGTAGCAGCCTTCTTAGAAGAGGCTTTGCTCGCCCGCTCAGCTTTCCATGCTGCTAAGTGCTCGTCAAATACTTCCATACACTTCTCATTGAGGTCGAGAGTTGGTTTGTCTAGATTTTTCGCTTTGCTTCTCCAACACTCGTTTTGCCTCGGGGGCCGTTAAATCTCCAAAATCTCCTCCTGTCGCTATTTCAACTTCCCTTTTCCCATGGTCCAACAACCCATCAAGGGAAAATTGATTAATCATCTCGGGGGAGTAGTTATGGTGGGGGCATGCTTGTAAAAGTGTCTTGTAACACTCCCAGGTCTCATGAAATAATTCTCCCTCCAATTTCTCAAAGGTAGCAATTTGCCTTCGAAGATGTCCCGTTGTTTGTGCCGAATAATATTGATTGAGGAACTTCTCGCTTATCATCTCCCAATCAGTTAACGATCTATTCTAAGGATAGTAACCACGTCTTTTCTTTTTCCTTCATGCTATAGGGAAACAAATCATTTGCAACTCTTCCTGGTTAAGGCCATTAACCACAAATCTGCCCACTTCATCAACAAAATAGTTAAAAAACGCTAAAGGGTCTTCATGGGCACTTCCGTGAAAAGTTGGGAGTAATTTAATTTGATGCGGTTTAATCTCCACCTCCCTCATAAGGCACAACCTTCCAACGTGGAAAATCGCGCTGTCGAGGTGCTCGATTGCCCCTCATCTCTCTAACTCAGTCATTAGCTCTCTCATAGCGATTGTCATACGCGTTCCTTTCGTAATTATTTTCGCGCTCATATCTCCCTTCAAAATTGTCCTGTTCGTAGCCACGGTTCTGATTTCCCAACCAAGCATCTACTCGTCTATGATTGTCAACATACTCGTTATGTAATTATGGACTTCTTCATTCCTCTCCTCGTCTTGCTCCCTATTCCCCATGTTTTTCTGGAATCCAGCCTAATAAGCTCGGGGCTGCACTTGGCCCTGCAAATAGATTGGTTCACTATTGTATTCGTCTCGATTGCAATGTGGAAATCTAGGTGGTCCATCACCGACGTTACCATTGCGAACAAAATGTGCTCCTAACATTGCCTCAGGGATATCATCGCAAACAAAATAAGTAGGTATAGAAGAAACGCTCTCGAGAATTGAAACGGGCATTGGTCTAGGTGGATTTGAACGATGGATGTTGTCAAAAAATGGTGCAAGATTGAGTTGAAGTGATCGTCTACCTTGCATAAACTCAAAATCAAATCAACGTACCAAGTGGCAAAAATCCAAACCAAGCGCAATTATACGAATAACGACTTAATAGAAAATAAAAAGAAAAACATCCTTGAATCCTACTTGTTATCCCCAGTAACGGCGCCAAACTTTTTATTCAAGCTTTTATGCACCCCGTTTATATATTTAATTTAAAAACATTCAAGCTTGCTCGCAAGAGTACAAGGACACTTGTAGGGTGGGAAGTTGAATCAAGTCGATTCTCTCGAGGACAACGATTCGGTATCTCGGATGTTTTCTTACTAACAATTAAGCACATAAACTTATACAAATGGGGGGTTTTGTTTGTTTTTGTTTATTAACTACTAATTTGAAAAGCACGAACTTAAATAAAAATAATTAACTTAACTAATTTTACCAACTAGAATTTAAAAGCATAAATTAATCTAATTTTAATTACTTAAACTTAAGAACTAAGAAATTATCTAATGGTAAATTAATCTAGATTTAAAACGCAACGGTAATCAAATAACATAACCAACATTAACAGATCTAACAAAAGGGATATGAAAATTCAATTAACATGGAGCAAGCAATAGCATGAATCATCTAGCATAAACGAAAATAAATTGCATAAAAACTTTAATTAATTCGAATCTCCAATACTTAATCATGTATCAAATAAACTAATTAAAACTGAAAAACTTCAACTTGAATTGATCAACCAAAACCAAGTTCATAAACCAAATCAAGAATACCAAATAAAAGCAATCATCCAATACTTGAACTATTAAAATCAAAACTAAGAAAACAATAAAAAGATAAGAATACTTATTAAGTCTAAGAATTGCAGAAAATTCTCCAGCTACTCCGAAGAAAAAAAATGAGATTATAACCGTAGGAATACTTTTCGGTAACATTATAATGACTATAGTATGCTGGAAACTCGGATTAATGGTGTGGTGTTTATAGAGTTCTGATTTCTTAGAGGACAAGTCACATAAGTCGGTTATTGGGCCCGATAACGGTAACACTTAGCGGTAAGGAGCTACCGTTAAAGCTATCGTTAATATCTTGTTGCCTTCTAACGGTGATGTTAACAGTATGGTGTGTAATCGTTAAGCTCGCAGTCCACCTCTAGCGATTGGGTTAACGTTAAGTGTAACGATAAGGCTACCGCTAGGTACTAACCGTTAGCTTCAAAATCTTGCTACTTCTTCGCCGGAACGCTCGATTCTTGCCTCTTAATCATCAATCTTCATCTTGTACGTGCTGAGCTCCTCCGGTTACTTAGCTATAAGGTGAAAAATAGAGATAATTAACCTATTTACATCAATTAAGATCAAAATACGATAAAATAGGTTGGAAGTATAAAAATATGAATTTGAGCTTAAACTATCCAACTTATACCAAAAACAATAAGAAAAATTAACTAAATTACTAATAAAAATAAGGACAAATATGTGTTAATCAGTGACCCTATTCTCTTGCGGGCGAACTAGCTTTCAAAACGTAGATGCGCATTGTTTGACTTATTTTAGTTTTGAAAGAACAATTTGTTTGACTCAGACTTTGGCGCCATTGCCGGGGAGTTTCAAAGGTGTTTGACGACGTTTATTCGTGTTAGATTTTATGCTTGATTTATGTAAAATTATTTTTGTTTACCACTCGATGCGTTGATGTTGTTTGTTGTTGATGCAAGGTCGTAGAGGCCTTAGAAGTGAACTTTCCCATTTATAAACAGCATCGAACGAGTAGGGAGACCAAGAAGACTCTTTCTTTCCCCCGACGGGAATCTATCCAAAGCAACCACAACCACCATGTCGAACATTCAACATTATGGCTGCCGAGGAACCGGAGGAAGAAGAGGAACGAATGGTGGTCTACGGAGAGGGCACGACAACTGCACTCCCCCTCAAGATCAACAATAGGCATGCCACCCGACGATGACATGCACGATCGAGATCAACAGAATGACGTTCGGGATGAAGACCCGCAAATGTTTGCTCTTATCAAAAACCGAGAGCACAACCAGGACAAGAAGCAGAGAGGACCCGAGATCCTCGATGATGGAAATAACAGGGGGCCCTAGCCTCAACACAACCGTCGATTCATGATGCCAGAAAATCCAATCGACGACCCTCCAATAAACCGAACACCACAACACTTCCAGAACCGAGAAGAAGCCTGAGCCTTCAATCCTTGGGCAAAACAGGAGTTCGAGCATAACTATGTTGGTAATGGCGGGCCCCATCCCTGAAGCAACCAACATAATCAAGAGTACGAGAACCGAGAGAGAGAACTAAATCAGTACCGAAACAGAGGAGAAGGGCAACATTATCGCACTTGGCAGTCAAAAATGCCTGAAACAACGTGTACGGGGAAGAGGATTACAAGAATTATGATGATGATAAGTACTTTGGGAATCAGGAAGATTACAGTGGAAGGAGAGACTTTGGAGGACGTGCAAATGTCGATGGGGGATGAGCCCCACGATATCCGAATGAGTGTCAACAATGCGATCTCGTGTGCCCAGACTATGACTTGAAGTCCAACCATGCCAACAAACTACCAAATTTCTACGGCATGTCAAACAAAGACCCACTCGATATCATTCGAGAGTTCTACGCGGTGGTGTCCGGGATTCCAGCAAGGGGGCTAACTAAAGGGCAACTGAGAATGAGGTGCTTCCCGAGTACCCTGAATTAAAAGGCGAAGCAGTGGCTCCTATCATTGCAACCGAACTTCCTAACCAATTGGGATTTGGTTTACATGAAATTTGTGGATAGATTTCACTCGGCCCAAATGATGGTGAAGTTGAGGAGAGAAATTACCAACTTTGAGCAAATGGACGGGGAATAGTTCCACGAGGCGTGGCAGCATTATAAAGGGATTCTCCATGCATGCCCGCATCACAACAACAGTCCTGAAATGGTGAACAACTATTTTTATGAAGGGTTGTTGCCGAGCTATAAGCAACAAGTGGAAGTGAAGGCCGATGATTTTGGGGTCTTAACTGCACGAGAGGCATGGGATCTTTTTGAGTTAATGGGCGAGAAATCGCCGGCCTTCACTTCCAAGGAATGACAAGATTGAGGAACTCACGAAGCAAGTGGCATTGCTGAAAAATATGATGAAGCGAGAGGAGGAGGAGTTGCAACCATCACATTAATTATGTGGAATTTGTGGAGCATTCGAACATGGAGCTAATGCGTGTCAGATGACGTTTGACGAAGAAGAAGATGAAGAGGTGAATCCCGTGCAGAACTTCCATCCCAACAATAAATCGGGCCAAAAGTTCACCAAAAACTACGACCCTTACTCGAACATATATAATCCAGGTCTCCGAGATCATCCAAACTTCAAGTACGGCCTGGGGAATCCTAATTACGTGCCAGTGCCTAAACAGACGGATCCTCAATACTTGGCACCACCTCCCCCAAACAGAAATCAAGGAGGCCCAATTAACTACAATCCCTATCCGAACAAATTCCAAAGGAACTATCAACAGCGCCCTCCGCAAGGGCAAAATCACTCAGGACAACAACAACACCAAGCTCCACAATAACAAGCTCCACCTCCTTTGAATCCCGATGAAGATTTACAGTTGTGGCAACAACGACAAGAATTCGAGACTCGCCGCAATCGAGAGGAGACTCTTCTCACCATTGAAAAAATAATCGTACAAAGATACAAATGGACAAGTTGGAGATAATGATGGGATAGATCTCCGCGTCTTTAGAAAAGCTTGGGACCGACCTCGGTAAGTTGCCTAGTCAGCCCGAACAATCAATGGCGTGTACAACGAGGAGGGAAGAATGTTAATAATGGGATTGGAGAGTTGGAGGAGGAAGATGTCGAGAACGAGCCGAGTTTAAAAGAAAAAGAAGCAAATACTGACTTGCTGTCCTTAAACGGCAAAAAGACGGAGATTGAAGGGATCCATAAGTCCCAAAATAGATACATTCCAGGTTCCATCACCGGGATATTTCCATCCAAGGGAGCCGATTCGATAAAGGATGGGACAACCAAGACATCCGGCCGGATGAGCCAAGAATCTGACTGGATTGGAGGACAGAAGGAAGCATCCGACCGGATTGACGGGAATATCCGGTCGGATATTAGAAAAATAAGCTCATCCGACCGGACGGACGAGAATATCCGGTCGGACAATAAGACAGAAGCTTTATCCGACCGAACAAGTACTGGTATTGAGCAGGGTTCTTCTAGCCATTTCAAGCTGTAACAAGTCATTCGAGACCCCGTTCCATTTCCAATTCATCTTAATCCAGCAAGAGAGAACAAGAAATTCATGAAGCTTTATAACATGCTGAAGAACGTGAACGTCAAACTTCCACTTCTTGACGTGATCAAAACAATGCCGGCTGGAAGCAAATGAGTGGGTTGTGTTGTGCAAGGAAGTGAGTGCCATATGTCACTAACTACTACCGCCGAAAGTGAGTGATCTAGGGGGTTTTTGCATCACGATAACTCTCGGGGATGGATAAAAGGCACGAGGAATGCTCGATTTAGGGGCAAGGATCAACTTGATGCCCTACGCCTTTTACAAACAGTTCAACCTTGGGGAGATGAAGCCAATAAGGATATGACTTCAACCAGTAGACTGTTCGGTAAGACATCCATTGGGAGTGGTCGAAGATGTCTTGGTAGAAGTCGACTCTTTAGTAGTCCCCGTGGACTTTGTGATATTGAACGTCGGAGAGGTGGCCAAATCAAGTAAGGAGCATACTATTCTGTTGGGTCGAACATTCATGGAAACATTATATACCATGATCGACGTGCGACGAGGAAAAATGACACTTTTCATTTTCGACGAATCAGTGATGTTATCTCTCAGAGACATCCAAGACGCTCCATTGCATCTTTTGGGTCCCGATTGCTCTTATCTCGATTCTGTGGACCATTGCGTAAGGGAGTTATTCGGTATTGTGCCATTAGAAGAGTGGAGCGTCGAGGACGACGATTTTGATTCAAATGCGGAGGGTGTGGTCGATCTATTTCTGATTGAAGATGAGGATATGGGTAAAATGTCTAATAGGCCCGTACTAGAACCTAAGATGGGATTGAAACAACTACCAAGCCACCTCATATATGTTTTTCTTGAGGCCAACGAGAGGAAATCCGTGATGATTTTCGCAGAGTTAGCGGAGCATGGAGAAAAAGAGTTGATCGAGGTGCTCAGAAATACAAGCAAGCTATTGGTTGGAGCATTAGAGATATTAAAGGAATAAGTCCGGTCACATGCATGCACCAGATTGAGTTAGAAGAAGGGGAAAAACCTATAAGAGACAGCCAGAGGCATCTGAACCCTACACTCATGGAAGTATTCAAGAAAGAAACTTTAAAACTCATCGACGAGGGAATGATCTACCCCGTGGCGGATAGTGAAGGGGTGAGTCCAATGCACGTTGTCTTGAAGAAAGAAGGCATTATAATTGTGGAGAATGATAAGGGAGAGATCGTTCCGACATGCCTACACCGGGTGGAGCATGTGCATCGATTACCGGAAGCTCAATGCCACGATGAGGAAGGACCATTTTCACTACCATTCATGGACAATTGTTGGACAAGCTAGTGGTACACGAGTACTACATCTTTTTGGATGGACTTTCCGGCTATTACCAAATAGTGATAGCTCCGGAGGATAAGAAGAAGACAACATTCAAGTGCCCTTTTGGCACGTATGCCTACCGGAGGATGCCGTTCGGCTTGTGCAATGCCCCAGCGACATTCTAGAGATGCATGCTCTCCATCTTCACCGAGTTCATTGACGACTTCCTTGAAGTATTCATGAACGATTTTTCAGTATATGGCTCATCTTTTTCCTAATTTGCCTAAATAATTTGTCTAAAGTGCTTGAGCGATGTGTTGAGTCTTGTTTAACTTTGAGTTGGGAAAAATCTAATTTGATGGTGAAAAGTGAAATTGTACTTGGTCATGTAGTGTCGAATAAGGGTCTGGAAGTCGATAAAGCTAAGATAGATGTTATTGAAACCCTTCCGCCCCCTAGAGATGTCGAAGGTATCAGAAGTTTTATGGGACACGCGAGGTTTTATCGGCATTTTATTAAAGATTTTTCTAAAATTTGTCGCCCGTTGTGTAAATTATTAAATAAAGACGTGCCGTCTGAGTTTGATCATGAATGTCTTAATACTTTTAATGTTTTAAAAGAAAAAATCACACAGGCACCTGTTGTTGTTGCCTCTATTTGGTCCCTTCCGTTTGAGATTATGTGTGATGCGTCGAACGACGCGGTGGGGGCTGTCTTGGGGCAACTTGTTGATAAGTTGCTATTAAGGGTCATCTATTATGCTAGATTCATGTTAAATAGCGCCCAACGCAACTATATTACCACTGAACGTGAACTGTTTGCTGTTGTATTCTCATTGGATAAGTTCCGTTTTTTAATTTGTTAGTTCCAAAATAATTGTGCATACCGATCATGCGGCTTTACGCCATTTAAAGTAAGTCTAGGTTGATTCGCTGGATTCTTCTTTTGCAAGAATTCGACGTTGAGATTATGGATAGAAAGGGGTGCGAAAATGTGGTGGCCGATCATTTGTCTCGCATGTTAGTAGATAATGAGTCTATCAAGCAAGATTTTGTTGATCACATTTTTCCTTATGGGGATGCTAACGCTATCGATAACATTAATGATCCTTGGTATGCCGATTTTGTTAATTACCTTGCATGCAATATTATCCCTAACCACCTTTCAAAACGTAGACGCGCATTGTTTGACTTATTTTAGTTTTGAAAGAATAATTTGTTCGACTCACTTTTTCGATTTTTTTGTAGTGATTTAATATTGTACTGTTTTATGTTTAATTATATTGTATTTATATATTTTTTATTTATCTATTTATTTGGTTGAATGTACTCTTATGTGATGTTTTTTATTTTATTTGTAGTATTTTCGTAAGTTTTGCAGTTAGAGAACGAAGCAATGAACAGCTCCTGCTAATCGTTGCAGATAATGAGTGCAACAAGTTGGTAATGGTCACGTCATGCTAGACAAATTTAAAAGAAGAATCTGCCCATTGCCCATGCAAGCTAATTAAGCCCGAGAAGTTGAAGGCTTTGGCCACGTGAATACTAGATTTTAAAAGAGAAACACATATAAAAAGTATTATGTGAGGAAATTGGAAGGCGGCTTTTACGGGAGATTAAGGATTTGAAGGAGGCAACACATTTGACTTAGAAAAGAATGAGCATCAAACTAGAGACTTTAGAAGGAGAAGCGCAACACTTCGATTTGTTTTTCCTTCCTCTTCTTTAGCAATAAATTAAACTATGTTCTATTTCTTATTTTTTTTATAATTCTATTAACGATATGCATATGTAGCTTATTTATTTACGAGGATGTTGAACCCTAATAACTCGTTTATATTTTAATTAACTTCTGTGACGATTTTCTATTATTTGTATATGATTTTATGTATTATTCTATTTAATTAATCATGATGTGGTTTTACTTTGTCAAGATTGATCACCAAGATTAGATTTTAGATGTCGATCATTAGAATTAAGCCTTCATTCTGTAATTATTGTCGTGTTTGATTTGTTAATAACAACTAATATTTGCACTATTAGGGATAACGCAAACTAAGTTAAATAAACCGAGTTTGTGAGTTTATTATTTACACTAGCCTATTTTTCTAATTCTAAAAGCTACTATTGCATTAAATCTAGATAACTTATTTTAGGTTATCCAATAGTTAGACTTAATCAAAGAGCTTATTTCGATTAATTATTCATTAATGGATAATTGGGATAATAGAGCTTATTGTTATTTAGGTCTAGTAATTTTTAAAAATAGTAGGATTAGCTTTCACAATTGATTAGATTTAATTGAGCCAGGGCATAGACATAATCATGAACTTGAGCTTTTCTCTATCTTGATTTTATCCATACCATAGTCAATATATATAGAACAACCATCAAATAAAACAATAAAAAAAACTTTTTGTGGTTTTCTCTTTACGCATGAGTTGATTTATATTTTATAGAGAAAAATATTCTTTACCTCCTGAACTATGACCATTTTGACATTTTACCTCCTAAACTTTTTTTTCGTGCAAAGTACCTCCTAAACTGTGCGAATTTTGCACTTAACCTTCTGAACTCCCATTTTTGGTTGAAATTCTAGCCGGATCTCACTCGTGTGACATGCACGTTAACATATAAGGGGTAAATTGACTTTCCATCTCCTCCTCATGATTCCTGCTCAAAAAAATAACACATGAGCACTCGTATGACCTGTTAAGATAATGTTCACATTAATATATGTATACACGTAGGTTTGATACCTACGTAGTGCTCACGTGCCATTATTTTGAGCGGGAGTCATGAGTAGGAGATGAAAAGTCAATTTTACCCCTTATATGTTAGCGTGCATGTCACACGAGTGAGATTCGGCTAGAATTTCCACAAAAAATGGAGGTTCAGGAGGTTAAGTGCAAAATTCGCACAGTTTAGGAGGTAATTTGCATGAAAAAAAAGTTTAGGAGGCAAAGTGTCAAAATGGTCATAGTTGAGGAGGTAAAAAATATTTTTCTCTATTTTATATCACTGAAAGTTTCCACCCTCGTTTTGTTACTATTAATTTAATTAACATAAATATATTACAATTTAATTCACACTCTCGTGGGATCGACCCCTACTTACCGCTACTACTAGTTAGTGGATAAAATAAGAAAATTATAAGTATTAAATTTACCGTGTCGCGACGCACGATCAAGTTTTGGCACTGTACTTGAAGTGGTGCAACTACAATGTGATATATATGTATTACTTGAAATTACTTTAGAAGTAATTTTTATTTCCTTTTAGTTCTTTATTTGTTTAGGTTTAGTTTCATCATCAACCCTTCCCCATTTTGTTTTCTTTGTTTTATTTCATGTTGTAGAGTATAAGGTAACCCCATATCAGCGGGTAAATAAAAGTCTTTTGTGCATTTATCATCGTAGATGATATTTTAGTCTTTTGTGCATTTATCATCGTAGACGATATTTTTAGGAACGACAATGTACTCTCATCAAATATATACTCATGATGTACTTTTTAGAATTGATGGAGAGATTAGTGCCTCATCACTTGAAAATCTACGAGAAAGCTTGCTCGATCCATACTTTACGAGAATGATTGTGGTTAGGGATACTATCCGAATTCTCTCTATGTAAATCCACAACCATTCCAATCCTTTGAGCTTGACGGATCACACTTCGAACTCCAAGGCCCACAATATTATCCTGAGCCATTGTTTGAATGAAATTTTGGTCCATCACTTCAGGATATGATAAAAATATTGGTGTCTAACACTTTGTGATTTCAAGAAGACACTAAGGCTAGCATTAAAACCTTGGAGTCTCAGGTTAGTCAATTGGCAGAGCACATGCCGTTTAGACGCGCAAGCTGGAGGCAACATGCCGTTTCATCCTGAAATAAGTCCAATAGATGTGAGCGCCATCACGCCGTAAAGTGGGAAAACTTTTAAGGCACCTGAGAAGTTGGTAAAGAGGCCAGGAATTGGAAAAAAAAGTAGAAGGCAAAACGAAACTGAAACAGCATGGGATTGGATCTCCCAATACTGAACCTGCTGAAGCCAAAAAACACAAAATTTCTTGAGTTGATGTTCTAGTCAAAATGGAATCACTTCCATTTCTCTTTAGAACCGAAAGAGAAACCATGAATGCAATTGAAGAGCAAGTTTTTGATGTCTTGAAGAAGGTCGAGATTAATTTCTCTTTGCTTAATGTGATTATGCTTGATTCGACAAAAAGAATTCCATAACATTCCAAATTCTTAAATGAGTGCTGCAGCAGTAAGCGTACACAAGAGTGGGATGAGAAGGAGATGATGGGTGCATTGGCCATTTTCTACGAGAACGTACTGGCTAGTCGAAAAGATCCGGTTAACACCAAATTTTAAAAAGAGAGGAGTTTAATAAGTTTGAAGTCGTGAGATTTCCACCCATTTCGAGACCTCCATCAAAACCTCCTTGGACTACTAATTCAAAGTAAAGTACTATGTCGAACCAATGATGTTAAATAAAGGCACTAGATGGGAGGTAACCCAACATTTTTTCTAGTTTTCTTTTCTTTTATTACTTCTTATTTTTATTTCTTTTATTATTATTATTATTATTATTATTATTATTATTATTATTATTATTATTATTATTATTATATATGTCTTAGTTTACGTAATTATTTTGCATGGCGCATATTATTCAGGTTGGGAGGAGCTAGAATATTTCAAAGCCGAGATGGGAAAATTGGTTTTTCAATTGTTTATATTGTCCATTTTACAAAAAACGTATATGATATTGTTCACCATCAAAATAAGTTCATTGACTTGTTAAATTTATCAAAAACAATACAAAATTGTTCTCTTGGGGCCCTAACGCTGACGGGCTTGGTTCTAAATTACTTATTATTATTTATTTATTCTTAAACATTACGTTGAAGCTATTTTACCCTCAATTTTCTTTTCATTTTTCTTATCCATTTCCCAATCCATTTAAAAACTGAATTCTATCAGCTCTTTGCAAAATCCAGTAATTATTTTCTTATCTTTTTTTTATTTATTGTTTTTCTTCTTTTTCCAATCTTTCTTATTCACATATTTATCATCTTCTTCTCATATTTGTGAAGAAAATTATTTTTCAACTAAGTTTATCCCGCTTAGAAAATTACCTGCAGAAGCCACACCCCTAAAAAATTAATTGAAAAACACAACCTATAAATTAAAATGGCTCAACTTCAGTTATTTACATCAACAACAGATTGAGCATCACTACTGATCAAGCACACGAATAAATTCATCAAAGTACTTAATGGAGAAACTATCGTGTAAATTCATAGGACCTATGGTTTTGAAATAAGTATCAGTAATATGATATTGCTTTTGGTGTTACAATCACCGAAACTAACATCAAACAGTTTCAAAGTAATAAACAACATTTCTTAGAAAACAGATGTTAAGAACGACGTTAACAACATCGAAAGTAACATCACACAAAGTTGAAACGTGGAGCGGAATAAATATTAAAAGATGAACACAACAATTTAAATTTCGTTCGTAAGTAAAAGTACTTACGAACTTGGGTATACAAACCCGAAAACTATATTACTTTTATATCTTTCAAGATCAAATACAAATATAAAGTAATACATGAAAAACACTAGTATCAACACTTGATACTAAAATACTTGTCGCCTCGGTATGATGATCTTCTTTGTTGGTTACGTAACTCCAAAGATCTCTGTGATAAAGATCGTGGCTTCAAGTCTTGTGGCAATGCTTATGATGATCTTCTTCGTTGGTTACGCAACTTCAAAGATTTTCTTGATTTGGATCGTTACCACAAGTCTTTTACTTGTTCATGTTCTTCTTTGCTTGTCTCGTCCTTGCCGCTTTCTCGTCCATACAAAAAGATTATCGAAGGTGTATTTCTCTTGCATCTTTGTATTGTCTTTAATAGACAAGACTCCTAGAGTCTGAAACTTGGTAAACAAGTTAAACAAGTCCTAAATACAATCTAGGAAACTAAATAAAATCCTAAATCTAGCTCCCTAAAATATTTCGAACCCAAGAAAGATAAATAGCAAAATTAGGAAATTCCCATAAATAAATTTCCCAACAATCTCCCCATTTGCCTCTCTGGACAAAATAACCTAGACCCGCAATAAAAGTTCAAAGGACTAAAAAATCCCCCTAAACAAATACTCCGCTCACGTTTTCTAAATCTTCTCCCCCTTTTTGTTCTGAAAGCAAAAGGATCTCAACAAACGATTCCCGAAGCACCTGGAGCTGTGCAACATGAGCCTGCACTATTGGAGCAGAAAACTGAACGATGTTAGAACTGATGTTAACATCACAAGAACCAACACCAGAAGTACAAGCAGCTCTAGTTGGCGGCTGCCATGGGAGATCACACAACCCGAACTCCAGTGGTATGTTGATCACGCAATGAAAAGCACTCAGGTTCAGTAGTATACACATCATCCTCATCCGGCTAAAAATCTTGATTCTCGAGTAGGCGCGACCTAGCTTAAACACAATCTGGGCTTGAGGACGCAATGTTGGTTTCGGTGACACATCAC
The DNA here is from genome assembly GCA_014905375.1 of Phtheirospermum japonicum. Taxonomy (NCBI): domain Eukaryota; kingdom Viridiplantae; phylum Streptophyta; class Magnoliopsida; order Lamiales; family Orobanchaceae; genus Phtheirospermum; species Phtheirospermum japonicum. Next base: position 1,904,762 of record BMAC01000044.1, on the reverse strand, counting down.
CAGAACCATCATGAGCTTTCTGGGAAGCTTTAGAACTTTTCTTCCTGGGCTTCATGTTGTACGAAGTTAAAGGACGGTCAACCACCAATGAACGGGAAGAACCTTCATCTTCACCAGAAAAAAGAAATTGAGGACAGTGAACAGGGGATCAGAGGCACTTGAATCACCTTTGGGTGAATTTCTCTTATCAGCCAGACGCACAGACTGTTTTTGGCTGGGACCTCCAGAGCTTTGCTGGTGATGGTGATTTCAACATTCTGCAAGAGAATTTAAAGCAACCACAAACACAAAATTGAGTGTCATAGGCAGTAAAGTTTGGAGAAAGAAATGTAAAAAATCCTAACTTTGCCAATATTGAGAACTCGTACGCAGTACAAAAAAAGAAAGGGGATGAAAATGGTGAAGTGAATAAATAACCCCCCACTATTTCCACTACTTCATTTTAGAGCCAATGTTTTTCTTTTCTTAAAAAACAAGCCCACTCCTTCTCAAAAAGAGACACACGATTTCACTTACCAAAAACAGGTTACACGAACTCAAAGATTAATTAAACCACTATCTCCTTTTTGAAATTAAAATTATAAATCAATTACATATAAAACTGAGATAGAGCTAGGTTTTTATAAACCATCACCATAGTTGAACAAATTCTTTGCAAATTAATTTTTCACTCGCCAAATCAACCTCTTATTACGTGTCCAGTCCTCCGAATTCAACACCACTGAAACACTTGGTTAGCAAGATTCAAAACAAGATTAAGAGAATTCAGGAAAGACACAAGCACAAGCAACAGAACACACAGCAAAAAGACATCTTCTCAAATTATGAATGTCCTAATTGATGCCTAAAAATAATGACCTAAAAATATTAGAAAAATACAATTCATGGTTTTAGTGACTTGATCAGTGTTGCTTTTCATGACCGATGACATTATAACCAACATTGCTTTAGGTGAAGTCAATGAAAACAAACCCCTTAACAGAAGTTAATGACTACATCAAAATCACTGAATGAGGTGATATTTAAAGATTGAGTCCTTTTTAATCCAGATTTTCTTCATCTTTTTATAGATTTGAAGATAAATAGCTTATCTTCAGCAATTGCTGTTAACACCTCTTGTTTTTGGACTTGGGAGAAAACCAGTTTTTGCGGGAAAGTTCCACAATCACCTAATTGAAGAGGTTTTGCCACCATTTTTTATTACAACACCTGACCTTATTGCACTTTCAACCAACCCAATGCATTAAGATTATGTATGAAAAAGAAAATAAAAATGCATGCATAAATATACAGATGTCAAGACTGATGATAGTTTTAGGTGTCATGACATCAGAACTAACACGGACTTAGACAATGCACATTCCGAGATCTCTTCTCAAACGAGAAAACGTCTCTAAATATAATGCCTTTGTGAAGATGTCAGCAAGCTGACTGTCTATTCCTATATGCTCAAGACTAACTATCTTTCTCACAACCAAGTCTCAAATAAAGTGGTACCTTATGTCAATGTGTTTGATTCGAGAGTGATGGACTAGATTTTTCGAGATATCAATGGCACTGGAATTATCACAAAGCACAGTCAATATTTTGCTATGTAGACCATAGTCCTCTATCATTTGGTTCATACATAACAACTGTGTACAAGCACTTCCAGCTGCAATATACTCGGCTTCAGCTATAAAAAGAGAGATGCAATTTTATTTGATGCTATACCATGAGATAATATTATTACACATGAAAAAACAACCCCCTGTAGTACTCTTTCTATCCACAACATCCCCAGCCCAATCTGAGTCAGTATAACCCACGAGTTCAGTATCAGTTTGTTTAGAATACCAAACACCCAATTCAGTTGTACAAGCTATATATCTAATGATTCGTTTAACATCTTTTTAGTGACTCTTTAGGGTTTGACTGATATCTAGCACATAGACACACATTATACATAATATCAGGCCTGATGGTAGTTAAGTACAAAAGACTTCCTATCATGCTCTTATATACGGTGTTATCAACACCATTACCAACATCATCTTTAGATAGTTTCATGGTTTTGCCTAACGACGTTTTCTTATGTGTATCATTCTCTAGTCCAAACTTTTTAACCAAATTCTTAGCATACTTTGACTGAGAGAGAAAAATACCGTCATCCATCTGTTTAATTTGAAAACCAAGAAAGTAAGAGAGATTATCTTCCATGCTCATCTCGAATGTATCAGACATTCGCGTGATAAACTCACTCACCGTTTGCTCGTTAGTAGATCCAAAAATTATATCATCTACATAAATTTGGACAATCAAGATGTGCTTATTTGATCTAAGGAGAAATAATGTTTTATCAAACTCTCCTCGTCTAAAATTTAAAAACATCAAGTGTTGAGTCAACCTCTCACATCAAGCTCTAAAAGCTTGTTTTAAACCATATAAAGTCGTTTTCAATTTTAAAACAAAATCTGGTTTGTGAGAATCAACAAACCCTTTAGGTTGCTCAACAAAAACTTCTTCACTTAAGATTCCATTAAAAAAGTACTTTTTATGTCCATTTGAGGTAGATATATTTTCATATGACAAGCTACATCAAGTAAGAGTCTTACCGATTCAATGCGAGCAACTGGAGCAAACGTCTCATCAAAATCTGAGTCTGATTCTAGATCAGCCTGAGTTGGTATTAAGTCTGGTGACATGTCATCAGTACCGTCACCACCTACTTCTTCAGTTTCTACACCTTTGATTTGGTAACGGTTGTTCGATGTCCTCTTACCAGTAAGAATGCAAGCATTGCTCTTGTCATATACTTCGCACTTTTCATGAGTAAACTTGACACTGAACCCACCATCGCATAGTTGGCTTATACTTATCAAGTTCGCAGTTAAGCCTTCAACCAACAACACATTCTCAAGATTTGCAATACCAGGGACATGAGTTCCTTGGCCTACGATTTGGGGCCACTTATACTTCACCTTTCCTCCTTTAAATTTAACAATATTCGAAAGGAGGTCTTCCGAGCCGGTCATGTGCTTAGAGAATCCACTATCAAAGTACCAGGCTCCAGGAATGTGAGATTTCAGAGATAAATAGATCATGTTATATTTGATCTCGTTCTTCTTGACCCAGACCTGTTTGACTCTGGTGTCAGCAGTCAGCTTCGACCTTTGATTTTGTTTTCCAATAAGCTTCCAGCAGTATGGTCGTATGTGACCAGGTTCACCACAGTGATGGCACACATATTTCCTTCTTCTCCTCTTGTGGCGCTAGACCTTCTTCAAATTCTGGCTAGATTCAGGCATTTGTTCAACAGTCTTGTATCCAATCCCGTGTTTCAAAGAATCTAGGATACTCAATTCCAAAATTTCATCAAGCTTTGCGTTGCCCTTGTTGAGGTTTGTGAGGGTTTCTTGAACCTTCTTCAATTTAGCATTCACTCGTTCTATCTCAGCATCCTTTTTGAGAAGTGAGGATTCCAAACGGACAATTATATTCAATTGTTCATCCTTTTATTGAGTCAGTTTGTCCACCTTAATCATAACATCATTGACTTTGAGTACTTGTTTTCCCCAACTAGCAAATAATTATTCATACTCAATGCTTAGCTTCTCATACTCGTCAAGAGATTCATCAACCTCTGCATCCATAGTGTCCTACAAAATAAGAACCAGTATACTTAGTACGTCAAGTATTCTGCTCTGATGCCAATTGTAAATTCGTAGGACCTATGATTTTGAAATAAGTATTAGTAATATGATGTTTCTTTTGGTGTTACAATCACCGAAACTAACATCAAACAGATTTAGAGTAATAAATAGCATTTTTTAGAAAACAGATGTTAAGAACAACGTTCACAGCATCGAAAGTAACATCACACAAAGTTAAAACGTGCAGCGGAATATATATTAAAAGATGAACACAATAATTAAAATTTCGTTCGTAAGTAAAAGTACTTAAGAACTTGGGTATACAAACTTGAAAATTATATTACTTTTATATCTTTCAAGATCAAATACAAATATAAAGTAATATATGAAAAACACTAGTATCAACACTTGATACTAAAATACTTGTCGCCTCGGTATGATGATCTTCTTTGTTGGTTACGCAACTCCAAAGATCTCCGTGATTAAGATCATGGCTTCAAGTCTTGTGTCAAAGCTTGATGATCTTCTCCGTCGGTTACGCAACTTCGAAAATTTTCTTGATTTGGATCGTTGCCACAAGTCTTTTACTTGCTCGTGTTCTTCTTTGCTTGCCTCATCCTTGCTGCTTCCTCATACGTATAAAAAGATTATCGAAGGTGTCTTTCTCTTGCGTCTTTGTCTTGTCTTAAATAGACAAGACTCCTAGAATCCTAAACTTGGTAAACAAGTTCTAAATACAATATAGGATACTAAATAAAATCCTATATCTAGTTCCCTAATATATTTTGATCCCATGAAAGCCAAATAATAAAATAAGGAAATTCCCATAAATAAATTTCCCAACACATAGCATAACCATAACTCCCCTGCGTTTCTTTCCTTGGCCCATTGCCGCCGCATTGCTGCCTCTAATATGACGCCGGATGTAACAATGGACTCCGTTTAATGTGGGCTTCAAAGCCTAATCCTCAATTTCTTCTGTTCACAGACATCTCCCCAAAAGTACAGAGCAGCCACGGCAACGACGGCGGAGGCAGAGGTGCTAGTTTTTTCTATAAGTTTGGCTTTCGAAAGATTTCGTAGGGACCAAGCTTTACCATTCATTCATTTTTTCAATTGGATCAAAAAAGAATGGATAACAAGATTAAAAAAATGAGAGACAAAGGGATAAGTTGGCGCAGGCAGCAATTGCCTGAGAGGGTAATGAAGAAATGGAAAAGGGAAAAAGATTAAGAATAAAAATAAAAATAAAAGATAAAATATGAAGGGAAAATAAAAATAAAATCGAGAGCAAAATAGGTTTTTGAGTTCAACTCAATATTTTAAAATAAAGAAAAAACAAAAATAAATGTAGAATCAAGCGGGGTCGGCGTTAAGGCCAATAAAAAATAATTTTGTACTATTTTGATAAATTTGGTAAAAGAGTAGATGTGCTTTGACTGTAAACTATATCATAAATATCTTTTGAAAAGAGGATAATATAACAAATTCAAAAAGTAATTTTCCTGGGGGTGAGGAGTATTGCATGTGGGGTGAACATTCGGTCGGTTCGGCCGAAAATTGATGCGAAATAACTGAAATTGAGATTTGCATAAAGTTTCAAATCGAACCGAACCAAAATTAAGTTGAAAATTAAAAAAAGAGAAAAAAAAATTTCTACCTCCTTAACTATGGCCATTTTGACACTTTGTCTTCTAAACATTTTTTTCGTGCAAATTACCTCTTAAATTGTATGAATTTTGCACTTAACTTCCTGAACTCCCATTTTTGGTGGAAATTAGAGCAGGATCTCATTCGTGTGACATGCACGCTAACATATAAGGGGTAAAATTGACTTTCAATCTTCTCCTCATGACTCCCGCTCAAAATAATGGCACGTGAGCACTACGTAAGTTTCAAATTCTACGTGTATACATATATTAATGTGAACATTATCTTAACAGGTCACACGAGTGCTCAAGTGCCATTATTTTGAGTAGAAGTCATCAGTAAGAGATGAGAAGTCGGTTTTACCCCTTATATGTAAGCGTGCATGTCACACGAGTGAGCTCCGACCAAAAGTTCCACCAAAAATGGGAGTTCAGGAGGTTAAGTGCAAAATTCGTACAATTTAGGAGGTAATTTGCACGGATTTTTTTTAAGAGGTATAGTGTCAAAATAGCCATAGTTCAGGAGGTAAAAAATAATTTTCTCTTCAAAAATCAAAATGAAAAAACCAAACCAAAAAATCCAAACCGAAAATCGAAATATATATAAAATTTCAATCGAAATAAAATAGAAATATGTTTAAAACCGAATTAATCGAACCGAATTTAAAAAAAAAATAACAATAAGTATAAAAAATATTATTTTTATTATATTTCAGTTAAAAGCGAACCGAACTGAAATTTATCAAAATCGAGCCGAAGCAACCGATTTTTGAAATTTTCAAATCGAACCGAATTTACATAAAATCGAACCAAACTGAAAATTTTGTTTTGGTTCGAATTTTTCGTTTTCTCGCTTTTTGCTAACCCCTAGTTGCATGTGATTTCAAATTAATGCAAGTTGGTTAACGTTTAAAAGAAATTCTAAATCCTGGGACCAATTTAGCTTCATATGTTGACGTTACAAAAACATATTATTCAAACCTAATTCTGGGCCCAAATGGACTTCAACCCACATTTAAATAAGTAGCTTCCTCATCTTTCTCGCAAGTCAATCGTAAACGTACAAGGAAAAAAAAAAGAAGCAAAATTGCAAAAAAAATCCCAATAAGTTTAGGGGTTTGCATTTTAATACCACTAAGTTTTAACAGTGGCAAAAATATTCCGTAACTCTAAAAAAATATGCAATTTGACCCCACTAGCCGCCGGAAATTCAAAACTTTGCCGGAGTCAGCTTCAATTTTGGGATTTTGTCAAAATCCGACGATTTTCTTCAATTTCGACTCAATTTTGGGGAAGTCAATGCTGAAGTGGCTAATGTGGGACCCACTTGAATTTTTTGGTGAAAAATAATCTCAAATTTTATAATATATATTTCATCCTTTTTGTTAAATTTTGTAATTTAAATAATTTTTTAAAATTAATTTAAAATTTTAAAATAAATTTCTAATTTTGTAATAATGTGTTTTTATTATTTTTTGATACATTAGCGTTGACTTGGTCAAAATTGGTCCAAGTCAACATTTTTTCGCCAAAAATTGAAAGAATTCGGCGAGTTTTATTTTTTCCGGCGAAATTAGGGTTAAATTGCTATCTTTTTATAAGTTATTGGATAAATTTGCCACTAAGTATATTTAGTGATATTAAATTACCACCACAACTAAGTTATTGGGGCTATTTTTTAATTTTACCCAAAAAAAGATGCATCTAACTTCGTGATCTATTTTCACATTCGGAGAAAATGGAGAATCGATCGCAATTGGAGACGATAAATTGCAAAAAGAAAAGAAACTTCAGTCCCCACCTTGATAGACAAATTGACTCCGCTGCCTTCATCGGAGGCCTCACCAGAGGACGACGCAGTGAGAGCCCGGCCGCGACGGCCAACCACTAGAAGGATGGGATGGACCATTAATGCCGACAGAACCTTTCCGACTATAACTTGGTTAATTTCTTCCATTGAACTCCCTCTATTTCAATTCAGTTTATTCAGAGTCTAAGTTTGAGGGTGAGTTAATGGTTTATGATGCGTGTGGTGTTTGAAATTTTCGCTCGTGAATTCGTTGATGGTCTTTGAACAATTTTTGGCGAGTTTTGCTACTTAATAACTGTGTATTTTGCAAATTTTATGAGTAGTGTTATTTTTTTTTAAATGGGTAATTAGTTTTTGCCCCCCAACTATTGTGTTTTTTACATTTTAACATACAAACTATTATTTGTGACAAATAGTCATACGAACTATGCACAATTTGCAAATTGTCTCCTAAACCAGAATTGTTGTGATTTTGTATCCAAACCAGATGACGTGGCACAGCCCATTTGTTATTTAGGGCTAGTAATTTTGGAAAATAGTAAGATAAACTGTCACAATTGATTATACTTAATCAAGCAAGGGTGTAGATGAAATTATGAATCAAAGTTTTCTCTAACTTGATTTTATCCATATTTTCTTTATGCTTTAATTGAATTCAGTTTATATCTTCGATAATTTCCATCCTCGTTCTGTTATTATTAATTCAATTATCAAAATAATTTAATTAACACTTTTCGTGGGATCGATTCTTACTTACCGCTAATACTAATTAGTAGAGGAAAGCAAGAAAAGTTATAAATATTAAATTTACCGGTCGCGACGCACTATCATGTATCTAAACAATAATTTGTGCACACTTTTTTCTTGACTAATTAAGAAATAACTTTTAAAATAAATTATCATTGACTTTCGTTAACCCGACATAGTTTTTTTAATAAAAGTACAAATTTATACGTTGAATGTCATACTTAACGAGAGTCTAGAATTTTAGTTTAAAAATATGTATTTTAGAAAAATATAATATTTTACCATAAAAATATATTTTTTTCGTTAAACTTAGTTAAAAAGTAGAAAGTCTTTTTTTTGCCTCCCAAGTTATACTCAATTTGATACTGTCTCCTAATCTTTTTTGACACACTTTGCCTCCTGAATTGTCCATTTTTTACATTTTACCCCCTTCAGCCATTTTACGCCGGAAATTGTTTCCGGAGAGTTTTTCTCATAATTGAAGGGAAAAAATCTTTCTCCCATATGACTATTCTTCAAGATATGCTGGAATATTGTGCATGAAAGGACGATTTTGCCTTCAATTGTACATAAAAATCCACCGAAAATATTTTTCGACAATAATTTTTATTGAAAAATAGCATAAAGAGGTAAAGTGTTATAACCACAATTTATAAAAAAAAAAGGAAATAAAGAAAGAAAGAGTAAAATTAAAATATAAAATATGAAATTGAGTAGGATTTTGGAGGAAGACAGAACTTTTCTCTAAAAAGTATGATTGCATATCAAAACTCTTCCATACACCTGACGCGTTAGTTTTTGTGATAAATTATACATAGATAAAAAGGAAATGCGTGAAATGTAATAAGTGGTCACGATTTTACAAATGAAAAAATAGTAATTTTCTGAGGTAATGGACTACATCTGTTGAAGGAAAAATGGGTCAGTTCATACCCGTCAAAAAATTACAGTTGAGATTGCCCTTTTTTGTAGTGAAAATAGTAAGAACCATACTTTGATATTATTATTATTATTATTTAAGAAATATAAAAGAAATATACTAGGTAGATATTACATGAATTTTCTTTATATGATCATCTCTAGTACTCTCTTAATAATCTAATTCTCAAACTACATATTTATACTAATCACTGATTACCCTTTACTTAAATATATACGGACATGCACTATCTCTCTAGATGCAACCAGACATGAAGTCTACATTTTGAACGTGCATGTATCTAGTTCAAGAGTCATATTATAAGTTTCAAATTATTATTTTCAACGCCTTCTATGTTCAATTCATCTCCTAAATTGGATCCCTAAATATTTGGGCTCTAAGTTTCAACCTATTAGGTTTTTATTTTCAATAATCGGGCCTATCGGTGTACACTGACGGATTGCTGACAATCATTGACAGCAGGAAAAACGTAGACGACCCACTAATGAGCACGGACTTTTGGCTCAACACCCTTTGGCATCCCATCTGTGGAATGGCGTCAATTGAAGGCATCATAAATTGACCACTAAAATACCGATGGGACACCGGCGGCGAATGCCCATCAAAAAAAAAAGAAAGAATTTAAATTAAATATACCGACGCGACACCGACGGTGAATGCCCGTGGGCAAAATGAAATAATAAAAATATAAGTAAATACCGACGACAATTTAACCAGTTAGTAAAAACACTAGTTGTGTGTGTGTGTGGGGGGGGGGGGGGGGGGGCTCTCCTCTCCGCTACCAGAAACAGAAACATAAATAGAAGAAGAAGAAAGGAGGAAGGAGATGAGAGGAAGAAGGACGAACCACCACCTGTTGCAGCTCTCCGCCACCACCACTGTCGTTCTCGTCCAACTCTCGCTGCTGCTCTTCGCCGCCACCGAAGCACCCAGTTTCGCCAACTTCCGCCACCGGTATCCACCAATCGCTCGCCACTCGGCACCTCCACCTGCAGCCGCCAGACGCTCGGCGCCACAGGTAGTGAGTTACTTGTTTTTAATAATTATTTTTTTATTTTTATTTTATTTATTTGTGAATATATTTATTTATACTGATTGTTGAATTTAGTTTAGATTTAGGGTTAATTGAGTTTTATTTCGAACATAATGTTTAATTTTGTCTATAATTAGTAATGTTCTTAAAATTTTGGATTTAATTGTAATTAATTAGATAATTAGAGTTTATTTTGAATATTGGGTTTTGGTTTTGGATTATTTAGTAATTATTTTGAAAACTATTACTTAATTGTAATTAATTAGATGAGTAGGGTTTATTTCAAATATTAGATTTAGTTTTGGGTTAATAAACATTTGTTTTGAAAATTAGGGTTTGATTTTAATCAATTAGATAATTTTAGTTTATTTTGAATATTAGGTTTAATATTGAGTTTAATTAGAATTTATTTTGAAATTAGGGCGTGATTGTAATTAATTAGATAATTGTAATTTATTTCAAAAAGTGGGTATGGAAACTAGGGTTAAAATGTAATTAATTAGATAACTATGGTTGATTTTAAAATTAGAATTAGTTTAGGTTTCAATTGTAATTAATTAGAGAATTAGGTTTGATTTCAAAATTAAGGTTAGTTTAGGTTTTAATTATAATTATTTAGTTAATTAGGATTATTTTCGAAAATTAGAATTAATTTAGAGGTTGATTTGGTAATACTTTGAATTATGTTAGAGGTTAACTATTCTTTTATTAATTAATTATAGTTAGTCTTTAAAATGCTATTTCAAATTATATCCATTCGTTATAAATATTTATATGAATATTTGTGAATGTATTTTTGTTTGCGATTGGACGTTGTTTTTGTGGTCGTTTGGTGTTCTGGTGACGTAGGTTTGTCTTGGCGTACGGAGTCAGCCGAGAGTTTTTTCACTCCAATAACGGATTTTAAAAACTCTCAAATGCGATGTTTGTTTCAAAAAATTTTAAAATGTGTTGGTAGTTTGAAATAACGTGGTTATCGTTGAGTGTTATGCTCAATATATATATTTTGAATTGTGAAAAATATATATTTTGTGATTAGTTGGTTATGGTGACATCTGTGATGATGCGGTATACGGCGCCGACCGGGAGGTTTTATCTCTCCAATAATAGATTTTAAATATTTCAAAAAGTGGCAGTGGTTATAAAAAACTCTTAAAATGTGTGTGGTAGTGGTTTTGAAATGATGTGTATTCGCTATTTTTCTTGTTTAATTTTTATTTAATCGTAATTGTATGACGTAAATGTAGTACACGACGAGCAAGGTCGTATTCCAAAATAACCAAATTTCAGAAATTGACAAGTAATGTCAATAATATACTAATTTTATATAAACGAACACTAGTGCAAAAACTGCATTCTAGAACAGAACATCCTGGTGCATCCAGAAGGGTATTTAAAATACTGTTTTGGATTAGACTTTCTAGAACGGTATTTGAAATTACCGTTCTACATATATTATTTTCCAGAACGTTATTCAAATACCGTTCTGGGAAGTAGACATTCCAGAACGGGTATTGAAAAACCGTTATGGATTATGAGTCAATCCAGAATGGTATTCAAATAACGTTCTGGAAAGTGCCCATTTTAAAAACAAAAAATGCAAGCCACCATTATAGAGAAATTACGAAAAATAGTTAATTAAAATAAAATAAAATTCAGAAGTACATCAAATACAAACTATTGGATCATTTCATCAGAATCGGAATATAAAAATGTCTGCACGGGTTCAGCGAGAAATATTATGAATGCAGCAATTAAAAATCTAATGCAAAAGGACTCCAATTTCTTCCTTTTGTCATTTCTATTTCAGTGTCTTTGATAATCTTGTTTGTATCATTACACAGTCTTATAGGCCAATAATCTTTCCAAGTATAACAAGTAACTATTAGGACCATCAAAGAAATCCAGAACAAACTTCCAGAACAACAAGTTGAATAATATTCCAGCACTATGCAACAATTCAAGTGACTTTGTATTGAACATATAGCTTTTTTCAACAAGAATCTATTTTTTTCTGCAGTTCATAAAAATTACTCCTATACAATAAAGCAAATCGGAGATGAGTTAAGCACAAGACTAGATGAAGCACTGTCTATTTATTCACAAGACTAGATAAAGCACTGCCAAACACCAAAGAAAACACCAGTGTGCTTATATTAAAGCACCTCTGACCTATTTTACTGTGGAGCAATCATACGTAATACATCTCTCAAAGAAAGCACCAGTGTGTTATATTAAAGCACCTCTGACCTATTTTACTGTGGAGCAATCATATGTAATACATCTCTCAAAGAAAGCACCAGTGTGTTATATTAAAGCACCTCTGACCTATTTTAATGTGGAGCAATCATATGTAATACATCTCTATAGTGATATCATTTAATCACCAAAGCACTGCACATAAGTTTAGAAAGCATTTTACAGGTATGTTGTGTTGATAAGTTCAAGTTAGTCTTTTATCATGTCAACTAGCAACATGTATACTTTTGGTGTGCGTTTCTCGGGCAAATTTTATTCTACTTGGGAATTTCAGTTTCGTTTATATGTGCCTGGAAAGAAACTGACCATTACAGTTTATACTTGGGAATTTCAGTTTCAAATGGCCATAATTTAAAGGAAATTTTCACACACAAATGGACATGAAATTAGTAATTTGACCATGAAAATAGAGCTCCCAGCTATTCACATTCACAATTGAGATCAAGTCCAAAAGCCCTAATTAAAAACCAATATCAATTTCCAAATCCCTAAAGTTAATCACTAATTGAGAAGAAAATCGAAAATGGAAGCTTACACGAGGATGAGTTACACTGTTGGAGACGAAAACGGGGCTGACTCTGACGGAGACAAGAGAGA
>BMAC01000044.1:1874897-1891491 GCA_014905375.1 Phtheirospermum japonicum | reverse complement strand
TTGCATTTGTTTGTGCAACTGATAGGAGTTCTAGACTTTTTTTTTATATATAAACTCTAACTTTGAGAAAAGTACATAGGTTAGGGATCTTGTGTTGCAGATAGAACACTCCCTTGAAGGTTTTTATTTATTTCTTTTAGTCATTCTATCTCTTGATTTTGGCAGGATGACGAACCTAACGATCGAAATATTGGTAAATTTTGATGGCTTCCCCCAAAATCTTTCCTCAATCACCAACCGAACAGAGCCTTAGCCATCTCTGAAAATGGTCCATTCTGTGATATTGATGCTTGAAATGGTAAATTTTGATGGCTTTCATTTGGTTATCAGTTACTAAGAGAATACACCATCACCAATTAAGAAAATACGTATGAGAAACTATATTCATGGCATATAATTAAAAGATGTCGTGTAAACTAAAAAACTGTATTCTAAGTCTCTATTTGTGATTGCAGTTATTTACACAAAGATTTAAGAAGGTGACATTCTCATTTGGACATTTTCAAAGTAAATTATTTAAGTTGTAATGGTTTTATTTCATTATATATATTAGTTAGGAAATTAATGCCAAGTATCGTGTGACAGGCCATTGTTTGCTGGTAGTTTTCTTAGTATTATACACATTTTGCTGGATCAAACAAGATATGATGAAATGCGTATTGCTGGCTGCCAATCTCTTTTTGACTTTATAAATAACCAGGTACTATCCATCATTCATCTGATATTGTTATTTTGACATCCATATAGCTTGGCTGATGTGCTATCATTTGTTTGTTTAGAGGAATACTACCTATACGTTTAACTTGGAAAGTTTGATCCCAAAGATCTTTCTTATATCGCAAGAGATGGGGGATGATCAAAGGGAGCTGTGTCTACGTTGCGCTGGGCTTCAAGCACTCTCTTCAACTGTAAGTTGTTGCATCTGCATATCTTTAGTTTCAATAAAGCACTGTTTGAAGCTTGAGGAATTGTCCCGCATTTTCTACTGCTCAATGTTTGCTTGAATTGTTTGCCATTCTTCCAAATGACCTTATGTCCTATTACCTATGTTTCTGATTCTGATTTTTTCAGCTAAAAATAATGCAGTTGTATGATAATTCCTGTGATCTTTGAATGGGCAGATTTGGTTCATGGGTTAATTCTGTCACATTTCAACTACCTTTGACAATGTAAGTCTTCGTTACATACTTATTCATTTTTTATTAACACCCTAAATAGTGGCCAGTCCTCAGAGTTTATGTACATTTCTAGAACTTCCGATATATTTTCCATTTTTAAAATAAGTTTCCTTGTGTTTTTTACTACAGTTATACTTAGCTATAAGATTGAGCATTATTTTTTGAACTCCCATGACATGTATCTTTTGGGTCAGCATGGCATCATTAGGGTTATTTAGGAAGGGTGGTTGAGAAATCTATTTTTCCTAGAAAATAGTTCTTCCAGTTCATATTTTGGAATTTCCATGAAATTGTTAGAACTCTTTCTTGGATAGTGTAAGATAAAAGAGATTTAAAAAAGAGCAGCGTGTGTAAACTGCTGGAGTATTTTTGCTCGCTTCTGTCTTATATTTTCATCGTAAATGTTATAAGATCGGATGTTAGGTTTGCACATCACGACAGCTATTTACCATCAGCTCATTAGGTGCTTGATGCTTATAATTTTTCTTGTTTATCAAGAGATCAGGTTGTCGCTGCTATATTTGAAAATTGTCAAGACCCCAATAAGGACACCCAGGATAACTGTGATCTATAGCAACAAAATGTCGAACACCAAATTCCTGCAAATGCCATGAAAAGGGCTATTTCTTGGAGGAGGGTTGTCAATGAGAGTGACTATTATACCACGTAAATCCTCTTCTGAGGCGAATGCATTTGTAGTCGTGCCTTTTTTTTAATACTCTAAATCTTGTTATCATTCTAATTGGTTTTTTTTTCTGTAAACAGAAAAGATGCCGGAAGGCCTGAATTCTGGTCTAGAGTTTGCTTGCATAATATCACAAAATTGGCCAGGATTCTACGGCTGTACGGCGTGTTCTTGAAGCCTTGTTCTGTTACTTTGATCGAGGTAATTTGTGGTCTCCTGATCACGGGCTCGCCCTTCCCGTACTGCTGGACATGCAATCTATTCTGGAAAATTCTGGTATTTAGTTTTTTTCTTTTTCTACTGCATTATTTTGAATTAAAGTTGCTTTAACCCGCCTTTGCTCATCTATTATGCATTTACGAGTTTCCTATATCTGGTTATGTGACCTTGCAGGGCATAATACTCCTTTCTTGCTATGTTCTGTGATCAAGCACCTTGATCATATGAACGTCCTGAGAAACCCTAATATGCAGATAGATATTGTTCAAGTTTCTATCACCCTGACTTAGTTAACAAAGGTCCAACCATCTGTGACATTAATTGGTGCATTTAGTGATATGATGAGACATTTGAGCAAGAGTATACATTTCTCTCTTAATGACTCGGAACTTGGAGAGGAAATAATTTAATAGAATCGGAAGTTTCACGCCGTCATTGATGAGTGCCTTGTTTAGTTGTATTATAGGGTTATAACTCAACCTGTGCTGATTCTCAAAAGGGTTGCATTTTCTTTGACTAAAGGTGATAGAAGAGAACTTAAATTAAGATTTCTTGTTGTGGCAGGTTGAATATGTTGGGCCTAACTTGGATGTGATGGTTGTGATGTTGGAGACAATTTCAAATATAACAGTTATTGCAAGAACCACTATTGCAGCTGTCTGTCGTGCCGCACCAGTTGTTGCATTCTTACCGAATTCAGTAACGATATTCTCGTCTGAAGTCTTCAGCTAGCTTTTTCCTTGAGGAGCATATCCCTTCGAGGAGGTTAGTTGAGGAAGTTCCAATAAAGCACTATTTGTAGCTTGAAGAATTGTCCCCCATTTTCTACTATGAAATGTTTGCTTGAATTGTTTGCCATTCTTCCAAATGACCTTATGTCCTATTACCTATGTTTCTGATTCTGATTTTTTTAGCTAAATATAATGAGGTTGTATGATAATTTATGTGATCCTTGAATGGACAGATTTGGTTCATGGGTGAATTCTGTCACATTTCAACTGACTTTGACAATGTAAGTCTTCATTACATACTTATTCATTTTTTATTAACACCCTAAACAGTGGCCAGTCCTCAAAGTCTATGTACATTTCTAGAACTTCTGATATATTTTCCATTTTTAATATAAGTTTCCTTGTGTTTTTTACTACAGTTATGCTTAGCTATAAAATTGAGCATTTTTTTTGAACCCCCATCACATGTACCTTTTGGGTCTTCATGACATCATTAGGGTTATTTAGGAAGGGTGGTTGAGAAATCCATATTTCCTGGAAAATAGTTCTTGCAGTTCATATTTTGGAATTTGCATGAATTTTTAGTACTCTATCGTGGATTGTGCAAGATAAAATGGAGACTTAAAAAAGAGCAGCCTGTGTAAACTGCTGGCCTATTTTTTCTCTCTCATGTCTTATAAATTCTTTGTAAATGTTATAGGATTGGATAATAAGGTTGTACATGACGACAACTATTTTCCATCAGCTCATTAGGTGTCTTTGCAAGCTTGCTGCTTAATATTTTTCTTGTTTATCAAAAGATCAGGTTGTTAATAGATAATTTTCAGTTTCGAATAAATGAATGCCTTGATTACTAAATTTATACGAGTACAAAGAATTACTGTGTTCGGTGGTAATATGTTAATTTCTTATGAGAAGCTCTTACGTTTTCATTTTGCAGGGAGTGGTATTTTATAAAGACGGTGAGCCAATAGTTGATGGTGAATCTGGAGATCTTAAGGTTTTATGAAGACTTTATCTTTTTTTTTTGATTTCATATAGTTGAATAAAAAATATTATTGTATTAATATTAGTTTTAGTTTGCTGTGTCTTATATTTTATTGAAATTTGGTGATATAATTAATAAAATCAAAATATTTATTATTATTGATTTTGGTGTATTCTTACTTTTCATTTCATTTTTTATATTTTTAAACTTTCTAGAAGGTAACTTTTGTAAAACCGTTCTAGTAAATGGACTTTCTAGAACGGTTTTTTCAAATACCGATCTGGAAAGTATAACTTTCCAGAATGGTATTTATTAAATACCTTTCTAGAAAGCTCTACTTTCCATAACGGTGTTTGAGAAAATCTATCTGGAAAGTTATAATTTCCACAACGGTTTTTTAAAATATCGTTCTGGAAGTAGAATTTCCAGAACGGTATTTAATAAATATCGTTCTGGAAAGTTATTCTTTCCAGATCGGTATTTGAAAAAACCTTTCTGGAAAGTGGCGGATCAACTTGGGATGGTACCATTCTAGAACAGAAAAATTATTTTCTAGAACGCCTTTCTTTTACCCTTCTAGAAAGTCTGCCAATCCAGAAGGGTAAAAAAAAGCGTTTTGGAAAGTACAGACTTTCTAGAACTATATCACTACAGATGGCACAGAAAGGCATTTTGGATAGGCAGAATTACCCTTCTGGATTGGTAATTTCTGCACTAGTGGAATTTAAAAGAAGAAGTTGTTTTGTTATTACAAAGGACAAACATAAAATAAATAATTATTTATACTAATTTGATTCACCAAGAACAAATAGAAATAGTAAGAAAAACTGATATCCAATGAGAAGGATGTATTGCAGGGTTCAATACAAAACCGCCTCAAATAATTTGCTACGGGTGATGCTTTGTAATAAAAGCGCTTCCAATGATTTATATCGGGTGGCGCTTCATTTAGAATCGCATCTAATAATCGCGTCATTATTCAAAGACAGCTCTTCACTTTTTCTTTCGTACGTTTATTTTTATGTTTCAGTTCTAAATCGAAATCCAGAACTGGTGCAGATGGCTAGGGAGGAGAAACCCATAAAATTATATGACTCAAAAATCCGCTCGCCATAAGAGCTTTGCTCCTACTTCAACAGTAGTCACGTTTAAGCTCTAATTACACCTCCATCTCATATCAAATGGTAAGTGCAATTTTCTTTGCTTATTTGGTTGTTGTTTTCGTCGAGGCATTTAGTCGAACAACTTCAACTCATATTAGTAGTGTAGCCCAAAACTTTCATTATATGTCATAAAAAACCTATCAATTTTTCAGTCAGTGACGCTCCACACAAATTCTGGCAACATCAACTGCAAAATCTTTTGAGACGAGGTCCCTGAGACTGCCGAGGTATGTGTAGTATACCTTAGGGGGGCCACGGCCCCTACATAAAATCTTAGAAATTATAGTATTATATAGGTATAATTTTATATGAATATTATATAATATATGGCCTCACAATATTTCAAGTAATGGAGTTGGTCAAGTGGTAAGCTAACTCATTGAACTTCTAATTAATACACAGTTCGAATCCCAATCCCTTACTACTTCCCTTTTTTTTTTTAACCTGAAAAAGAAAAAAAAAAGAAAAAGAAAATAAAAAATATTATGTTTACTTAAACCACAAGCAAGCAACAAAGAAAAAATTTAAAAAAAAAAGGGAACAAAAGAAGAAAAAGTACGGCTGCATTAAACCAAAATATATTTTCAAGAACTTTTATGCTCACGCCAAATAAAAGAGAGGCCACAACGAGAGATTTGATTTACATAATCGTGGTAATTTACTTAAATTTGTAGATATATTGGCTACATACAATGATGAACTTTCTAAAGCAATTTCTAAAGCTCCAGAAAATGCCAAGTATACAAGTCATGATATCCAAAAACAAATACCGCACGTGCTTTCACTGAGAGTGAAAAAGGCAATTCGTGAAGAAATTGGACTTGCCAATTATTGAATAATTGTTGATGAAGCCCGTGATGAGTCAAAAAGAGAGCAAATGTCTATAGTGTTGATGTTTGTGGATAGTAATGGGTTCATTCAAGAAACGTTTCTTTGCGCTTGTTCATGTATCTGATACTGCAGCGATAACTCTAAAGAATGCTATATATTCTTCTTTGGCTCATTAAAATTTGGATGTTCAAATATTAGAGGTCAAGGTTATGATGTGGCTAGTAATATGAGGGGTGAGTTTAAAGGATCGCAAGCTTTGAGAGCAAAATATTGTAGAAGTGCTTATTATGTTCATTGCTTTGCTCATCGGTTACAACTGGCTTTAGTTGCATCATCAAAAAATGTGACGCCCATTCATCAATTTTTTCATAAATTAACTTTTATAGTTAATATTGTTGGTGCTTCTTGCAAACGTAAGGATGAACTAAAGAGTGTTCATGCTAATGATATTGCGCATTTGATTGCTATTAATGAGATCAAGACAAGGCGTGGACTTAATCAGATTGGCACTTTACAACGAGCTGCTGATACACGTTGAAGTTCTCATTTGAGATCGTTATCTGGCCTAATTAAGATGTTTAGAGCATCGTGTACATTATTGATTAATGTTATGGATGATATGCTTCCTTCTCAGCGAGCAGATGCAACATCCGTTTATGATGAGATGACTACTTTTAACTTTGTGTTCATCTTGCATCTTATGAATGAAATTATGGTGATCACTGATACTCTTTGTCAGGATTTGCAAAGTAAGTCTCAGGATATTGTAAATGCGATATAGCTTGTATTATCTACCAAGAGTTTACTACAAAAAATGATAGATAACAAATGGGATGATTTGCTTGCAAAAGTAAAGTCTTTTTGTGAGGTTCGAAATATTGATATTCCTAATTTCAGCGCTCAATATATTGATAGATGAGGTCGATCTCGCTGTCACTAGGACAATTTCACCATTGAGCATTATTACCGTGTAAGCCTTTTTTATGCTGCGATAGATTCATAATCGCAAGAGATTAATGGCCGCTTTAGTGATGATGCGATGGAATTTCTCACTCTTAGTAATTCTTTGAATCCACAAAGTGTTAAGTCTTTCAATGTTGTGGATATATGTAATTTGGTTGAAAAGTTTTATACTCATGATTTTACAAGCGTCGAAAAAGAGCAACTGAAGATGGAGTTGAAGCATTATGAGTACAATGTAGTCAAAGGATCCGACTATAAAAATCTTTCAACCAATTCAGAGTTATGTCAGTGGTTGGTGAAGATTAAGAAGTCAGCTACATACAATCTTTTTTTCAGAGTGATCGTGCTTGTGTTTACTCTTTTGGTTTCTACTGCCACTACAGAACGATCATTCTCCACGAGGAATATTGTCAAAACTAGGTTACGGAGCAAAATGGAGGATGGTTTTCTCTCAGATGCATTGATGATATACATTGAGAGAGAAATTGCTAGAAATGTGAGTTTGGAAGTTATCATTGAAGACTTTGAAGATTTAAAAGAACATTGTATTCTTTTTAGTTAGAGAGAGATGTATTCAACACTCGATTGAATATCTTTCATAAACTCTTGGTTTTTTATGGTATTATTATAATTATAAATATTAACTTGTATTTATATTTTTGAATTGTGTTATTTTTTGTTATACAACGTGGCACAAAAATATTTTTGTTCTTCTTAATAAATGCCCCCGGAATTTATGATCCTGGATTCGCCCTTGTCTATTGGTGACTGCTCATAAGTATGTTTTTTCGATTACCGCTTAATTTTGATGCTTTAGCTTTCAGCTTATGAAACAGTAGAAATCTTCAAGGCCATGAGTTTCCAGAGTCTAATTTGAGGTTTATCTGTGAAAAATTTAGCTAATTATGTATTGATTTTTTTGTGTATTTTTGAAAACGAAATTCTCATCAATTGTAATGTTGTTGAGGATAACCCTAAGACCGATTAATTTGAAACATTTATCAGTTTTCTCTTACCAGGTTAATTCTAGTCCATCTTATTTAGTATATAATTAATAAATTATTTATTTATTTTCCTCAAGTGATGTATTATGACTTTGGTGGTGTTTATAATTAAGACACATATTGGTCGAATTTTTTACTAAAATTTGAACTGCATTGGACGGTTTTTAACTAGTGAGAAGCTGTAATCATGTGAAACATGTTATTATTCTGCTAAAGTTTTGTTGCAGAACTTTTTGGCACTGTGCGCGAGTGTCTATTATGATGGAACCATATTTCACAGAAATATAAAGGGTTCCATGATACAAGGTGGTTATCCAACTAATACCGGCAAGGGTGGTATGATCATATAGGGTAAAAAGTTCAATCATGAGATTAGAGAGTCTCTCAAGGTAATTTCATTTTATGATCAATTGTTTATCGTTAATCACTTCACATGTCGATAGTTTAATTACTAGAGAAATTAGATAGTTTTGAGCATAAAGACAACAACATGTCTTTTCTACCAAACTTGTTTGGTATATTCATTCAATTTCTAAAAAATTAAATATCCATATACTTACACTACTAAGTTTATTGCAATAATGATGTTGAGTTATTTGACAGTCCTTTTATTTATTTTTTGGCAAAATTACTTAGTATAAATAATATGTCATTCTAGGGCTAGAAACTGATCGTTCGCTTTTGTCTTCTTGTTCTTCTTATTTTTTGTGCAGTTAAGTAATTTGTATTGCTTTTTCCAGATGCCATTTCAAAAATCTACTTCAAGCTGGAACATCCCCTCGGTATAATCTGTACTCCGATTATTAATTAGCCCTAATTATAATCTGTACTTTGGTTCTGTTGATTCTCATCTGTAATTAAATGTTTTTCTTGCTATGAATGTGTTATAACCTGTTTAATATATATATATATATGTATATATATATATATATATATATATATATATATATATATATATATATATATATATCAACCTATTTGTTAATGTTGTTGACACCCTAGCCTATGTGTCAACTAGAGGTTGCTTCGGATGACACATGTCGTCTTCTGACAGCTCTAGAAGCTGATGTGTCAGTCTCGTGTAGTTCGGATTAAAATACTACCTTTTAGGATTTTTTTTAACTAGGTATAAATAAGGATTTTTGTCTCATTTGTTGCTTTATCTAAAAAACTAGGGTTTGTTCTCACTAACCCGCCTCTCCCTCTCTCCTTCTTTTCGCTGCATATTTTTTTTTCATGTCCTCTTCTGATCTTTAATCTAGCCACTGCACAACACTTAATAGATCTGAATATTCTCCATGTATATGGTTCTTCACGATGAGGGGGCCTTGTTCGGTTTGGAGCAATGGCGAGAGTTTAGTGGCAGGTTGAGAGTTTGTGTATCATGGGTTTTTACTGGCGGAGATGGATCTAGGGTCTCGACAAGGAGTGGCGGGGGCTTTTCCCAGCATTTTCAAGCGACGTCGATTCTAAGAAATCGGAGAGAGTGGCGGCGAATTTAGGGTTTGTCTTTTTATTTTCTTATTATCTTTTTATTAATTCAAATATGTGTAGGATTTTTATGATTTGGGCTGAACCTCTCTCTCTGAGATCGAATTTAAAATCTGAAGAAGGGCGATAATTTACCAGAAAGCGATCCGAATAAGCATCGAATAAGGGCATCATTTTTAGAGGTGGATGGAAAATGGAGTAAATAGACAATTTGCCAAGCATAGGTCTGATACGCAGTTTTTATATGTTGTTTGGTTGTTTTTCTTGGATCTGCTTTAGATTTATTGTTATCTATCTATGCCTTTTAAACTTTCTTATTCATTTTTTGGATCTATAATAAAATAATTTTGATCAAATGAATTCTTAATTTTTTTTTCTTATGTCCAATAGGTGTGCAATCGTAATGGAGTTTCAGAGTGTATTAACAATCTATATCCTTCAGTTTTAATTTTTATTTTTAATTATACCAACATTAAAAGTAATTTGTTAGGGGAAATAAAGTCTTAATCTGTTGGTCATCTGTTTTTCCCTTCATAATGCTCACAGTACTAGGTTTGGATTCAACTTGCTTACTGTGGTTACGAATAGGAGCCGGAAACAATGGGGGAAGGTATGCCGATAATCTTGCTTTATGTGAGGATTAATTATTAATAAAAAAAATTATATGGATTTTGTTTAAATTGTAAAAAATATGGATTACTTAATAGTTAGGCCAAGCTTTCAAACCTGTTCATATTTTTTTTCTTTAATCTTTAAGGATGAAATTTAATTAGTACTTGCATTATTTCAAAATGTAGAGATTTTTTACTGTCACCTCTCTCTGATATTTCTTTGATGAGTTGCAGTTTTTTATTTTAATTCCTATGAATTCACATATACACATCTTTTAGAAAACACCTTTTTTAATCCATTTTGGCCATTTTTGGATTATGTGCGTCATTGTTGTAAACTCAAAAACTCCGACGTAATAGTTCTTTGTTGTACGATCGCGAAATGATCAAGTTATGGTGATTACAGAACAAATATATAATGATAGGTTTAAATAGTTGTAACTTGGTAAAGAACAACAAGAATTCAGATTCATCATGGACGTGGTATTTGTAAATAGTATCAGTGTATAGATACAGAGAAGAAAAACAGAGGCCCTTTGAATTTACTAAATATATGTATCAGTGTATTTGTATTTGAATTTAATCTTATTATTTCAATCAAGAATGGAGGGTGATAAATTTTAAAAGCAAAAAAGTAGGTGTCATGAAAGTCAGTATTCTGATAAACATCATTGTCAATTCCCGGATTATGTGGTGATCTCTGTCTTTTTTTTTTAAAGAAAATCATTCTATCATACTCCTTCATAATGACAAGTACTTTTTAATTTTTTAAAAAATAGGCATTGCTTTGGATTTATATTCAAAGTAATGTTTCTAATAGATAATCATGATGTCAATTTTAAAAATGATGTTTGATCCACATATTTTAGATTGATGGAAATATAACAAATCATTATTATAACTAACCATGCTTATAAAAAATTATTTTTATAAGACATTCAAATTTATTTGATTTACATGTGTTTCTCAATTTATATTGTTATAACTATCCATACTTTAAAAAGTTGTTTTTTTTAAAAGGTTCTTGCTCTTCTTTTTTTCCTTTTTTTTATGTTCATAAATTAAATGTGAAAAATCAATCAATTTTGCAGATTTAGGAAAACCGGAGTGTACAAGGTGCACACGTTTGGCAATCCAAGTGTCGTCGTTACTTCGACAAAGGCATGCAAAAAAGTGATGACCGACGACGAAGGTTTCAACCCGGGCTGGCCCACTGCCACGGTGAATCTTATCGGGCGAAAATCATTTATTGGCATTTACGACGAAGAGCAAAAGTGGCTTCGCAAGTTAACCGCGGCCCCGGTGAATGGATTCGAAGCGTTAACCGTGTACATGAAATATATCAAAGAGAATGTTATCGTGACGCTAGACAAGTGGGCAGACATGGGGCAGATCGAGTTGTTGACCGAGCTCCGAAGGCTTACTTTCAAGATCATTATGTCCATATTCTTGATCTCGGAGAGCGAGCATGTCCGGGAGGCATTGGAGAGGGAGTATACAACGTTGAATCACGGAGTTAGGGCTATGGCGATTAACATACCTGGATTTGTTTACTACAATGCACTAAAGGTGGTTCGATTGATTGATTGGTTGATTTTTGTCTATTCCTTATTATGTTTATACGATATCGACCGTTAATTATTTTCAGGCGCGTAAAAATATAGTGAGCGTGCTTCAAGCTGTGGTGACTAAACGAAGGGAGCAAAGGAGGTTGAGCAGGGCAAGTGCGAAGAAAGTAGATATGATGGATGCTCTTTTGGATGCTGAAGATGAGAACGGAAAAACATTGAGTGACGAAGAGATTATTGATATTTTGGTTATGTATTTGAATGTCTGGCATGAATCTTCAGAGCACACCACTATGTGGGCAGCCCTTTATCTACACAAGAATCCCGATCCGTTCAAACGAGCTAAGGTAATCATGTGTTAGTTATTTGTTTATACTGAATAATGTTATGGATGATGATAATAATAATAATAATAATAATAATAATAATAATAATAATAATAATAATAATAATAATTCAAGCTGAGCAAGAAGAGATTATGTGAAACAGGCCAGCTGACCAAAAGGGTTTGACTCTAAGAGAAATACGTAAAATGGATTATCTTAATAAGGTTAGCAGCAGAATCTTCATGGATTAATTCTAATGATCAGCTTCACAATATCACATATGTGTTTTGGCATTCTCAAAGCATGCTCCGACAGGTAATTGATGAGACGCTTCGTCTGGTCACATTCTCACTGATGGTCTTCAGAGAGGCTAAGAAAGATCAATGTTTGTGGTATGCATGCTGCATTCTTTTTTAATTATGTCTAATTGTACTTAGATTTTGGTTTGAGATGGTTTGTTGTTCTTGGGAGTGTTAATTTGCCAAAGTTTATGTTCTCAACGAATAAAAAATCTGAGAACCAAAGTTGATAGTTTATTAATTAGAAGAGAAGTTGATATTTAAAAACACTAAAAGTCTTTTAAAAATGTTTTCAAACACTCCCTTAAAATCTTTGTTGGCATTTAATTATTTACCTGCAGGTTACACTATTCCTGAGGGATGGAAAGTTTTGGTTTGATTTAGAAATGTTCATTTCGACCTTAAAACATATCTGGACCCAATGAAGTTCGATCCTTCAAGATGCGATGTGAGTTTTTAAGCCCTATTTTAGTCATGCTTTCTTTTTTTTTCTTTCATTTTACTATCTTTCATGTATATTTATTATTTGGATGGATATTTATTACCTGTAGGGATTTACACCCAAAGCAGAAAATTTCCTACCTTTCGGTGGCGGAAGCTGATTGTGCCCTGGAAATGATCTTTGCCAAGCTTGAAATTTCTATCTTCCTTCATCATTTCCTTTTGAATTATGAGTGAGTTATAACATTTTATCATCATCTCTTCTTATCTCAAAAAAAAAAAAAAAGGAAAATAAAAAGCCTCATCGATCGCAATCGGTTCTTGGTTGACAGGTTTGAACACCATAATCTTGCAAGTCCATTGATGTACCTGCCGCATACGAGGCCTAAGGACAACTGCCTTGGAAGAATCAGAAGGTCTTCTTCTTAAAAAAGAGATGATGCATCACATTTGGCTTCATTTCAAACTACATTACTTTGTTTTATCTTTTCTTCAACTGCATTTTGTGTTTTCCTGAATTTGAGGGTTCTATATCGAACTAAATTAATTTGTGGATGATCACACATATGTGCCTTGAATAGTATCATTTATTCTAAACATTATGCGCATCACTATATCAGACATTCTGGAGTTATGATAGCTCAACTTTTCTTTTTAAATGACTAAATCTATTTTATTAAAATGCAAAATATTATCGCATTTGTAATTTCAATAATTATTTTTCAAATGACAATTTGCATTATATACTAAAAAGGAAATTAATTCACCACTGTTACAACGACATATCATTTAAATACAGTTTATAAGTATTATCTTATCGCACAAACATAGGGATAATTTTATTTTTGGTCACGTGAGCATCAAATCACGTCTTCTAAGTTAGTAAATTCATCAAATAAGGTCCATTTTTATCACGTTCAGGCCCATTTGCTGATGTGACATGATTATTTAATTTTTAAATTATTTATCATTTAATTTTAAATATTAAGATCCCATCCCTATCCAATCACAACAACAGAACTAATTTAATAATATATTTATAAATATATAAATGGTTGTTTTGGTTTTAATTTGTTAAAAGGTTTGATAGAAATCCATGGCAAGATTTTTTCGGATATATGAGAAAGTAAAATTACGAATTGGTGTTGTAATCAAATTATTAGAAAAATAAAAAATATATTTAAGAAAGAATTAACTAAATTAGGCGAGAAAATTTCATTAAAGACGATGATAAAGACACTCATAAAAGGTTGACTTATTATTATAATTTTTTTTATTTAAAAAAAAATAGAGGTTTTCAAGGAAACGTAATTATGGATATTTATCCCAAATTATGTATGCTTGACCTTTTAACACTTCAATGAATTACGATGACTAATTGATGTAATTGGTTATTGAATAAATATTATTTATTTGTATTTTAAGAAAAATAACGAATTTGTATAGTTGAAAGATTAATTGAATATCTTGATTGCTATCTAAATATTTTATATAAATTGAAAAATTGTAAACAATTTTAAATAATATATTAAAATTTATTATAATGTCTAATCAGCCTAAGGAAAACTTTTTATTAATAAACATAATAATTAACAGTCGGGTTTTTGGTAGTGATTATCAAGTTGCCAAATATTCCAAAATGACTGTTAATATATGAGTAAATACATATAATGAGAGGAACAACCATTGTAAATCTAAAAATATAGGAACTATCCATAATTAATCAACGTATATTTACATATATATATATATATATATATCTTACATCATTACATACTATATGTCTCTCTATATAAATTTATATTTCACTTCAACTATCATGTCTACAAAATTATCTCAGTTTTAAAATTACAAGTAATTACTCTTTATAATTATTTATTAAAGCTAATTCGTCTTACTAATGGCTTTTTTTTTGTGGCTTCTTGGTTATACAGGTTTCTGTATCAAATTGATATCAACATTCAGCCGCAACATGCAATCAATAAGAGATTTTGTGTAACATGCTTTGATTTACACAGTTTGGTGCGATTAGTTTTTCCTATATCTTTACATCTTCATAGTATAATTGTTTATTTCGAAATGTTTCAAGAATATGATTTAAAAAATTATTGTTTGTTTCAACCAAATCTGATGTATAAAATAATTTAGTTCAAAGAATAACTTTTCCATGATTTCGCATATTATATTTCCTCAGAAGTAATGCCAATATTTCCATTATTTATTTTTGATATCTTTCCAATATTGAGTCTCTAATGGTAATTATAAATTGTATCTACCTGTAACTTATACACTTATTTATTGGAAATATATTGATTTATTTATTCAAGGGGATGAAAGAGTAGATCTTAGTTAATGAGTACGTGATGTCTATTCTTCCAAGGGATAAAAGAGTATATCTTAGTTCTGACACCATTTGCAAGACATGTGTGAATGGAGAAGCAGAACATCAAGTGTACTCGGTCGACTTTCTAAACACAATAAAGTGCTAGGGATTCCTAATCATATTTTGAATGGAAGATTAGAGTTCCGGTTATGTTGATTCGAAACATGGATCAAGTTTCGGGATTATGCAATGGTATAAGATTGGTCGTTAACCAACTTGGAGAACGCATTATTGAAGTAAATATTCTTTCATTAACTAATATTGGAATGAAGTTCTATATTCCACGTATGGTATTGAGTCCATCGGATAGCAGAGTCCCGTTTAAATTTCAGAAGAGATTACAAGAGTCAAGGTTAAACTCTATTCAATGTTGCTTTGTACTTACCAAGACCTGTTTTTAGCCATGGCCAGCTCTATGTCACCATCTCTCGGGTGAAGAGTCGTAAAGGATTAAAAATCTTATACTGCGACGACGATGATAACATTGTTAGTAAGACATCAAATGTTGTGTACAAATAAATTTTTCAAAACCTCAAGTGAACATTTTCTTTATTGCATGAGCAATTCAATTCTAATATTTAAAATTTGTTTTTTCAACTTTGTTTTATTATGTATTTATTTCGTTCTGCCCGCGTAATACGCGGGTGTCTACACTAGTATATAAATAAATATATATATATATATTAATTAATGCAAAATCCTCCTATCTTATGTGTCTGCTTCCAACGCTTCGTTAGCTTCGTAAAGAATTTTGGATCTTTGGTGTCATACGAGCTTAAAATCTACCTAATTTAATATTTTTCTTTTATTATAGTTTAACTAATTTAATATTTTACTATTATTATATCTTACCTAATTCAGTATTCTTCTTTTATTATATGTTACTTAATTCAAAATCTTCTTTTTTACATATTGTCTAATTCAATATCTTACTTTTATTCTCCTAATATAAAATATAAATAAGTCATATTTAATTAAAAAAAAATTCTATATTAGTTGAAATAGTTTCATTTATAGAATTTCAAATATTCTATTTAAGAAAAATACGATTTATATAAAATTATTACAAAGAGTAATAAATATAAAAATATAAACTTAAATTTCATATCTAATCCTAATAAATGCATTGAGAATAACAATCACCAATATAATATAGAATTATATAACAATAATTAATAAATATGATTAGACACGATATAATGCGACACGGGTTGATAGTATAATGTCTTTTGGAATTTTCTAAGTATGCAACTAACAATTATTAATGGATTTAATATAAATTTTAAAATATAATTAGAGATTAACACGGGTTGAGAATGTGACAACTTTTGAGTTTCTCTAATTATGCAAATAAAGTTATTAATGTATTTAAAATAAATACTAAAATATAAAATTATTTAACAATTACAATAATTAATAATAAAATTAGACATATACAAGACACGGGTTGATAATATCCTTTGAATTTTTATATTAAACTTAAAACACTGTAATTATCACACATATCTTTTATATTTATCTTTTGATATATCCATGTAATAATCCTAATATAATTTATTGAAAATAATAATAAAAAAACTATTGTGATAATAACAAACAAACAAAAAACAAATCTAGCCTCCATTTCTTTGATGAGAAAAATAAAGGTCAGCGAAAATAATAATTAAATCTCAAAATATTTTAGAATTGAATTCAAATATAATTTTAATATAA
>BMAC01000044.1:1860584-1872992 GCA_014905375.1 Phtheirospermum japonicum | reverse complement strand
TATATATATATATATATATATATATATATATATATATATATAGGATTGGGTTCAAATGAGAACCCGTCATTATATGTGAACCTAGGGACTAATCCTGGCCATTAGATCTAATATTGCAACAGTGCAATTATATGTCCAGGTTCATTGTGCTTTTTACAACAGTACTGTAGTGCTAAAATCAGTCCAGTTTTTTTAATTTAATTATATATATATATATATATAATATATATATATATATATATATATATTATATTTACGTTTTAAAACATGCAATATGTATCTTAAATTGTAGATCTTGAGAATGTAATTAATTTGATATATATTTCATTCAAAACGAATAAAATTTGAAAAAGTTATGGTTTGTTGAAGATTTGAGTTTCATTTCAAATTTTGAATTTGCCAGTTTATAGACGAAATTTGCGATGCTTTTTGTATACAATCGTAGTTTTTTTTTTTTTAATCTATTGTGGCTTTCTAAAGAACAATGTAGTGCTCTTTGTAAACGTTGATATATGTCCAAAATACCATTTTTAATTAATTAATGCATTTTTTTACATTATTACCATGCTGACATGTCATGATCTCAACCATCAAGATTATTCAATCTAATGGTCAAGATGAGTCCCTAGGTTCACATATAAT
Organism: Phtheirospermum japonicum; assembly: GCA_014905375.1. Taxonomy (NCBI): domain Eukaryota; kingdom Viridiplantae; phylum Streptophyta; class Magnoliopsida; order Lamiales; family Orobanchaceae; genus Phtheirospermum; species Phtheirospermum japonicum. The sequence continues at coordinate 1,872,350 of BMAC01000044.1, read as the reverse complement.
GACGGGTTCTCATTTGAACCCAACCCTATATATATATATATCCATCTGGTTGTTTTTCCAATTCAAAAATTATAGATATAGACTATTGTGCAGGAATTATTGTTGCTTATACTGCTCCAACAAGACATGGATGCTTGAAGGTGGTTGAGAACAATTACTGCGCTTCTAGAAGAGGTATGTTATACCTGTTCTTGCTTGTATATGTGGGTTTCTCTTGAATGAATTCGAATGTCGAAGTTAGTGCCTTGCAAATGTGTTTAGACTTGAGACTTTGTGTGTGGTGCTATTTATGAAGTAATAGAGGATAACTGAATTCTTTTTGGCCTACACTACAACTAATTTGGAAAATGATCTCAATAAATGGTAGGTAACCTTCTATTCATATCGGTGTACTAATCTACAACCCTAAAGCATATATATATTTCAGTTGTTTTGTGTTTCTGATAATGTCATCTCGTTGTCTTATTCATTCCTAAAACCCTCCGCTGAAAACCACTTCATATATTTACATATATGCATAACATTCTATATTTATTTAGCACCTCTAGCTAGGAATTAAGAATCAGGTACGGATTTCTTCACGCTCAATTTTCATTTTCTCAATTTTGTTCTTTTTTTTTGTTTTTTGTTTATTTTTACTTTGATGAAGGTCCTTTTACTTGATCAGTTATGATGCTCGATCTTTTATTGATGAAAATAATTGATATTGCTGATATTTAATTTCTAGGTCTTGTTTTTCAATTTTTTATTCTTTCCCATCCAAATCTCTTACTTTTAGATAATATGAAGATATTACTTGTCGATCTATTTATTTTGCAATATTTTTCATCACAGCATACCATTTTCATGATTCTCTGCATATTAATTTAGTGGTGCAGCTTCATGGTTATTCTTACCAACCTATTATAAAAAAAATAATAATAAACATAAATTCTTAGGAACAAAAGACTGGTTCATGGTGGTGATTTCTGAAGTGGTTTTTTTGCAATTTATCCGAAATCATTTTAAAAGTTGCATGATTCATATGTAAATGCCACCAGAATATGCTTCAGAAATGTTGTTGATTAAAGTCTAAAATGTAGAACAGAGAACACTTGAAAGGCAATAAAAATATTTTTTTGGGCAATCCTCTATTTCTGGAATAACACCACATATATATTGTATTGGTTGTACGAGGTTGTCTGTATTTCGCCGAGGAACGATATGGTGTTTACGCCTCTGCTCGAGTCGACATGTGTCGGGACATTGGAGTTTCGTAAGGTGGCGGAGCCCATTAGTCCGATACAGGAGCCCGTTAGTCGTTAGTCAGACCACCGCCAAATCGGCGACGGGGCATCGACGAGCTTGAAAATCGAGAGCTCAAGTGGTATCAGGTCGTCCTCGTCGTCATCGGGATATCCTATCACGGTCGTGTTTCACATACTCGTTAGCAACTTGCCATCAGCCTGGATGAGCCTGGAGACGCTAAGCACGATTATAATATTATATCTATTTGTAATTTTACAGGACAGATTCGATGAAAAATTGTAATGTAGAATAATTTTATTAAGTATATTGGATGCTTTTGTTAACATACGGTGTTGATTAATTTTAATTTTCAATTTGAAATATGAATTTTTATTGCAATATTTTGGTATTTATAGGTTGGGTTGATAATAGGTAAAATAGGATAGACATTTAATTCTTGTTTTTAATTATTATTTTGGAACTAACATGGGTTATAGTCAAACCAATGTTCATGTTCTCTGTGTGAACAACATCAGTTCCTCAAGAAACCGATGTTATTGCTCAGTATTATTGGTGGCTAAGAAGCACCACCCGCCTCTGTTTTTGGTGGCGCTTTAGAGCTAAGAAGCGCCACCCGGTTCTATTTTTGGTGGCGCTTCATCCTAAGAAGCGGGAAAATTTCATTTTTGGTACAATATATTGGCCACATTCTAGAAAAGGTACGTGATGTTGGCCATCATCAAACAACGTCTATTAAGTTGGCCAATTCATAAAAAAAGGTACGAAAAAGCCCCATCGGGCTTTTTTGCTGACGTGGCATGATTCAATATTTTCTTATCATTTTTTTTTAATTTTAAATACTAAATTGAAAAAAAAACAGGGACGATTTTCATTTTTGGTACACTATGCTGGCCACATACCAGAAAAAAGTACGTTAAATTGGCCATCATCAAATCATATCTTCTAAGTTAACCAATTCATCAAAAAATGTCCAAAAAAGTTTTGATCGATTTTTTTCTTTCTAAAGTGGTATAATTCTATATTCTTTTTTATCAATTTTCTATAATTATACAAAATAAATTAAAGACAAAAACGTGTTTTGCTCTCCCTTTTCTTTTTATTTATTTTTTCGCTCTTTCCGTTAATCTAATTTATAAAATTATAATCAATAAGAATTAATATAAATCATTTATAAATATAAAAATATAATACAAATATTCAAAAATGTATGATAAATATAGAGAGTTCAAAATTCATTTATAATAGATTTTCTCATATATATTTTTACATATGTTTTATTATTTTTATAAGATTTATTTTTTATTATTATATTTATCTCCGAGTTTATTAATTTTGTATTAATTATAATTTTAATAATATAAAAATAATATAAATTATTATATTAACTTTATAATTTCTGAAGATTTATTTTATGTTTATATATAGTTATCACTAATTTCTTTATTTCTTATTAATTAAGATTTTATTTATTTTATTAAAAGAAAAGAGAATGAAGGCAAAGCAGGTTTTTGTCTACAACTTAATATTTAAATAAAAGAAAATTAATAAAATAATATATAATCATGCCACGTCAGGAAAAAAAATCCGATCAAAGCTTTTTTGGACTTTTTTTGATGAATTGGATAACTTAGCAGATATGATTTGATAATGGCCAATTTAACGTACATTTTGTTAAAATGTGGCCAACACAGTGTTCCAAAAAAGAAAAAATTTCCAGTTTTCTTTTTTAATTTAATATTTAAAATTAAATAAAAATGATAAGAAAGTATTGAATCACGCCACGTCAGCAAAAAAAGCCCGATCGGGCTTTTTTTGTACCTTTTTAGATGAATTGGCCAACTTAATAGACGTTGTTTGATGATGGTCAACATCACGTACATTTTCTGAAACGTTGCCAACATAGTGTTGATTAACACGAATTTGTCTTGATTTTAGTTAGTATTTTAGTTCGTTTTTATTATTGTATTTGGTGAAAGTTGGATAGATTAAGCTTATTTTCGTATTTTGCTATCTCCAACTTGCTTTATCGTATTTTAATTATAATTAATTAATTTTATGTTTATTTTAGGTATTTTGAAGTGTTTTGGCCTGAAGATAGTCGAGGATGGGCAAACAGGTAGAGTTTCAGCGAAAACGGGCCGCGATTTGAAGAATGTGAAGCTGCCGACTTTCTATAACGGTTTTCCATCTGGAACCGTTATAGTATCCCTAGCCGACCAGCCCTACTGAGTCCTGCCAAGCGTTGCGCACACCTGCCGACCATGCCTGCGTTAGTCCGCCCGCGTTGACCAGTTTACGTTGGTCGACAAGAGAACCGTTATAGTAGCCCTGATCGACGCCAATGCCCACGAACTCTCTGTTGCGTCGATCCTAAACGCATCGGTCGACGCGACTGCCCAGAAAACGCATTTTTAAGGGTTTCTTACTGCCCAAGACTTCCCAAAACTATAAATACCCTATGTATCTCCTTTTTTCACATCATTATCATATTCCTAGGGTTTCTAAGGTCTCTTAGGGGCTGACAACCCCAACGAGTGTCGTTTAATTTCGTAGTTATTATTCACAATTTCTTAGTTTTAGATTTGTTTAGATTAGTTGAGATTAGTTCTTAAATAGTTTAGATAATTTAGATTCAAGATTCGCTTTCGGAATGCAGCAACTTTCTTCTCGTTTAATTAGTAAATCTTTAATTCCTTTCGTTTTAATTTAGTTTAATTAGTTCTTAAGCTTTCGATTCATGTTTGATAGTTTAATAATTAATCTTCAACAAAACAAACCCCCCATGTGTTATGAATTGTATGATCTTGGTGATTTTGGATTGATGATTGCGTTGAGTTTATTATTATGATATTGATGAAATTGCTTGGCTAGATCTAAAGGTCTAGAGCCTAGAATCATCGTGAACCATCAATTTGGTTTATCCCAAGAGATCGTGAAAACGATTCAAAGCTCTAGAATCCATGTTTCTTAATTATTTTAAAAACTCTTAATTTTTGTAATTCTTTATTTAAATTAAATTCTTGATTTTATGTGTTTAGATCAATTTATTTCTTTTATGTGTTTAGATTAGAATTTTATTTTATTCTCTTGTTCTTGAACAAACAAACACAAAAGGAACTTCCGAGCCTAGTTTTCCTTGAGAGACGATTCGGTTCAACTTACCAACCTACACGCGATCCCATTCTCTTGCGGGCGAGCTTTTCAATATTTGAAAAATCTTTATATGTAGGTACATAAAAGTTCGAATCATAATTTTAGCACCGTTGCCATGGAAAACTAAAGGTTGTGATATTTGTGTTTGTTCGTCGTATTCTTATTTGTGTTCTTATTTCGTTTCATTTATCGTTAGTATTTATTTGTGATTTTTTGTTTATTTCATTTTTTATTATTTTTCACCGGTGCGTTTAATCTTGTGTGTTGAGTGTTGTGTTTGCAAGGCACGTCTACAACCAAAACCCAAGATTTATCAAACCGTTTTTCAAAAAATAAATAAATATATATATATAAAATCAAAAATTAATTCTTTATTTTATTTCTTTCAAAAAAAAATTAAAAAATCGAAAATATTAATTTTTAAAAAATAAAAAAAAGTATTATCCGTACGATGAACCATCGTTCGATTGGCGTCGTGAACTTCGACCGGCCATTCCATCGAGCGACGCAATGACGAATTACTTTCCTGACAAATACGACCAATTGAATCTCCCAACTTTTCATGGGCGTCGGAACGAAGATGCGGTAAAATTCATTCAAAATTATGATTTCATCACCAATAGTTCTCCTCTTCACGGTCTTACAAGGGATCAAGTGAAGATGCGACTCTTCACTTTTGCGCTGAAGGAAGAAGGAATGAAATGGTTTGAAAGGCTAGAACCTGATTCTTTGCGTTCATGGTATGACGTAGGCGATAAATTCATGAGTATGTTCTTCGGACCCACTGTGATATGTGATCATTGTGGATACCGAGGACATATGACGCATGAATGTTTGGTGACATTTGATGATGAGCCACAGGAGGTAGTTGTCGCCGCCCGAGATTGTACGAGCCATGAAAAATATAAACTAGACGATCAATCTTTGGCGGGGCAACAAGGTCATGAAGCTGAGAGCACGAGTTTTCAAGACGAACAGGAAGATGACCCTTTTGAGATTATAAAGTTAAGTCTTGATGAACAGCGGCAAAGTATTCAGAATTCAGAGAAGATTTTGGGTCAAATACTGGTTACTTTGGAAATAATGGTGAACGAGAAAAATGAACTTCTAATTCAACCAAAGTTGCCGATTCTTAATGTGGTGGAGTCCACCGACGATGGAGATTCATGCCCAATTGAGCTCAATGAGAATGGAGGTGATGCGATGCCCAATGTACAAAAGGTGGTGGACGAATTTATCGAGAAGGATTTGATGATCGAGCCTATTATCGAGCCACCCGTGATCGAGGATGAGAATGAGATGGTGGTTGAGGTAATTGAGCAAAGTTTCCCTCCCCTATGTCATTATATAGATTTTAATATTTCTCAAGGGGTGTTGAGGGAGATGCTAAAGATTTGAAGGAGTTCGGAGTGTTCGATGGATTTTCCGTTTGCTCGACGGATTTCCAAACTTTAAGAAGTTCGAGGATCACCCTATGCCACAATTTACTTTTGATATGTTCGTGGTGATCAATTATTCGCTTTTTCGACCTCCGAAGCGAATTGAAGTTTTTGTTCTATGTCTTGCTTTCCGTGCTCGTCTTGGTGATTTAACTTTCCTAAGCTTACTGTTGGAGAACACTAAGGCGTCGCACGATGGTCACTTGTTTTTGGATCCGGGATAGCATCGTTCGTAGAAGACGTCGAGCTTTCGACGTTAAACAAGCTCTTCTTGGGAGGCAACCCAAGTATTGGTTTTCTTTTATTTTTCCTTACAGTTTTACTAGTTAATTTGTTTTTGTTCATTTGTTTTGTCTTTCTAGGTATTTATTCAAGGCATTTTCGATCACGAGTTCGAGACAAAGGATTATTGCATGAACGCCTTTTTGGAGTTGCTCGCCAATTTTCCAGAGATGTTTTCTTATTTCCTTTCTCCCTTGCTTTTATTTTCTTATACTCGTTTATGGCAATCAGGGGATTGCCGAGTTTTTAGAGGGGGGATGGTTGACTATGATTTATATTTGAGAATTGTTAAAAATTTTGAAAATTTTTTACGTGATTGAATACTATTTCTACGTTGAATTGTGTTTGTATGGCTTGCTGTCGAAGTTAGCTATGTATGATTTGAAATTCTTGTCTTTTGAGCGTGTATAAGTGCATAAAGTTTTTCAAAATTATTATTTATATATTGTAAAATGGTACTTGGACGGAATTGATTTCGCAAAACCTTAAAAGCAGCGTCAATTCAAAACTTTTTCATGCAAAAAGCCTATGAGTAGCCTGAGTGATTATCATCAATGTACTTGAATGAGTTTTGATTTGATATCTCTTTGAAACCGCTGTGTGTAGTTGACTTTGAAAATGAGGTTAAGGCACAGAAAAAACCCTATTTCCAGCTATATCCATAAATTTTAGCCATTATAAATTCCGAATGAGCCAATCATAGCCAAATAATCCATGCCTATAGCCATGAGTATTTTTGAGACCCCTACTAACCCATTAAAAGTGTGGGGTAGGAGTTCGTCATTTTTTGTTTTATTGGTTATTAGAGTTTTGAATACTTTATTAGGGATTTATGAATTTTTTTAATTAAGGACCACCATCCGAAAAAGAAAAAAAAGAAGGAAAAAAATACCCCATAGAAAAATTATAATAAGGGGGGAATAAAAAAAAAAGAAAAAGAAAGATGGTGAATCTAGTTGAATTGTGTTAGTATTTGCCTACGCGCTATTGAAGGCTTGTGTTTTATTATTTATTTTATTATGAAGCCTAATGTTGAAGGGCAAGAGTTGTGTTTGAGAAGCACATTATAAGCTTCAATTTTGATTAAGTGGTTTGAGCTTCAAGTCGGTTCTAAAGTTTCGAGTTGAGAAATAGCCTATATTTAAAGGCTACGTTATGAGTGTTTAGTGAGGTTTTTCTTTTGAACGAGGTGAAGCAAATTGCTTCATGATTAGAATAGTTTGGTGAGTTCTTGATCATGTTAGATCATGAGTTAGCCACACGACTTATATATTCCATACTCATCCAAAGAACCTTACATTATAACCCGTTAAGACCTTTTCCGATTCTTAGTTCGACAACACACTTAATTTGCGATTGAAAAGAGATTGATTTTCCGTGCTTATTTATTGTGCATGTATTTGTATGATTTGAGTGTATACAAGTCCTACGCATCAATGCTTGAGTGCTTTTGAGGGAACACCCACATATATATTTCCCTTTTGAAAGGATGCATGGATTTGATTTTGGAGCAAAAATGTAATAAGGGTGGAGTGTTTGAAGTTGCATTGCATGTATCTATATTTTCAAAATTAATTATGTAGCACGACACGACTCCTTGCTTGAGCTAATTTTCGTTCTTGTTATTCTTTGAATTTATCGTTTGTTCTAGGACAAACAAACCAATAAGCGTGGGGTAGTTGATTAACACAAATTTATCTTGATTTTAGTTAGTATTTTAGTTCATTTTTGTTATTGTTTTCGGTGAAAGTTGGATAGATTAAGCTTATTTTTGTATTTTCTTATCTCCAACTTGTTTATCATATTTTAATTATAATTAATTAATATTATGTTTATTTTAGGTATTCTTAAGTGTTTTGGCCTGAAGATAGTCGAGGATGGGCAAACGAGTAGAGTTTCAGCGAAAACGGGCCGCGATTTGAAGAATGTGAAGCTGCCGACTTTCTATAATGGTTTTCCATCTGGAACCGTTATAGTAGCCCTGGCCGACTAGCCCTGTCGAGTCCTGCCAAGCGTTGCGCACACCTGCCGACCCTGCCTGCGTCAGTCCACCCGCGTTGACCAGTTTACGTCGGTCGACGAGAGAACCGTTATAGTAACCCTGATTGACGCCAATGCCCACAAACTCTCTGTTGCTTCGATCCTAAACGCGTCGATCGATGCTCGGTCGATGCGACTGCCCAGAAAATGCATTTTTAAGGGTTTCTTACTGCCCAAAACTTCCCAAAACTATAAATACCCAATGTATTTTGTTTTTTACATCATTGTCATATTCCTAGGGTTTCTAAGGCCTCTTAGGGGCTGAGAACCCCAACGAGTGCTATTTAATTTCGTAGTTACTCTTCATAATTTCTTAGTTTTAAATTATTAGTTTAGATTAGTTCTTAAATAGTTTAGATAATTTAGATTCAAGTTTCGCTTCCGGAACGCTGCAACTTTCTTCTCGTTTAATTAGTAAGTCTTTAATTCTTTTTGTTTTAATTTAGTTTAATTAGTTCTTATGCTTTCGATTCATGCTTGATAGTTTAATAATTAATCTTCAACAAACAAACCCCCCATGTGTTATGAATTGTATGATCTTGGTGATTTTGGATTGATGATTGCGTTGAGATTATTATGATGATATTGATGAAATTGATTGGCTAGATCTAATGGGTCTAGAGCCTAGAATCATCGTGAACCATCAATTGGGTTTATCCCAAGAGATCGTTGAAATGATTCGAAGCTCTAGAACCCAAGTTTCTTAATTATTTTAAAAACTCTTAATTTTTGTAATTCTTCGTTTAAATTAAATTCTTGATTTTATGTGTTTAGATCAATTTATTGCTTTTATGTGTTTAGATTAGAATTCTAGTTTATTCTCTTGTTCGTGAACAAACAAACACAAAATGAACTTCCAAGCCTAGTTTTCCTTTAGAGACGGTTCGGTTCCCAACCTACAGGCGATCCTGTTCTCTTGCGGGTGAGCTTTTAAATTTTTGACAAATCTTTATAAGTAGGTACACAAAAGTTCGAATCAAGTGTACAAAAATGAAAATTTCCCCCTAAGAAGCACCACCAGCTTCAATTTTTGGTGGCGGTTCAACCGAATTTCACCATTTTTGGTGGCGCTTCATAGCTAAGAAGCACCACCCGTCATTCTTTTAGTGGCAGTTTGAACCGCCACCCGTGTTGCTTTAACATTAAGTGTCGCCCGGATTAGTGTCAGTCCAAAAACGCCACCATTGACTGTTTTGAAGTGCCACCAATTAGCTTTTCTGCACTAGTGTTCCCAGTGCATGTTGAGCACCAAGGGATTCATTTTTTACACTATTCCCAATGAATGTGAAGTTGTGCGATTATCAAAAATATATTTTCAAAAATAAATAGTCTATATAGTAATGTAAAATAAGTGCGTAAACAAAAAATAATTCAATAACAAATATTATTTGCACGAGGAAGAATCCCTCTTACGCTGAAAACTCTTTCATTAATAGAGTGTTTGCATTGTATACTTAACCACTTCACCAATTAACTATTTGATGTGAAAAGCCCAATGAACTCATTTTAAAGACTTAAAGATATTAATATTTAATACCTTGGAATATAGAAAATCTAACATTTTAACATTCTAGCTATGTTGAAGTTTATACTAACACTAGTGCAGAAACTGCATTCTAGAACAGACAAAAAAGTCAATCCAGAAGGGTATTTTAAAAACTGTTCTGGATATCACTTTTTAGAACGGTATTTTAAAATACCGTTCTGAAAATTATACCTTTCAGAATGGTTTTACAATACCGTTCTGGAATGTATACTTTCCAGAACGGTAATTTCAATACCGTTCTGGATGGATGAACAATCCAGAAGGGTATTATAATACCGTTCTGAATTTATTAATCAATCAAGAACGGTATTATAATATAACGGTCTGGATTGTAATTTTTTGTGAGACTTTCCAGAACAGTGATATCAATACCATTCTGGAATGTCTCCAGAACGGTATTAAAATACCGTTCTTGAATGTCTTTCTAAAAAAAAATCCAGAACGGTATTTTTAATTGTACCGATCTGGGAAGACTTTAACAATTTAAAATATTTTCACAATTTCAGGGTAAATAGAGCGGCTAAACTAAGCGGGTAAAGGAAATTAGAAACTACACCTTTTTTTTTTCCAATTCAAGTCAATTTCATAAAAATAAAATGAAATGAAATATTTATGTAAATCAATTTTAGGGCTTCTTCGGTTCCTCCCAAATGTAAATTGCAAAATGAAAACACCACATAATCACCAGAAATTGAGGCTGGCGGCGGCTATCGGGTTGAAGGTCTTGCGCTCGCCGCCTCACTCCATCCCTTCCCTGTCATAGCGCAACAGACGACGACGAGAAGTGGCGCATTCAGGCTATCCATGGCCTTTGCTGCAGCGGCGCCTCTTCTTGCGCATGTCTGATTTTGGCCGGCGGGAATTTTGGACGGAGGTTGGAGGATTCCGGTGAATCGACTGGCGGAGATGGGCTGGCTGACGATGGGTTTCTGCAGCCATGGTACCTTCTTCGCATCTGAGAAAAGTCGTTCATCGCATTGGGCCGGTGACTCCCCATCGCAACGACATCTGGGGTCCTCTTCTTCTTCTTCTTCTCGACACCAAACTGGTACTTCGCCGGAGAGGAAAGCGACGCGGCGGCCATCAGGTTTCAGGCCACTCGCTCGCTGTATTTATGCCCTTTGATTTGCATCTTTTTGTACATATTTTCATTATCGTTTTTGTTTCACGTTGCGTGTTTTTCGCTTGCTTTTTGTTGCTTTAGGAGTCGGGTTGGCCGTTTTTCGTATTTCTAGATTTTCTTAGTTTTTGTACGTTTTCTTATTTATTTTCGTAGTTTTTCACGTTTCCTTTTTTTCTTGGCCGTAGGACGTCCAAGCGGGGTCCACGCTCGTTAGGATTGTTGATGCTCGACTCGGGATTGGACAGACGAAGCAAGGAAGCGCAACGGACGAGGTTCGATAAGCCGGCGGACGCGAAAAGAACGAGAAATCGAGCCGGGCGTTGGAATCCAGTCGACCGACTGAACATCCAGTCGATCGACTGGCCTTGAAGTCGATCGACTGGCCTTGAAGTCGATCGACTGGCCCGCTAAAAATCGACTGGATTCCAGCGAGTTTTGAAGATTTTGACATGACAGTCGATCGACTGCCTACTTGGACGATCGACTGCCTGGTGCCCCTAGATCGACTGAATTACAGGGCTTTTGTCCATTTTTAACCATGCAGTCGATCGACTGCCGACAAGGCCGATCGACTGCCAGTCGATCGACTGCTTTTTCTCAGTCGATCAACTGAAAAGCAGATTTTTGAAGATATTAAGCAATCAGACGTCATTTCAAGAAAACAACTTGGCCTGATAGCTTTCTTCTCCAAGGAAGCTCCCCAAAACAGCTTTTTCTGCAGATTTTCATACTTTGCTCATTTTAATTCCTAAAAATTCTAGTAATTAGAGATAGATTAGTTAAGTTTAGATTTAAGTTAGTTTATGTTCAAACTTTGTTTCCCGTAACGTCACCTCAAGCGGCGACTCATCAAGACCCACACCCGGTTTTCGCGACGACGTTCGGACCAAGGGGGAAATGGTTTTACGAACCAAGACCCCCAAAGTTCGAACACA
>BMAC01000044.1:1835280-1848283 GCA_014905375.1 Phtheirospermum japonicum | reverse complement strand
AGCAATTCCGACGAGGAGGAATGACGGCGACACCGTGGTGAAGTTTGTACGCAGCAACATCTTTAGTCGGTTCGGAGTTCCGAGAGTGATTATTAGTGACGGCGGCAAGCACTTCAATAACAAGCTACTCGAGAAGGTGCTGAAGAATTATGGAGTCGTTCATAAGGTATCCACGCCGTACCACCACAAACGGCCGGTCAGGTTGAAACGAGCAACTTTTTTCTTGGCCGTAGGACGTCCAAGCGGGGCCCACGCTCATTGGGATCGTTGATGCTCGACTCGGGATTGGACAGACAAAGCAAGGAAGCGCAACGGACGAGGTTCGATAAGCCGGCGGACGCGAAAAGAACGAGAAATCGAGCCGGGCGCTGGAATCCAGTCGACCGACTGAACATCCAGTCGATCGACTGGCCCGCTAAAAATCGACTGGTGCCCCTAAATCGACTGAATTACAGGGCTTTTGTCCATTTTTGACCATGCAGTCGATCGACTGCCGACAAGGCCGATCGACTGCCAGTCGATCGACTGCTTTTTCTCAGTCGATCGACTGAAAAGCAGATTTTTGAAGATATTAAGCAATCAGACGTCATTTCAAGAAAACAACTTGGCCTGATAGCTTTCTTCTCCAAGGAAGCTCCCCAAAACAGCTTTTTCTGCAGCTTTTCATACTTTGCTCATTTTAATTCCTAAAAATTCTAGTAATTAGAGATAGATTATTTAAGTTTAGATTTAAGRTAGTTTATGTTCAAGCTTTGTTTCAAGCTATCTTTTGTGAAGATCCATCAACTTTTAAGCTTTCTCCTTCAAGCTTTTGTGTAATCAACATTTGGTAACTGCTTTCCTTTAATTTAGTTTCATTTCCATGTTATTTCTCTTTAATATTGTGTTGTGCTTTGGATCATAGCTTAGTATCTCTTGTGTTTTTCAAACTTTCAATATCATTTTCTAGCTTTATAACTTATGAACTTATGCTTTTAAGTTGTTAAGTTGTATTCAAATTCTAATTTAGTAAAAGTTGTTAAAGATCTTCCTTTAAAACCCTTGATTGATGTTAAGTACTTATGTTGACTTATTCAAATAAGTTGACTTTAATTTTCCCTCCATTTTACTAATTTCAAATAATTAAGTTTTAATAAGTTAATTAGTTTAAATTGATCGTTTTTAGTATAAGCTTTAAATTCCTTTAAATGTTTTAGTGTTTTTAAATCTCAAATTTCAAATTTAAATCTTAGCCATAAAAACGAACAATGACTATCGCTTTCTTAGGGTAAATTAGTTTTAGAAAAACCGACGATAAGAACGATAAAGAAAACCGAAAGCCGATCACATCCATCCTCGAGAGACACGACTCGGGACAACTCACCGCATCTACAGTCGACTCCGTACWATTGCGGAGACGATTTCTAGAGCGTCGAGAAATCTTCGATCACCCTTCACTTTCGTGTCTCCTTTTTGGTTTGAGGAAGGAGACCGGTCAGAGAGGGTTCTGTGCAGAGGTTGAGAGCATCGACAGAGCCGACCGGCAATGGTTGCGGAGGCCGTGAGGTGCTGGGCAGCGGTGATGTTGATTTTTTGGAGGAGGGGGTATTTTGGTACAACTTTTATTGTTTTGAGGGATGTTTTGTAAAACCCAATTGCAATTTGTTGAAAAATTAGAAAAATCTTTTTGCATCTGTTATTCTGTTTCACCATGTAACTTTACTCTTAATTTGGGATTTTGGTAGGGATAATTTGAAGCTGTTTTCATGTGGAGGCGCCCGACAAGTTTTCTAATGGGATGTGGTGAGTGGCTGTGTCATTCGGAAATTTCATGGCCATGATAGTGAGGTAAGAGGCCTTTAATCTCTTTGGTATGTTAATTTCATTAAATTGGGTTAGAATTAGAACTAGGGCACTGAATGCAATTTATTTTTGAGTTGGTTTATTCAACTGGACGGGAAAATCGTGTGTGCGCGTCCACTATACTTGTTTTTTAATTTGATTTCTCTCTTGTAATCAAGCCTGTTCTTGTGTAATATTATTATATATACCTGACATATATCATTTGAAATGATTGTGCATGAATTTTCGTTTGATCATCATTTTATTTTATTGTGCTAATTTTGATTCGATCCGTGATCGATCTGATTTTTGTTATAAGCTGCTCTTTGAAGTTTTTCTGAACTGAATTAATGGAAATGATAGCATTTTGATTCAGCTATTTTCTTATATTTTAAATGGATTTTGTCTACGGATAATTGAGCTCAACGGCGTGATAGGTGATGATGGATTGATCTGACGCTATTGTATTAATTATCTATTTATTTTAAATTTAACTGATGGACTAGTATTATTCATTCATTTTTTGAAGTTTCTCGGCTGATGAGATATTGATGCATTCTCATTCACGTTTGTGTGCATTCGCATTTACATTTATGGTTTCGTGATTTGAACACTTATAATTTGATTAGTTTCTAATGCGATCAGTATGGGCATATGTTAAGTGGACAGTAATCTACTTTGGTTCATTTCTTATGATCAGGGATGTTGGTTTTCATAGACGAATATACGAAAAATTTTAATAGAAAAATATTGTATTGACTTCTTTTGGTTGCTTTTCTGATTTGAAGCACGTTGATGAAATAATTACTTTGTTTTTATAGTTATTTGTCATTTGGTTCAGGTTAATGTTTGTTAATCAGTTGTCATGTTTATGCAATTTCTTCACATATGAATATTTCTTTGGTCTAAGAGCCTGACTAGGCCAACTTAAATTTATCAGGGCTAAAATTATTTTAAATTATTTTGAGACCAAAATAGAGGAGGAAACAAAAGGAGGCTCAAATGATGAAAGTGAAAAACAAAAGACTAATCAAAAGCCACCTGAGCCACCAAAGGATTATATTCATGTCAGAGCAAGAAGGAGTCAAGCCACCGATAGCCATAGTCTAGCTGAAAGAGTAAGTAATCCAATTCCTTTTTTTTATACCTCAATTTTCAAGAATTTACTTAAACTCCATTGCCTAATCATTTTGTTTTTGGTTTAGGTCCGTCGCGAGAAAATTAGCGAGCGAATGAAACTTCTTCAGGATCTTGTACCAGGTTGCAATGAGGTCTGCACAAAATTAAATTCTTCATTCAATTCCAAGAGATGAAAAAAATTTCTGAAGAAATGATATTTTTGTTAATTACAAAAAACCCCTGAAGTTTAGTTAAATTAAGAAAAAGCCCAGTTATCTTTCATCCTAACAAATTCCCCTTGGGATATTTTGTGCTATCATGTGACTGGAAAAGAACTTATTCTTGATGAAATCATCAATATAAAAACATGATTAGTATAAAAAAAAAAGTTAAAAATGAAAAAGGGTCTAGGAGCCTGACTAGGCCAACTTAAAGTGTCCATTTTGCATTTCTTCCGATTATTTAGTGCCATAAATTTCTCAAATTTTATGTTATCTCCTTTCAATATATCTTTAAATTATCCTATTTGTTATTTTGCTTTTTTGGGATATTTTCTAACTATTAATCTTGTGTGTTAGCTGCATGAGTTACAGTAACGTGCATTAGCAAAAACAGACAAGCTTTATGTGAATCCTGGTGTGTCCGATAAATGGCCATTACATGTTATGATGGTAGGCTTAATTTGAAAGTGGTTGCGGTGGTGTCTGACGTGGTGGCGAGGGAGACGACGAGGTCGGTGCTGAAGGGAAGTGAGCAATGGGGGTGGGGCTACGCCACTGAGAGGGATGAACGTGCCGAAGCTGAAGTCTCGGACTGTGGAGCAAGAGGGTGGTGGCGGTGGGGAGAGGCATTTTTCTACAAACCGAAGCATATGAAAATCATACATAAATCAGAAACATATACATGGATTCTTGGTAATCTATAATTTAGCTTTTTTCTATCTTCACTTGCTTTTTCTACACTGCCGTTTTTCAGGTTAGAATTATGCTCCTTTTCTTTATTTGTGTGTTTTTTTCCCATTCAAATTGGTGGTGTGTAATGTGAATTCTTTTTATTGCATGGGACATTTTTTTCATGTGAGATTTTTAGGTATATAGAATTTAAAAAAAAAGAAGAAGAAAGTTTTTCGCATTTTGCATTCTAACTTGCTTTGAAAAGTATGTTTATTAATAATTAGCGGCTGTCTATTTCAAATCAATATTTTTATTAATACCACGGTTAGAACATATTTATTGATTCCCTTTGGAGAATTTCGTATCTTCAATTATTTTATGAAATAAGCTGTCATTTGCTGGTGCTTGCAGGTGATTATCTCAATTTTAAATTTATTTTGTTTGAGATTTCTTTAACAAGTAAAAGATACTTGGATATTCTGTGACAAAATCAATTTTGGTTGGCATTTCGACGCTCTATGGTTGTAGTTTGTTAGGTTTATTGTTTAAATTAAGTGTGCTTTAATTGTTTACAAGATTTAGTCCGTGTAATCTTGTTCAGATCTTCAATGGTTTAACCATTGTTATCTTGAGTTATGCAACGAGTCGATGGTTACCATTGTTATACTTGGAATATTTTTTGACAGATTCAACTAGACCGGTCGGCAGGTTGATCGACATCTCGGGCTTTGGAAATTATGATGAATTACGTTCTGAAATCGAGCGTATGTTTGGCCTCGAGGGCCTTCTCAACGACTTGAGCTCCAGATGGAAGCTCGTCCATGTGGATTTCGAGAATGATGTTCTTCTTGTTGGGAATGATCCCTGGGAGTAAGTTCTTTAATCAAGTTATTGATGTGTGTATATAATTACATTATGTTATATATATTAGGTTAATTACGAAAATACCATCTCATGTGTAGTCTAATTACAAAAAATATTATCTTTTAAAATTATCCATATCCTTCCGTTGACATATTTAAAAAAATTTATAAATTCCACCTACTCAAAGGTTACATTTGACTTTTTTCAGGTAATTTGTTGGGTGTGTAAAATGCATTAGAATTTTATCGCCATCGGAAGTTCAGCATATAGGCGACGAGGGGATGCGGCTTTTGAACTCAGTCCGGATGCAAGGTATTAATAGCTTAACCTCAGAAGTTGGTTGTGTGTAGAAATGGGGTATAAGTGATTATTTCAAAGGAATCATTTATTCTTGGACCAGAGGATGACGAGAATGGTATCATCCAGCCTTGTTGTGCAAAATCTTGGCCTTGTTGTGCTAGAGATTTGTGTTTTTGTTTTTAGCATGTGTGTTTTGTAAAGCTACGATTGTTGTAATGTAATCTGTAGAAACACTTGACAATCACTTATTTCTAAGCTGTTTGTCTGAATCTCTTGTGATTTATTTAATTGATAATAATGAATGAGAAATTATGGCCAATTTGGTGTATTTGTTGGTTAATTTGTAATTTGCATAATTGAATTTCAATTTCAATTTTTTTATTTTATTTTTTAGTATTTTCCATAACGGTTTTATTAAACACCGTTCTGGAAAGTAGTACTTTGCAGAACGGTATTTGCAAAAACCGTTCTGGAAACTTTCCAGAACAGTTTTTGCAAATACCATTCTGGAACATTTCAGAACGGTTTTTTACAAATACCGTTCTGGAAAGTTGAACATTCCAGAACGATTTTTACAAATACCGTTCTGGAAAGTCGAACATTCCAAAACAGTTTTTACAAATACCGTTCTGGAATGTAAAACTTTCCAGAACGGTAATTGTAAAAACCGATATGGAAAGTGGCGGATAAGTATAGGATGGTGCCATTCTAGAATAGAAAAATTATTTTCTAGAACAGTTTTTTTTACCCTTCTAGAAAGTCTGTCAATCCAGAAGGGTAAAAAAAGGCGTTCTGGAAAGTCTGTCAATCCAGAACTATGTAACTACAGAAGGTACAGAAAGGCGTTCTGGATAGGAAGAATTACCCTTCTGGATATGCAGTTTTTGCACTAGTGTAAAATCCTTAAACAATCGTAAATATAAAATATAATAAAGTATTCGAGTATTATGTATGTATGCTTAAGTTCTAACCTCAAAGTAATTTTTACAATGAGACATATCGACTATATATACAACTCATAAGTCGGTCTACTCAAGTAAGCATGTATCTTCCTGGACCGTGACTTGGGCCCGACATCAGCAAAATGCCTTCCTTATGTGTTGAGTTCTTTGGATTTTATTTCCTTCATTCATCTTAATTCCTTGTAGGGAATTCAGATTCTTTAGGGCTCGTTGACTTCGTGTACAACTCACTGTATTGAAACTTCTTGAATCATTGAACAATTTCTTCGAATCTTCCATATTCCATATACTGGATCTTGACCTTCCATATATATTTGATCTTCTCTCTCCTTCTCGAGCGCACATAACTTCACCTACAAGTAATAGAGATAACAAATAAATTATATTCTAGACAGATAAATAACATATAAGAAACTTAAATATGGAGATATTAACTTCCCTTATGTTTTGACTTCTTAAGTATGAAATACTAAGACTTGATTTAGATCTCAAGAAATACTTTGAATGATATTGATTCTTAATTTCTTACAATCTCTCCCTTTGACATTCAGTTCAAACACTCTATTTATGAAGTCCCGTAAACAAGTCAAAAATACAAAAACATATATACACAACATCATTCAGAAGTTAATCAAATCCTACAAGGTCAATTAGACTCAAACATACACAATGTATCAAAATATAATAATATATAAGATCACAAGAATATGCGATCTAACTCATAAATTTCAAAAACACCTGCAGAAAAGTTAGGTCACCATTCACATTATTTAAATAAAATTTTATACAGTTTAAAACTATACGTAGTTCCCAATATCCATGACCACTAAGATCATTCATCATCCTGTTTAAAAATCACAGGTTCAAAAATCAATTATCCAAGGTACTTAGTACTAGCATTAGCCAGCCAACAAAATATAATATTCAATTACATAAGATGCTCACTACAATTACAAATCAAAAAGTAATGAACAATAGGATCTTATCACCAAAAACAACATCAATCAAAAGCATCAAAAGTAGCTTCATCGTCTAACCTCGTCTTTAAATCTATTAGTCCTTCTAACACAGCAGCAGCCACAGTACATTTACCTTGGTCTTCCTCCTTTTCTTTGCTCTTAGCAGCATAATCCTAAATATCCCCCTCCCTCCCTCCTCCCCTCACCCCACCCCCCCACCCCACCACCCCCACCCCCGACTAAGATGCCAATGAACAAACACCCTTAGCCTTTGGAGTCCTTGCAACTCCATATTTTATCACTTGGAGAATGTGCTTAAATTATACCACATGTCTATAGGCACATCGTTTAAAGTCAGTCCAGACAACAATTTACTGATTAATAAATCAAGGCAAGCATAAAGGAACATGATTAAGTTTGATTAAGTCGATGTTCTTACATGGAAGTCATGCATTAGCAGTTTGGGCACTAATAATAAAAGGTGGCAGAGCAGCCACAATAGAGTCACCTATACGAGGATCAGGCTTGATTCCACCAACACTAAGCATTGATTAAATCAATGAGGGAAATGGACACTTCTTATAGGTACTAGCCTTAGAAGAAAAACAAATAACATGCCTATATATAAGTTAACCTAAAACAAACTTTTGCCCAGTAAGAATCAAGTACAAAACTTTAGCTTGATTCTAAGTAACCCTAGTCTATTGAGTAGTTCGAGTCTAATTATGTAATCCTATCTTATACAAATGATTCCCTGAGTCAGGAAAAATGTAACATCATTAAAATCAGCTTCAAGATTCACCAAATGATCACAAATAAGACCAAGATTTCAATGGAACAATGGGAAATAGAAATAACATGATTACACAGATAAACCTTATCAAGTAAACTACTTGCAGAATCAGAAATGGAAGGGGTCACACTAGAATAAAACTTATAGACAGTTTGCTACAATAACTAGAAAGACTAGTAACAGTTTTCTCAAGTCCCAGGTCTTCATTTAGGGAATAAACATCAACCTCCCTAAATTCATCAATTTTGATATCCCATTAAGAATGAAACTATCTTACAGAATTAACTAAAATGAACTTCAACTTTAGGAGTAAAGAAATAGTTAGAGAAGTCGTTACCTAAATCATATTTTTTTTTCAATTTATCATCCTCTCCAACAACAGAGATGCACCATTGTCTCCCTCTCCCACTGCTCACCCTACTCTTCACATCACCAACATAGCCAGTTTCATAAAGGTCACACTGGAAATCAAAAAAGGCCAATTTACCACTTAGACGAGTTTTTCAAGACCCATGCACAGGTGTTCCAAGTTCTCGATCATATCATTTCCTCCTACGGACGAGAAGGCTGGCACTTCGTCCATCAAGTCTTTAAAGAATTATGATTATTACGACTTGACATTGTTATCCTTCAATAGATATACGATACCATATCCAATGTTCTTCTTCATACAATAATCGAACCCGATTCCAAGACCAAACTCTAGTGGAAATTATTATGAGATATCTTCTCCGACAATCAATATTCTTGGGTCGTCTATCTTGAACAAAAATTCTCTCACACACACATGTAGATATTTACTAATTCATCGTCTTATTGTCAACATCATAAGTCCCTTTCCGATTAACTTATGAATGATTATGCTCCTGTTTCCAATGACTGATTGGTCCTTTAGTTAGTTTTGAGTCTCATCGAGGGTTGCTAGCAGATTATCTATAGCAACATCCTCCATTCCTTTTATAAAGTGCTCTCCATGTTGTTTCTCGAAGAAACCGCTTGAGCAAAAAAGACGAGCCATCCTATTGAGAAATCTTCTGTACCGATGATAATGGTGGGTTATCAATTGGAAATTACACCAACATATCTTTGAACCAGTAGACTCGTAATTGAAATCATTCGAACAATAATCATGGCAGTTGTGGTACTGATAACAGCAGCCAAGGGTGAATCAAACTTTTTGCACTTACTTTTTATTTTAGGAAAGTTCGTCCGCAAGAGAACGGAGCAATTGTAAGTAGAAAGCTTGACTCGAGTCAAATCTCTCGAGAAAGAATAATAGGAAGTAAATTTTGTCTTTGATTCACGAATGAGTAAATAAGGAAAAAGTTATTCTAAATACGTGGTCAACTTTTGGTTTTTAAGGTGATTTAAATGATAATAAATGAAATTGAGAACTTTGAAAAGATTAATAAAACAGGGATCTAGGGCTCTAGATTTGTCTCTCTGATCAATTGACATTTGATTGAAAACTTACTCTACAACTTAGGGGTGTCAATCCCAAATTGTAAATTAAACACCCAAAATACCAATTGATGGTTCTAAACTCATCTAAGCACCAGACTCATTAATCCTAACCAACAACCATCAAGAAATGTAATAATATAAACTCAAAACAAGAATGAACATGATTAAATAAAAAGCTTAGAAGAAAGCAACAATGGAGAATGAATTTTAAAAACAACATTTATTATCATAAAACTTTCTGAGAAACAAACACCTAAAATCATGAAAAATTGCAACAAAACTAACTACCAAAATAAGAACATCACAAACCCAACAAGAAAAATCA
Organism: Phtheirospermum japonicum; assembly: GCA_014905375.1. Taxonomy (NCBI): domain Eukaryota; kingdom Viridiplantae; phylum Streptophyta; class Magnoliopsida; order Lamiales; family Orobanchaceae; genus Phtheirospermum; species Phtheirospermum japonicum. Next base: position 1,838,783 of record BMAC01000044.1, on the reverse strand, counting down.
AAACGAAAGCAAACACAAAATTAGAATAATAAAAGAAAGGAAATAGAAAGCTTACTAATAAACAATGGTGATTTCATCGTTCCAACAAGAAATCTAGCCATTTGTGTTTATCGGGAATACTCTTAGACTTGATCGACTACCCTAAAACATAGAAAAGAAAAATAACATAAAAATTTACAAAAAGAAAGAGAGAAATACGAAAAGTACTAAAAAGATGATAGAAGTTACGAAAATGAAAAATGAGAAAAAAGGGACAAATTAAGACTAAAACCCGAATAAAGCACACAATACAAGACAAAAAATATATGAAAATGACACACAAATATGTACAAATCAAAGGGTGAGTCCGGAACAACCATGTAGCGGAAACGACAATTCATAACCGCAACAACATTCAACGTCATGGACTTACGCTCAATAGTAATAGCAGTGGGCCAATCTCAATTGGGAACCTTTGATATAACCCAGGGATTTGAAACATTTCTTCTATGACATTGCTTCATGGCTTGTACAACAGGCCCGAACCCATTAACCCAATTTTTTTGGGCCGCAACCCTCACAGGCCCACTTTGCGTTGGGCAGCTTTGCACCTTCTTTAGGATGTTCTCCGTTTAACATCATTGTTGCCATGCATGCTCTATCCATCACTCTGAAAAATGAATAGTGGTACATAATTAATAGAACCACGTCCCATATAACATCGAATAAAGGTAATCTCATGTCTTATTGAAGTTTGAGTAATAATCGTAATATTATCATTAGTAGTGGTCATACTATTCCTGTTGTTGGTTGTGGAAATTCTTATCTACCCAATACTCAGACTCATTAAAATCTCATGTTCGTACGTCAAGTCACTACAAATAATTCCACAACTCTTTTGTTTGGTCCTTTGGGTTTCTTTGTGAATGATTTTCAGACGGGGATGCTTTTAATGAGATGTAATAGTGTGGGCAATATTTATCCCAACACTTCACAATCCACGGTCAACACCACTCCCCCTATACCTTTTCCACTATCTCTCCTTACCTATGACACAACCATTTAGGACACTCGGGCACCTCCAGTTTTAGTTTGCTTCATATGAATAATTTTATTGATTGTAATAAACTTAGAGAGTAATTTTTTTCAATCTTGCATTCTTGGAAAACAATTTAAGGTGTCTTTTAATGACTCATATTCTATTACCATATTTCCTTTTGATATAGTGCATAGTGATTTATGGAAATTTTCAGTTTTAAGTTTGTGGCCATCGCTATTATGTTCTATTTCTCGACGATTTTATGAATTTTCTTTGGGTTCTTCCTAATGCTTATGTATTCTATTATTCTTTTGTCTCAGTCTTACATTAAAACTTATTTCGAATGAGACTTTAAATACTTTCAATGTGATAATGGATGAGAATTTGATAATAAGGATTTTTATCATTTTTGTGAACTCAATGGTATGCGTTTCTATTTCTCATGCCCGCACACATCTCTCTAAAATGGTAAAGTCGGACGAAAAATACCTATGATTAATAATATCATCCAGTTCCTCCTTACTCATGCTTCCTTACCTATATCCCTTTGGCATCATGTTTTAACGATGGCTACATATCATTTAAATATTCTTTCTATCAAATCCCTCTATCATAACTCTCCCACTCATATTCTTTATCAACGAGTTCCCTCTTACGATCATCTTCGAGTTTTTGGATGCTTATTCTATCCATTAATTCCCTCCACATCTAAAATAAATTACAACACTATTCCACATCTTGTATTTTTATTGGGTACAATCTAATCATAGGGGATATGAATATTTTGAGTTATCGAGTCAGAAAATTATTGTTTCTTGCCATGTCATATATGAGGAAACTCATTTTCATTTCTCCACCATCACCAATAATTCAACAGGCTATTGTTCAAATTCCTTAGAGGTTTCTGATCAAATGTTGCATATTTCTCCAACCCAACACGATTGTAACGCCCCAATTTCACTTTAGTCGAAAAGGGATTTATATTTTTTTAAATAATCAAATGGAGAAATCTTGGCGTCACAATAAATGTCCAATTTTTCATGAATTTAACATAAAAGATTCACATTTTTCAAAATGTTCAAGAATCACGCAGCGGAAATAATCATAATATAAATAACCAAGTTCTCAACAGTGGGAATTGATAACCACAGTATTTTATGTCTAATTTGACTCTTATTTAAAACGTAAAACAAGATTAAAACATAAAAATCCAATAACAAGAGTTTTCATTCCTCTCCTCGTTTCCCTTTCATTCGATATCTTCATTTGTACCTGAAAAATACGTCGTTGATTTGGGATGAGCTCAACGTACTCAATAGTTACACCGACATTTCCATGCAAAATCATACAACTCAAATATAGCACAATTAACCATAGAATTCGCAATTTTAACGTCGAAAAACAGTTGACTGCAGCTAAAACGCGGCGAGTTTTCTCGATGACACTTTAGGTCATAGGCACATAAGGCCCCTGATTTTAATCAATGGGTATAGCACGCCAGGATAATCACGATGACAACTTTCGGTCACAGACAACTTTAGGTCTACGTCTATATTAGATTTTATAAACATCGAATTTCATGATACACATAGCACGTAGATTTAAGAATGTAAAATTGAACATAGACAAGTCGGTGGTCCCTACCTCGTAAAAATGTCGTGGAAAATCGAGTGGAATGCACGTAGTTGAAATCCTAAGTCCCCTTAATACTCGTCACCTAATCTATTAGAAAGTATATTTAAATTAGTATTTTTTTTTTCATATTTAAAATAGTAATCATTATAATAATAGTAATAATAATAATAACAATATAGATGATAATAATAATAATAATAATAATAATAATAATAGTAATAAAATTGGACTGAAAAGTATTTTATAAAATGTGTTTTGGGGATGGATTTGGGGTTATTTGTAAGTTGGGGGTTCGATTGGACAATGTTAAAAGTTTTGGGGGTTAAATTGAATAAGCTAGAAAAGCTGGGGGGTCAATTTGTAACTTTCTGAAAAGATGGGCTAGGTATAAAAAGGAAACTCCCAGCCCTTAATCCCTAAATCATCCGCCCGTCTCCTTTTATCCCTTTCTTCCTTCTTCTCCACTTTCAGCGACTCGGCGGCGAAATAGCCGGCCACTCGACGGCGGGCTACGGCAAACGACGAACAGACGGAGAACGGCGGCCAACGGCTTTCCCACCCTCTTCGACGAGCATGGCGAATCTCCGTGGTTTTTTTTAAAAATCGGGCTGCCAAAATCCTCCCACCTTCTAAGAAAAATCGACGGCGGCCCGGGACTCGGCGGCTCCTTTGGCGATTGTGCAGGCGGCGGCGTTTCCTTCGTTGGCGGCCGGGGAAAAATGACAGTTGGGGCCCTTGACTTCGGGCTGTACGTATGGGCTGGTTTCTCGGGGGTCTGTAGTTGGCGGTGGTTCGGTATGGTGACGGTGGTTTTGTGTGGCGGTTGTCGGCAGGGTGGCTGTGGTCTTGC
>BMAC01000044.1:1814729-1826455 GCA_014905375.1 Phtheirospermum japonicum | reverse complement strand
AAGCTAAATTCGGTTCGATTCGGTTTTGAAATTCGAAGCACAATCCAGTTTCGATTATTTCAATTCAGTTCGGTTTTTGGCCGAATCGACCGAATGCTCACCCCTAGTTTGGAGCGTGATATTCCTCTAATTTTGTCTCAGCTTGAAAAGATCTTTCTGCCCAGTTTCGACTGGCATGGAACATTTTCCAGTTCACTTAGCATGCGAGGTGAGATTTCTTTGAAAATTGAAGGACAACGTGAAGAATATGGCAAACATTGAAAGCTCAATAGTAAATGCATATCTCACCGAATAGGCGTCAACTTTCACTTCGTACTATTTTGGAAGATCACGTCTTAAAGAAGAGGACAAATTCGCCTCATAATGATGATGGACAAAATGGTGAAGACGATGATGAAGATGCTCCGCAGTGTTTAAGAAATATGGTGAAATGTTTGCAGCATTGGGGAAAAGATTCTTGAGTAAAGAAGAATTCGATGCGGCGAGAAATTATATTTTACTGAAATGTGAAGAAGGGCAAGAACTTATCAGGTTCGAAATTTCATCATTTGTAATTTTTTAATGAACATTAATCATATAATAAATTAAAACAATGTTTAATTTTATTCATACGAAGTGTATTCACGGAGGTTGTAAAACAGTCTTAACCAAACATTACAGGCGATGGACTGAACAAATAATTGGAAAGTGAAGTTGGCCGATTGGTTTGAGAGATATGTGAGTTGTTCTAAAATAATTATATACAACTATGAAAAATATATTCAATTTAAATCAATATCTTAGTGAACAATATGTTAATTACTTTCCGTCTTTATAGACACAAGATCCCTTGAACAATGTCACCGACAAGTACATTAAGAGTCTAGCAATAGGTTCATCACGATGTGTGGCTACATATCATGGTTACAAGATTAATGGATATGGATTTCACACAGTTGCATATGGATCAAATAGATCAACTCCGAGCAATGGCGTTTGTATAAAACAAACAAACTACGAGGATGATGAGTATGATTACTATGGTCGTCTCATAGAAGGTGTTAGACTTGACTATACTAACTTGCCTTATAAGAGCACACTCTTGTTCAATTGTGAGTGGTTTGATCCAACACCCGCAGGCACAAAGGTTCAACCTCAGTATAATCTTGTCGATGTCAATTATAATCGTAGATTCAATCGCTATGAGCCGTTTGTACTTGCTGCCCAAACTGTTCAAGTTTACTACTGACCGTATCCAAGTATGAAACGAGATAAACTGGATTAGTTGGCAACGTGCAAAATTAAAGCGAAATAGACAATAGAATTTATCAAGCCTATAATTCCTAATAAATCCTTTCAAAAGGAGCAGATAAAAATGCACAATTCACTACAATTGGAGGATGGAGACTTCCAATTACACGTCGACCTTATTGTCAGTAAGCGAGATGAACTTGCCGATGAGGTAGAGGAGGCGACAGAAGATGAGTTTCTAACCGATGATGAAAATAAGGACGAAGATGAGTTTGGCGATAACGTAGACAGTTAACGTGTCGGTACAGGTTAATTATAAAACTAATATATACATATATAGTTAAAATTTGATTAGATTGATAGAATTGGTTAAATTTTCCTGGTTCAATTGTGCTTAAATTTTAATAGTTTTTTAGATGAGAGGTAGAGGTCGTGGGCGCTCTTCTCTAAGCCCATCTTCGGGCCGTGCTTCTCTTGGTTCATAATCATCATCTAATCATCATATAGACGATGAAGATGATGATATGATGGACTTATCGGCAGGAACCCCGCCAATCGTTCCAGCCTCCCCGTCCGAGGCCAGTACATCGAGAGTCTTGGTAATTCAACTAATATGTTTTCGAAAGTTATTATATATAATAATTTTTATTAACCAAATTATTTTGTTTTGTATTGTTTTGCAAAGGCTCTATTATTGGTACCTGAGTGTATATTTCAGGATGAGCGAGCCCAACACGATGTCGACGACCGTCCTCTAATGCTCCTGCTGCTCCTTCTGCTTCTACGATGATGATGATGATGATGTGATTTAGTTTATTTAGGAACGAATAATATTTATATTTGGTACTTTATATATATTTTATATGTTATATGTTATATGAAAAGTGTACTGAAATGGTTTAATGAGTTAGAAGGTGAAATGGCTAAAACTGCATTTGATGATAACCTGCATTTGGTGAAACAAAGGTGATCCAGTAGTTCAACTGAAATATGCTAGGATCACTACAGAAAGACGGGGAAATGCTGACAGGCGAGACCCGTTAGCAAGCGTATTCTGAAGGGTTTCGCCCGTCAGTATTTCCTTATTTCTTTGTAGTGATCCTAGCATATTTCAGTTGAACTACTAGATCAACTTTGTTTTTCAGCAAATGCAGGTTATCATCAAATATAGTTTTAGCCATTTCACCTTCAAAACTGATTAAACCATTTCAGTATAGTGTGCTTTGGGTCGTTTAGAACTATCGGGATTGACAACTCCGATCGCGGAGACGATGCCGGACACACTAGAACCCTTGTTTTTATTAATCATTTTAAAGCATTTAATTTTATTGCTCGTAGATGTTAGAACACTTCAAACCTTATTTGATCGTGTGTTTAGTATAGTTTAGTTTACTTTTTAATTTCGTAGTAATGTTCATAAAATCGAACACCAGAATAGTTTCCGATTAGTCTTCCTTGTGATTCAACTCGAGTCAACTTATCGCATACAATAGCTCCGTTCTCTTGCGGACGAGCTTTTCATTATTTTTAAACGCGAAAAAGTTCGATTCACGTAATATATTATTCTTGTGATTCAGAAAATAAAAGGCCCACAATTAACCCTATTTTTACCTTTACGTTGCCTCAAATTCACCTGTCTTCTCAAACTTTCACCGCTTCCTACATATCCGTCCTTTCATCTTCCTTCCTCTATATATCGAAAAATCAAAAAATGAAACTCCACCATTTACGACTGCAAGAAACCTCCAAAATTCTCCAGTAAAAACACCAGCTCATTTCTATTTAAAAATTCAGCTCGACAAACCCACATATTCTGCGATATCATGGGTAAGTCCCCCTAATTCCATTAACTTTAACTTACCGATTTATATTAACTTCTTCATTTTGAATTTCTGCATTCTTAAAATGTCTCTTTTTTTTTTGATATGTGTCAATCTAGCATTCTCCGATTCCGATTCACAAAACCCCAATTCCTCCATAGATTCAAACCCCATCCACGACATCTCCTCTGAAACTGAATCCATAAAAATTCCATTAAACATAAAGAATAGTAGAAAAATGTTAATCAACCACAAACCGGTCTTGTATATAAACCGGTTGGGAGTCCCACATGGACCGAGCTAGAAGATTAAATTAGGGCCCTAGCTGGAGAAATTCCCAAAGTTATCCTCTTACCTCAGTCGGAAGTACCTCCTCCGATTAACCTTAATTTTTTTCTAACCAACCCAATAACCATCGTTTCACCATCTGCTCACGCCGACCTGCCCATACTTTCCCGAAGTACCCGGTCATAATTGAATACTTCTTGACCGCAGCCTGCTTCTAGCCTTCATTGAGAGCCTCCATCTCCCTGACACTGTGTAGTTCGTATAGCCCGAGGCCGGCAAAAATAACTTAAACAACCCCCCTCCTAACAATATAACAGTTTTCGATAACCATGTGAAGGTAGGAATTAGGTTTTCTATGCATCCTTTCATGGTCACCGTGGCCGAGAAATATGGAGTCCCCCTAATGTCCCCTAACTCCATTAGGTTTATCACAAGATATATAATACTTTGTACATTCTACAATGTATAGTTAGACATAGGTTTCTTTTTCTTTTGTTATGGAATAAAAAACCTGAAACGTACCTTTTACCTTTCTTCTCGCCAAAAGGCGCATATTCTTGTTCGACCTTCCTCTAAGGTCCATGAATGGCGATAAAAATACTTATTCTTCTCATCTCGCAAGCACTGGCCTTTCCCTACAGAATGGCAGGAGGAAACTCCTCCTCTAGGGTCAATGCTCACAAAAAAGAAAAACCCCTCTCTCTATAAAAAATATTCAGACTTAATTGATAAATGGAATAAGATTCCCTACGATGTGGTGAAACTTACCGAGTCAGAGAGGGTATATTCTTTTGTGGGCCTCAGTGAGCGACCTCTGAAGATGGCCAAGTCTAAATTCAGTAGGTTTGACACACCTCAGATCTTTCACTTTGTAAACTATATTAAAACAAACAATAACCATTTCCCTTCTTTAAAAACAATTTGTGCTCGCCTTTGGTTCATCGAGATCGGAGGGCACAAAGATGGCCCAACCAGATTTGACTCCTACTGTAACGTCCTCGGCTCCCATAATAAATACAAAGGAGGAGATAGAGATTGCTCTTGCAGCGAGAGCCACAACGGTGGAGGTCGCAGACTCTGATGACCAGCTACCTTTGCACACTTCAGTGGGCAAGGGTAAGAAGAAAGTTGTATGTGGCCGATCTCGAGATCGGTTTGCTTCTCTTCACCTAAAATGTTGTCGCACACAAGGAGCGTCTGTCTCGGGCTCTCTGATTTTGAATGACGGCCTCCTCAACTACAGTGATACCGCCCAATTGTAGCCGTTTCTCCAGAGCTAAATATTGAACCCGGATAAAAAATACCTGGCAACCCTTAAGATAATTAATCAAGAGACCAAGATGTCACAATATTTTGCTCAGGTAACTACTTTCGAAGTTTCCTCCCGTTATCTTATATTTTAACATGCTCCTAACTCATAACTTGTTCTTTATTTTTTTTTAACACAGCTCCAACCTATCGTGACTTCGATATCCAGTCGTTTGCTAGCTATCAGCACCAAAAAGGAATCCTTAGACAAGGGAAAAAAGGCATGCAGTGAGCTAGTAGCCCAGGCCAACAAACAAAGTGAACAGCTTTCTTTGACCCAAGGTTAGTTGGACGAAGCTCGACGTCAAATAGCGACTCGAGAAGAAGAGCTAAGTATTTAAAAGTCTGAGATTGCCAGGCTCACAAAACGCAAAATCGAATTGGAAGGCCTTCTGCAGGAGAAAGACAAAGAGAAGGAAAAGGAAGCACATGCGGCACATGATCGGGGCATTAATGAAGGTCTCCACACATTCCTAAGAAGTGAGGTGGGACACTCAAGTTTTCTTATCCAGATGATTTTCTTAATCTTTTTTATTTATTAATATATTTTTTGGTGTCTTTGTGACCATGAAGAATGAATGAATGGGGGATTTTGAGGATAGACTTTTGTCATATTGAAATTGATATAATTTGAAAATATTACTATTATGTATATTTGACATAAAAGAATTCTGCTTGACATGTGATATGCATAAAGTTGAAAACTGGAATTACAAATTTAAATTGTTAGAAAAGATTCTTTTTCTGAATAAATATGATATCATTTTTATAATTTGAATACAACTGAAAACAACACCAATAAAATTATTTTATAAATTTCATCTTTTGATCCGGAAAAGATCTTTAATGAAAATAATTTAGATTTTTTTCATATTAGAAGAAAAATACAACTATTTCATAAAATTAAAATTTAAAATATATATGTATATTTTGACAGAAATCGACGTGATTCTCAAGGTCGGTTCATTCAAAAAATCGACGTTGAAACTCATTTCAGTTTTCTAGAAACCGACGTGACTTTCCACGTCAGTTTTTTGTACGAACCAACGTGGAAAATCACGTGGATTTTAGGAACCGACGTGATTTCTAACATCGGTTTCTGAATAACTGGCGTGAATTTTAACATCGGTATCTGTAAAATCGACGTGAATTTTAACACCAGCTTCTGTAAAAACAACGTGATTTTCCACGTCGGTTTTACACAAAATCGATGTGGAGAATCACATCAATTTTACAGAAACTGACGTGGCGTTCCACGTAGTTGGTTTGGACATCAGTTTTCAAAACCGACGTGAATAATATGTCTAACAACCGATGTTTTATTGTTAACATCGGTTAGAAAACCATAGAGTCGAATCCATAGTTCGAATTCCCCATACCAAATCAAAGAGAACTCATAATGCACATATTCTAGTTATCAAACGAACATGAGTATATAATTGAAACCTTACAGAAGATTCATTTATTTTTAATTAAAAGAAAATACTCGACCATTGAGCTCGAACTTCTTCGATACTCTCTCTGTCTCTTATACACATCTAGATGTGTATAAGAGACAGGTCCGAGGCCAGTACATCGAGAGTCTTGGTAATTCAACTAATATGTTTTCGAAAGTTATTATATATAATAATTTTTATTAACCAAATTATTTTGTTTTGTATTGTTTTGCAAAGGCTCTATTATTGGTACCTGAGTGTATATTTCAGGATGAGCGAGCCCAACACGATGTCGACGACCGTCCTCTAATGCTCCTGCTGCTCCTTCTGCTTCTACGATGATGATGATGATGATGTGATTTAGTTTATTTAGGAACGAATAATATTTATATTTGGTACTTTATATATATTTTATATGTTATATGTTATATGAAAAGTGTACTGAAATGGTTTAATGAGTTAGAAGGTGAAATGGCTAAAACTGCATTTGATGATAACCTGCATTTGGTGAAACAAAGGTGATCCAGTAGTTCAACTGAAATATGCTAGGATCACTACAGAAAGACGGGGAAATGCTGACAGGCGAGACCCGTTAGCAAGCGTATTCTGAAGGGTTTCGCCCGTCAGTATTTCCTTATTTCTTTGTAGTGATCCTAGCATATTTCAGTTGAACTACTAGATCAACTTTGTTTTTCAGCAAATGCAGGTTATCATCAAATATAGTTTTAGCCATTTCACCTTCAAACTGATTAAACCATTTCAGTACACTTTTCACATAGTGGGACTGAGAAAGAACTTTGTCATTTGAGTTCCATATGATCTTAATCCAAGGATCACATCGGCTAAATACATGTCTTTCATATCAAAGTTGTCTTTTAACATGTTATTTTGTACTTGTGATCATATCATGAAAGTTACTTAATATCAACATGTCATCAACATAAATACAAATAATGACAAAATAGTTAGGTGTGCTCTTTACATAAAAACATTTATCGTAATCATTAATGCCAAAGCCATTTAACACCATCTTGGTGTCAAACTTGAGATGACATTGCTTCGGTGCTTGTGTTTCAATCCATACATCAATTTAACAAGTCTACACACCTTGTTCTCTTGACTAGGAACTACAAACCCCTCAGGTTGTTCCATGTAAATCTCTTCATCTAACTCACCATTCAAAAATGCAGTTCATATCCATTTGGTGAATTTCAAGATTGTGCAACACATCAATCACCAAAATCATCCTAATAGAGGTAATTCTCGTTATAGGTGAATAAATATCAAAGAAGTCGTATTCTTCTCTTTGTTTAAAACCTTTGGCTACCAACCTAACTTTATACTTATCAATCGAGCCATCAGATTTATACTTTTTCCTTAGGACCCATCCTAGGAGCTTATTAACATGGGGAAGATCGGCCAACTCCCATGTATGATTCTACATAATTGAGTCAATCTCAGCATTTATGACTTCCTTCCACATAGGAGCATCAGGACTAGACAAGACTTCTTGAATGGTACGAGGTTCATTATCGAACAAACAGATCATGAAATCTGGACCAAATTAACAGAGATTTATAATAAACAACAATCAGTAAAAAAACAGAAAAAAAGGAAAAGTATCGAGGCGAGCGAACTCTTTCTTTAAGATTCTTGTTACCCCGTATGCAATGCTTACGGATTTATGCCGACAAATCTCCTAAGATACAATGACAACGGATTTGGACGGAGTAGTCAGTGCAGTGACCCTTGCGAACGAGAATTGGGTAGACAATCGAGTAAAATCTTAACTGCAAACTATATGATGGGTGAGGCAGGAAAAAGAAATATGAGATGTTATGTATGTTGAGAGATAATCCTTAAATAAGGAAGCAAATCGCAGGAATTAGGATTGCTCATACAAGTCAAACTCCTAATCTCAATCCACAAGAAAGACTTGAAGGTTTTAAAAAGGTTCAAAACATAATGCCCGAATCATGTAGCGCAAGGCATGCGGCGGGCAGTGGTGGCACCCGTGTGAGGACTCCCGTCCTCATTCAACTAGTAATCAATGTCCATCTCACTTCATTTAATAAAACTATCCAGAAATGGTCTACTTTCTATGTGGGACTTTGCATGACCCATATGAAATCTCACCATCTCTTTTACTTCTCAAATGTTTAATTTTGATAATTGATTTTTCACTTATCCAAATACGAATTTGTGAAATTGAATATATCACGTTCATTAACTCGCAATGTAGATTAAGAATATAAAAATCATTTTAAAAAATAACGAACTTTTAATTTTTAGAATATTGAGACAAAGTTACCGAAATAACTTCTTAAATCCCTATTCCTCCAGCACAAAATTAGTTCGATCCCATTTATATTTCCATACATTAAAAACATGATCATTCTTAATCTCCGATTTATAACTTATACAACGTTTTTTTGTTCCTGCTCTGCGTATAACATGAATTTGGGCCAAAACAGAAAATAAATAATAATAATAATAATAATAATAATCATTATCTTTGAAAAAAGTGGAAATATAAGAGCACTAAACAAACTTCTTCCAACATTATTAATGGCTTTGCCTGAGCGAAGTAGACTAATGGTCCACCAATGTCTTATCTGACAATCAACAGAAGTAATTGATAATCCGATAGTAAAATTTTGAATTTAATGTCATCTATCAATGAGTGTGCTGATCTGGAGTAAAATTTGTTTAAATAAGGGTTCTTCAATTTAGTTCAAAAGAAAATTATGGGATCCATTAAAAAAAAGTTAAATCTAGCTTTCTTATTGAGGTGGTGAGATTCAAACTTTTTTATTATTTTCTTTAAATTTAAAAACTAACCTTAAAAGTTATTAATTTTGATTCAGTATATTGACCACGTATTAAAAAAAGTATGTATCATTAGTTATCGTCAAACCAAGTCTGCGAAGTAGACTAATTGATAAAAAAAAAGTCAAAAATTCTTGATCGAATATTTTTTTCCTAACGTGTCATGATTTTATATTTTGTTATCATTTTTTAAAATATTAAGTTGAAAACAAAAACTTGTTTTACCTTTCATTTTATTTTCATTTAATCAAATTAATAAAAATTAAAAATATCAGTAATAAAAATTTGAAAATAAGTCTAAAATATTATATAATAAATAAAATAATTTATATAATTTATTTATTAGTAAGAAAGTCATAATAGATAAAGAATTAAATTCGAAGATAAATATAAAACATAAAATAAATCTTACAAAGGTATAAAATAAATATAAAAATCTTATGAATAATCTGATTTTTTTTCATATAAAATGTTATATTATTAATCTTTAAGATCTATTTATGTTTTTATATTTAATTCTAATTGTATTAGTTAAGTATTTTTTGTTAATAATTTATGTTTTTCATATAAATTTCTATATTTATTTAATATTTATATTATATTTTTTATGTTTTATCTCTGACTTTATGAATTTTTTTATAAGTAATATTTTATTAGTTAGATTAAAAGAAAAATAAAAAAATGAAAAGAAAAGGAGTGCAAAATAGGTTTTTATTTTCAATTAAATGTCTATAATAATAGAGAAATGATAAAATAATATAGAATTGTCACATTAGCAAAAAATCTTTTACTAACTGTTTTTGGATTTTTTTAACGAATTTATCAACTTAATATTTGGTTTGATGATTGCCAATATTAGATATCTTTTCTGTAATGTAGTTTTATATAAGATCAAAATAATTTTTTTTTTCAAGTTTATTTCTTCAATTTAATGTTCAAATCAAATAAAAATAATAATAAAACTATTGAATCAAACTACAATATTTAAAAATGCTAGCGAATTATTTTTGATTTTTTTTAAGTGAATTGATCAACTTAACAGAGTTTAACATATATATATATATTATAAAATGTATAAAAAATAAAAATAAGAATTTTCCGAATGCGGAACCCTGTTTTAAGTCAACTCTGTGTTTCAGTTTGTTGCTTGGTTGATAATGGTCTATCTTGTCGCCCGAACAAATATTCTAAAGGGTGATAAGTACAAATAAACGTGTCGACCACCTATTGGAAGATTGCACATATCTTTTTTTTTTTTGTTAGGATTGCTTTTGTCAATTAGTGAATTCTTATTAACTGGTGGGTATCTTTGATATTGATCCTATTATATATAGTAAGATAAGATACCATCTTGGAAGGGTTTAAAAATTATGTAGCAATCCCGTATTAATGGATCAACGAAAAAACTAAGTTTTCTTTGCAATTATCACACGGCACTTTAATTTTTAATCGTGTCAATTCAAGTAGAAAAATATCACTTATAATCTTAAAATTAATTTACATATTAAATAATATTATTTTTTACAAGTATCAATTATGAATTTAAAATTATTAATTTGTGTTTTAAATAAAAATGATCAATTTCATTTTAGAAAAATATCATTCTTACCCTTAAATATACCACTTTAAAAAAAATTATTTTAAATTGTGTATAATTTAAATTGAGTTTTTAGAGCAATAATAATATTTCTATATTTAAAAGTGACAATATAAAAACCGACAAATATTAAAAGCACTCTAAGTAACAAAAAATATCGAATGAATTAAAAGAAAAACAAATCTTAAGAACACTCTTGCCCACCTGATCGACCTGCAGATGACTCTTGGCGACCTGATGATCAATCTACAAAATAAAATCCATGTCGGACAGCCCCGACGTAGGCACTCCGATTCTTAAGTCAGTTTCTTTTTAATAATGAATAAACGAGAGCTCAAAGTATGATAAAAATCAACATAAAGTAGAAGTGAGGCATGTGTTCTCTTTATATAGATAAGAGACGTGTTCCCAATTTAGGGTCACGTTTCCTATTCGAACCACAATATTATAAATAATCACCGACTTAGAATTAGAATTTCTCATATATGCTAAGTTAACATAGATGTTAGAACTCTCGTATTTGTTAAGTTAATATAATAACCATGGACCAATAACCATATCATGCCCTTAGTTCACCAAGGCCCCATACCATAATCCATATGAGCACACCAGGGTCCAATATTCCGTTAACCACACAGCCCAGCTTTCAATACCGAGTTATTATAATACCACTTTCCTCACTTCCTTATAAGACCTCGCAACTCATATATAAGAGTTCGCCTCTCCTAAAAAAGTGGTTGCATTTCAGACCTAAAACCCACATGAATACCGACCTGGATATTTAATGTCGTATAAGCTAGTCCCACACATTCTACTTGATTGAGTGATTTGGACATATTTGTATGTGATTTCGTGTGTTTTTGCATTGTGTGTTGTGTGCTTTTACGTGTTTTAGTTTATCTTTTTATAGTTTTTATTCCTTTTTAATGTTTTTCGTTTCTTATGGTGTTCAATGTGTTTTTACTTTATTTTGTATGAAATAATCTAATTTTGTTTAACATTAATATCTCAACTCAAAACGAGGAAAACGGGATGAGCGACGAGCCGAAGCAATGCAGGTGCGTCGACTGACGCACCGTCGACGCACTGTCGACGCTACGCCCGCGTCGACTGACGCACCATCGACGCAACGTCGACGCAAAGGTTCTGAAGCGTCGATCCTAGGCCCGTCAGTCGACGCACTGCCTTCCGACGCGTGCAGCCTGGCTCACGTCGACC
>BMAC01000044.1:1800722-1811887 GCA_014905375.1 Phtheirospermum japonicum | reverse complement strand
AAAAAAAAAAGAGAAAAAGAAAAGAAAAGAAAGAATAAGTACAAGAAGAGAAAACCTTGTACAAGTTGAGTTCTTTATTTTTATTTTTATTTCTTAGATTTTATTGTTAAAGAGGTGTATAGATGACTGGCCTAGTCGGGTGACGACTTGGCGGTTTGAGTAGGGATAGACTTTGGCCGAGGCATGGATGGGTGACGTACATGGAGGTCAACTCGTTACTTTTAGGTGTTAGGAAGCTAGTCCAAATCTCTTACCTCAACGTTATCGTGTCGTCCTTTTAGTTGTGTTTCTAGTCGATCTAATGCATTAACTTCTTGAATCATATGGATGCATTAGTCATTAAGTCATCGGGTAATTAGCTTTTCCTTGTCTACGTCTAGATTAGATTTTGCTTGAGGACAAGCAAAAAGCTAAGTGTGGGGGAGTTGATTTGGACATATTTGTATGTGATTTTCGTGTGTTTTTGCATTGTGTGTTGTGTGCTTTTACGTGTTTTAGTTTATCTTTTTATAMTTTTTATTCCTTTTTAATATTTTTCGTTTCTTATGGTGTTCAATGTGTTTTTACTTTATTTTGTATGAAATAATCTAATTTTGTTTAACATTAATATCTCAGCTCAAAACGAGGAAAACGGGACGAGCGACGAGCCGAAGCAATGTAGGTGCGTCGACTGACGCACCGTCGACGCACTGTCGACACTACGCCCGAGTCGACTGATGCACCGTCGACGCAACGTCGACGCAAAGGTTCTGAAGCGTCGATCCTAGGCCCGTCAGTCGACGCAATGCCTGCCGACGCGTGCAGTCTGGCTCGCGTCGACCGACGCACCGTCGACGCAAATGTTCTGAAGCGTCGATCCTAGGCCCGTCAGCCGACGCACTGCCTGTCAACGCGTGTAGCCTGGCTCGCGTCGACTGACGCATCGTCGATGCTCCGGCAGTTTGAGCGGTTATTTTCGAAATTCTATATATATTCGGAGGTTTTCTTCATTTTGAAGTGCTGGGACGAGGGGGAAAGGTCCAGAACGATATAGAACACCCTCGGTTCATGCCACCCTTCAATTCAAGCAAGATTAGATACAATAGTTCGTTGATGCATCGTTTTCTATGCCGTCCGACGATCAAGACCGTTCTCGACGCTGGAGATCGCTCGATGGCTGTTGCTTCCTTAGATAATAAGTTTTCCTGCACTTTATTTAATAGTTTTTATAGTATATCTTTGGTTTTCCTTTGAATGTTAATGTTGAACTTTGATAGCATAATTTAGTGTAATCCTTTTACTTGTTTTCTTGTTGTTAATTTATGTTTATATTTCATGCTTGTATTGAAGTCTTCATGTTCATGCTTTGGTTTCATGCTWGGGCTGAAATTATGTTGTTGATCATGATGTTTATGCTTTGTGGTTAAATTTATTGTTCTAGTGTGCTTTGGGTTGTTTAGAACTATCGGGATTGACAACTCCGATCGCGGAGACGATGCCGGACACACTAGAACCCTTGTTTTTATTAATCYTTTTAWYGCATTTAATTTTATTGCTCGTAGATGTTAGAACACTTCAAACCTTATTTGATCGTGTGTTTAGTATAGTTTAGTTTACTTTTTAATTTCGTAGTAATGTTCATAAAATCGAACACCAGAATAGTTTCCGATTAGTCTTCCTTGTGATTCYACTCGAGTCAACTTATCGCATACAATAGCTCCGTTCTCTTGCGGACGAGCTTTTCATTATTTTTAAACGCGAAAAAGTTCGATTCACGTAATATATTATTCTTGTGATTCAGAAAATAAAAGGCCCACAATTAACCCTATTTTTACCTTTACGTTGCCTCAAATTCACCTGTCTTCTCAAACTTTCACCGCTTCCTACATATCCGTCCTTTCATCTTCCTTCCTCTATATATCGAAAAATCAAAAAATGAAACTCCACCATTTACGACTGCAAGAAACCTCCAAAATTCTCCAGTAAAAACACCAGCTCATTTCTATTTAAAAATTCAGCTCGACAAACCCACATATTCTGCGATATCATGGGTAAGTCCCCCTAATTCCATTAACTTTAACTTACCGATTTATATTAACTTCTTCATTTTGAATTTCTGCATTCTTAAAATGTCTCTTTTTTTTTTGATATGTGTCAATCTAGCATTCTCCGATTCCGATTCACAAAACCCCAATTCCTCCATAGATTCAAACCCCATCCACGACATCTCCTCTGAAACTGAATCCATAAAAATTCCATTAAACATAAAGAATAGTAGAAAAATGTTAATCAACCACAAACCGGTCTTGTATATAAACCGGTTGGGAGTCCCACATGGACCGAGCTAGAAGATTAAATTAGGGCCCTAGCTGGAGAAATTCCCAAAGTTATCCTCTTACCTCAGTCGGAAGTACCTCCTCCGATTAACCTTAATTTTTTTCTAACCAACCCAATAACCATCGTTTCACCATCTGCTCACGCCGACCTGCCCATACTTTCCCGAAGTACCCGGTCATAATTGAATACTTCTTGACCGCAGCCTGCTTCTAGCCTTCATTGAGAGCCTCCATCTCCCTGACACTGTGTAGTTCGTATAGCCCGAGGCCGGCAAAAATAACTTAAACAACCCCCCTCCTAACAATATAACAGTTTTCGATAACCATGTGAAGGTAGGAATTAGGTTTTCTATGCATCCTTTCATGGTCACCGTGGCCGAGAAATATGGAGTCCCCCTAATGTCCCCTAACTCCATTAGGTTTATCACAAGATATATAATACTTTGTACATTCTACAATGTATAGTTAGACATAGGTTTCTTTTTCTTTTGTTATGGAATAAAAAACCTGAAACGTACCTTTTACCTTTCTTCTCGCCAAAAGGCGCATATTCTTGTTCGACCTTCCTCTAAGGTCCATGAATGGCGATAAAAATACTTATTCTTCTCATCTCGCAAGCACTGGCCTTTCCCTACAGAATGGCAGGAGGAAACTCCTCCTCTAGGGTCAATGCTCACAAAAAAGAAAAACCCCTCTCTCTATAAAAAATATTCAGACTTAATTGATAAATGGAATAAGATTCCCTACGATGTGGTGAAACTTACCGAGTCAGAGAGGGTATATTCTTTTGTGGGCCTCAGTGAGCGACCTCTGAAGATGGCCAAGTCTAAATTCAGTAGGTTTGACACACCTCAGATCTTTCACTTTGTAAACTATATTAAAACAAACAATAACCATTTCCCTTCTTTAAAAACAATTTGTGCTCGCCTTTGGTTCATCGAGATCGGAGGGCACAAAGATGGCCCAACCAGATTTGACTCCTACTGTAACGTCCTCGGCTCCCATAATAAATACAAAGGAGGAGATAGAGATTGCTCTTGCAGCGAGAGCCACAACGGTGGAGGTCGCAGACTCTGATGACCAGCTACCTTTGCACACTTCAGTGGGCAAGGGTAAGAAGAAAGTTGTATGTGGCCGATCTCGAGATCGGTTTGCTTCTCTTCACCTAAAATGTTGTCGCACACAAGGAGCGTCTGTCTCGGGCTCTCTGATTTTGAATGACGGCCTCCTCAACTACAGTGATACCGCCCAATTGTAGCCGTTTCTCCAGAGCTAAATATTGAACCCGGATAAAAAATACCTGGCAACCCTTAAGATAATTAATCAAGAGACCAAGATGTCACAATATTTTGCTCAGGTAACTACTTTCGAAGTTTCCTCCCGTTATCTTATATTTTAACATGCTCCTAACTCATAACTTGTTCTTTATTTTTTTTTAACACAGCTCCAACCTATCGTGACTTCGATATCCAGTCGTTTGCTAGCTATCAGCACCAAAAAGGAATCCTTAGACAAGGGAAAAAAGGCATGCAGTGAGCTAGTAGCCCAGGCCAACAAACAAAGTGAACAGCTTTCTTTGACCCAAGGTTAGTTGGACGAAGCTCGACGTCAAATAGCGACTCGAGAAGAAGAGCTAAGTATTTAAAAGTCTGAGATTGCCAGGCTCACAAAACGCAAAATCGAATTGGAAGGCCTTCTGCAGGAGAAAGACAAAGAGAAGGAAAAGGAAGCACATGCGGCACATGATCGGGGCATTAATGAAGGTCTCCACACATTCCTAAGAAGTGAGGTGGGACACTCAAGTTTTCTTATCCAGATGATTTTCTTAATCTTTTTTATTTATTAATATATTTTTTGGTGTCTTTGTGACCATGAAGAATGAATGAATGGGGGATTTTGAGGATAGACTTTTGTCATATTGAAATTGATATAATTTGAAAATATTACTATTATGTATATTTGACATAAAAGAATTCTGCTTGACATGTGATATGCATAAAGTTGAAAACTGGAATTACAAATTTAAATTGTTAGAAAAGATTCTTTTTCTGAATAAATATGATATCATTTTTATAATTTGAATACAACTGAAAACAACACCAATAAAATTATTTTATAAATTTCATCTTTTGATCCGGAAAAGATCTTTAATGAAAATAATTTAGATTTTTTTCATATTAGAAGAAAAATACAACTATTTCATAAAATTAAAATTTAAAATATATATGTATATTTTGACAGAAATCGACGTGATTCTCAAGGTCGGTTCATTCAAAAAATCGACGTTGAAACTCATTTCAGTTTTCTAGAAACCGACGTGACTTTCCACGTCAGTTTTTTGTACGAACCAACGTGGAAAATCACGTGGATTTTAGGAACCGACGTGATTTCTAACATCGGTTTCTGAATAACTGGCGTGAATTTTAACATCGGTATCTGTAAAATCGACGTGAATTTTAACACCAGCTTCTGTAAAAACAACGTGATTTTCCACGTCGGTTTTACACAAAATCGATGTGGAGAATCACATCAATTTTACAGAAACTGACGTGGCGTTCCACGTAGTTGGTTTGGACATCAGTTTTCAAAACCGACGTGAATAATATGTCTAACAACCGATGTTTTATTGTTAACATCGGTTAGAAAACCATAGAGTCGAATCCATAGTTCGAATTCCCCATACCAAATCAAAGAGAACTCATAATGCACATATTCTAGTTATCAAACGAACATGAGTATATAATTGAAACCTTACAGAAGATTCATTTATTTTTAATTAAAAGAAAATACTCGACCATTGAGCTCGAACTTCTTCAATACTCTCTTGAGAAAATGATTCTCTATCACCAAATAACTGCAATAAATTATATAATATTTTTAACATATCAAGAAATAATTAAACCAAGTATATTTGCCAATAAGTAGAAAGAAAGGAAAATCACCATCTCGATTTTTCAGCAATTGGCCTCCTTAATAGAATAATTAATCAAATGGTGCTGCAGTTAAAATCATAACTAAAAAATAACAAAAATATTAGACTACTAAAAAAGTTCTTAACTAAAAAAATTAAGATTTTTTTTTAAAAAGAGTTGATTTTAATCAGCCTTTAATATTTCATTAGGGCCAAGTTTTAGCCCAACAAATCCAAGACTTTGGCCGTGACCGGATATTCGCACACGACTATCAAAAGGTTGATTTAAACAATTGAATGAATTTCAAGAATTAAATCATAGATGCATTGTGATTTTAGATGAAAAAAAAAAGGAATTAAGTTTAATCAGTGTACTAGCATTAAAAGCTAACTTTTTAAAATATATATAAACAATATATATTACTTTATGTCAATCTTCCTTGATACCTACTCGAACAATAGTCCACATCCAGCGCATGACATAATACTCAAAATCCCAACCTTCGCGTTGTTTATTACACTGCAAGAGAATTAAAATTTAACACATACTCGGCTAATTTAATGAATACTTAGAATTATAATTACCTTGGGGTAAATCTAGTTAACAACTTGTTTGGATTTACTCGTGTGCATACCATCCAAAACTTTGAATGGTGTCACAACACTATTTAAAAGATATATAAACGTGTTATGGGCTGAATTTTAAAATACAAGTGAATATGTTGTAGCTTAAAGGTTTACCTTTGTATTATTAATTGATGTCGGTGTCGGGTTTACGGTGCTGTGAAAAAAACCACAAGGCAATCCCTTCTTTAGGTACAATAACAAGTAGTTGCCATTGTTGCCTGCATTTCGAAAACTGTTATACAACATCAAATATAATAAATATCAATAGCGATAAGCCGATCAAAGGAAAATAGAAGGTTCAAAATCATTAGATAAAAGGAAAAATAATTAAACAAACCAGATGAGAAAACAAACAAGTATTATAGGGGAAGAAAATACTCACCTTTTGGGTCTTTCCAAAGATATTATTGATGTCCTTCACCCGATCATAAATTTGCTTACCGGTAAGTGGTGTCGGACAATCCCATCCTCCCGGCATCCATAAAAGCTTTTTTTAATCTACGATATGGATGATTAAATTTGAGCCACCTCCGATGTCGAGTGTAAACAGTTTTTTTTTTTTTTTTTTTTTCATATTTCAGTGGTAGATAACTCGTGTCCTCTTCACATATAGGGACATGCGAGATGGCCTTTGCTACTATAACCGCTCAAGTTCCATATTCTGGAAAATCATTAATGGTACAGAATAAGAGAGCATGCAGCTCGACATCTTTTAGTTTTAGATTGGGCGTTCATTTTTAGTAGAATAGTAAAAAGGAATCATTCTCTTATAACTATTTGTCCATAGTTCTATTCAACATTCTGAAGTAGTAGTTGTTAGTGTTTTCAAACTATTTAGGGTTAGTTTAATAAAACATTTATAAGGTCTATTCTATTTTTCTAAAAGTAAAATCTTATGTTTGAAAATTACAAATACCCTAGAAGTTTAAATTTACCTTATGCATACCCTTTTGTAAGATATCGATAGATGTCATGCACATGTGTAATTTTAAAAAGCTAGCCTTTTCTTTTGTAATTAGGCTAAACTCTTGGGGTAGTTTTTGTAATTAACCCAAAATTTTATGAAAATACAGCGGACTTCTAGTTACATAGACTTGTTATTCCACATAAAACTACTATAACTCGAATGATTAAATTTTTAGCCCTTTCATCGTGCGCATACGCACACCACCACCAATAATCCAAAAAAAAAAAAAAATCTTCACAATCCACAAGTCTTGAAGAAATTTGCTACCCATTTTAAAATTTGTTACAAAATTTCACAGAAAATATCACATCACTACAATTACATTAAAAAAAACTACAAATTGGGAGGTTACAATTGAACCACTCAAGGATAGCAGTTTTATTTTTGTATTTTTATTTTTAATGATCCCTTTATTTAATTTTATTTTTCAGTGAGATATTTCTTCAAGGTCTCTTGGTTTTACTCAAAAAGTCTCATTTAGAAGATTTTTACCCCATAAACCAAATCTAGTTATAATTTTATTTATAAACAAAATTTAGATACACTTGAAGTAGAACAGCAAAAGGCTTTAAGCAATAATCAAAGCAACAATCGTACCCTCATTTCCCTAAAAGGGGATTAAATAAGATTATATTTCTCCTCTTTGGCAAAAGTACCTTAAGCTAAACTTCAGTTATTTTAAGATGAACCACAACAAATCATATAATTTATGTGTTGTTTTCAAGCCAAACTTCAGCTGTATATTATATTATTTTGTAGATGTGTTATTTTTTTTTCCTTACAAAGAAATAGAATTCGATCAATGAGATAAGCAGACTTGCTTGATTTATTTAATTCATCTTCTCTTATTCTTAATTCTA
Organism: Phtheirospermum japonicum; assembly: GCA_014905375.1. Taxonomy (NCBI): domain Eukaryota; kingdom Viridiplantae; phylum Streptophyta; class Magnoliopsida; order Lamiales; family Orobanchaceae; genus Phtheirospermum; species Phtheirospermum japonicum. The sequence goes on along the minus strand of BMAC01000044.1, from coordinate 1,804,207 downwards.
AATGAATTACAATGAAACGATTATCACAGGTAAAAGTAGGAAAATGGACTTCATATGTAATAAAAAGGGGAAAAGGTCAAATACACCCCTAATGTTTTCTCCAAGGTACAAATAAGCCCTTGAAGTTTTTTCAGGTATAAATACACTCTAAAAGTTTGGGAAAATGTACAAATTCACACTTCATCTGTTTTATTCTGTTTTTGTATTGTTCCCAATTTTCTCAAATAATTCAATTGCAATTAAAGTCCACCAAAAGATAAAAAAAAAAAGAATTTTTTTAGTAAATAATTAATATGACATGATAGTTTTTTCATGCATATTTTATTAACTAGCTTGCCAAAGTAGATCTATAATCATTAGTTGATTGATTGTTTTATATATACTATTTTGTTTTTAATTTTCTCTATATCGTAATTTTATAATATGTATATGGGTCTCATCTCTGATGATTGGTTGAGGAATGTTTATAGAAATATATATTGAAGAATATACATACATTTAGAGAAAAAAAAATATATATAATATTTTATAAGGCAATTCCTATTATTAGGTTGTCAAAGAATTAGTTTTGCTGCTGGTTATGCATTTTGAAATTATTGCATTTATCCAATTAGATGACATAAATTTTGTTTCAAAATCTTCATTACTCTCACCATTAAACCAAGGTACAAAGATGACTTATAGTATCTTAAATACAAACATTGAGAGTTTATTAATACATTTTCACAAACATTAAGGTTGTATTTGTAACTAAAGAAATGTTAGAGGCTTATTCGTGGATCGGAGTATACATTAGGGGTGTATTTGACCCATTTCCCTTAAACTGTCCATATCCATAATCAAGAGGATGGGGAAAATGGAGATAAATACAACTTTTGAGTTGTTATGTAACAGCGAGAAAATTGTGCACTACCTCAATACTCATGATCATTAAAATTAAAAAATAAAAATGCATAACCACTATCGCATTCACCAAAAAATTTTTTTTTGGTTTACTTAGTAACACAAAGGATGAAGCAAATCAAGTATGCAACGAACAAATGCACCAAATTAGATAAAAGATAAAAATAAATAAGGCCACTTCAAAAGGTGGTATCGTTTCTTAGTCATGAACTTATGTCATTTAAAACCATTCCAGAAATGCCCTTTCTTTAACCCTTTTCGTTTTGACTAACTTCGACAAATATGGAAACCAGATAATTAAAATTCTTATGCACTTTTATTATCCTACAGTAGCAGAGTTTACTACAACAAACTTATGAAGAAATAGAACATGGATAGCGACGATATTAAAAAACTTCAAAGAAAACCAACCTGAGGTCCAGTGACAAGCCTTGAACCAGAACCTCCAACAACAAATGGTTGTTGTGAACTACGTTGTGGTTGCTGTTGTTGCTACTGTTGCTCAAATTCCTGTTTCTGAAGAGCTATTGCCAATTGCATATCAGAACTTCAAAACACAAAATCCCTCTAAATTAAAGAAAATCCACTCTGCTAAGGCAAATTTTAGAGTTCTTTTTTTAGTTTGGTTTTTCTTCGGGTTTTCCAATTTTTAGGGGTTTTACCTGTTTTTAGTGTGTTTTTTAGGTATTCTTTTTTTTTCTTTAGGTTTTACTATATTTCAGTTTTTCTTAAATGTTTTAACTTAGTTTTAGGGGACCTACATGTGTGCAATAAATGGAAAAGACAAACACCTCCAAACAATTAAACTTTCCAACAGAGGAGAGATTTCAAGACAAGTTTCCCAGTAAAGGATATTGATAATCACTAATCATGACAAAGTTGATTGGAAACAAATGTTCAAACTACCAGTTAAATGTTATGCATGTCAGTTTTCAAATATTGCAATTCCGACAACTGTAATAGTCCGAGTGAAACATAACAACCCAAATTCAAAAGGTATTATAATCATGATTTGAGCCGATTATTGTCCTCCTCATCTACATAATCATGATTTCCCATTAGAAAAAAATCTCTTCAAGTTTTGAAAAACTCAGCTGATGAAAAGGAACAAGATAGTATCTGTTTGTTACACCAAATTTTATATACACCAACCAATAAACAAGAATTATAAATAGTGAAAGAAGACTATGCGGCTACATTTTCGGTCCATGAATTTTAAATCCATGTAAACAATTTGAGGATTTCAATCCCATCTTAGATAAATCATACCACAAGATGTCAAACATAGTTTTTCTCTTTTTAATTGATCAAAACCTATAATTCTGACTCCTTGAAACCCAGTCTTCTGTCAGGTAAGAATTTGAAGGGCAAAATCCCATAAGAGATTCAGAACATGGACGCGTTGATAGACTTGTAAGAGTGATTTAGCAAAACAACTTAAAGTTTTTCTTTATTGACTTACTTATTCCTAATAAGGGCAATTATCAATATGATATACTCTCGTAGGTGGCTAGATGGAAACTCGCTTAACGGGATAATCCCTGACATGAGTGATGTTGTAAATTTGAAAATATTGTAAGCTCTTTGATCAATTGTTTTTTTTAAATTAAGTCATATATTCCTCTTTTTCTTAATTCCCGTGTCATCTTGACTTGAGTTATGCAAGCATCTAGAGAACAACCAACTAACTGATCAATTAAATTCTGATTCGAGCTTTTGTGTGTTTTACTTTGTAAATAATTGTCAGAAATTTAATAGCTCGCCCGCAAGAGAACGGGATCGTGTGTAGGTTGGCAAGCTTAACTCGAGTCATCTCTCAAGGACTGACGTTCGGAATTTTTAATGTTTGTTTAGTCACAATCTTAACACGAGAACTTGTACAGATTTGTGATTTGCATCTTTTTGTACATATTTTCATTATGGTTTTTGTTTCACGTTGCGTGTTTTTCACTTGATTTTTGTTGCTTTAGGAGTCGGGTTGGCTGTTTTTCGTATTTCTAGATTTTCTTAGTTTTTGTACGTTTTTCTTATTTATTTTCGTAGTTTTTTCACGTTTCCATTTTTCTTGGCCGTAGGACGTCCAAGCGGGGCCCACGCTCGTTGGAATKGTTGATACTCGACTCGGGATTGGACAGACAAAGCAAGGAGGCGCAACGGACGAGGTTCGATAAACCGGCGGACGCGAAAAGGATGAGAAATCAAGCCAGGCGCTGGAATCCAGTCGACCGACTGAATGTTCAGTCGATCGACTGACCTTTAAGTCGATCGACTGAACCGGCTGAAATCGACTGGATTCCAGCGAATTTTGAAGTTTTTTTGACATGGCAGTCGATCGACTGCCTACTTGGCCGATCGACTGCCGTCGATCGACTGGTGCCCCTAGATCGACTGAATTACAGGGCTTTTGGCCATTTCGACACAGCAGTCGATCGACAGCCGACAAGTCCGATCGACTGCAGTCGATCGACTGCTTTTTCTCAGTCGATCGACTGAAAAGCAGGAATTTTGAAGATTTAAGCAATCATACGTCATTTCAAGAGAACAACTTGGCCTGATAGCTTTCTTCTCCAAGGAAGCTCCCC
>BMAC01000044.1:1731260-1773329 GCA_014905375.1 Phtheirospermum japonicum | reverse complement strand
CTATCTCCTCCCAACTTAGAAAGTCATCGTCGTCCTCGACTACCATATCGTCCAAAACTGTTATGCTCTTAAGCTCTTGGACGCAAGCATCTATCGGTTCGACATACGAACACTCTTCTTCCATCAATGGCGTAGGGCACTTATTTATATCTCGCAAAGAATAAGTAACTGTCTCTCCCAAAACTGACATGCTCATCCTCCCCTTATTCACATTAATCACTGCATGGGTGGTAGACAAAAACGGACGGCTTAAAAGAATAGTATGCCCCTTGTCGTGACTCGGCATCTCTTCAACATCCAAAACTACAAAGTCTATCGGGATTATTAACTCTCCTACTTTCACCAAAACATCTTCTACAATTCCCAATGGTTGACGAATTGAACGATCCGCTAATTGGAGATGCATCATTGTCGGCTTCAATGGTCCTAAATCAAATTGCTTATAAAGGGAATGCGACATTAAGTTAATTCCCGCGCCGAGATCAAGAATTTTGCGCGCTTATTTCCCATTATCCAATGTAATATTGACACAAAAGCTTCCAGGGTCCTTCTCCTTCGTAGGCAGTGGTCTCTTGCATAACGCACTCACCTCCTTTGTTAGTGGAACGTACTGATTTGTCTCCGAATGCCTATGTCTTGTAGCAAGCTCCTTGAAGAACTTCATATATGCCGGCATCGTTTTTATCACATCCAAAAGAGGAAGGTTGATGTTGATGTTCTTCAGCAAGTTTTAAAGCTCCATGAACTTCTTATTTTCTTTTGCCAATCGAAGGCGGCTTGGAAATGGAACTTTTTCGACTATCGGCAAACTGGGGGTTTTGTTCGTGAGCTTCCCCTTCAAAGATCCCAAAATGTAAGGGCTTGGTGTCTTATGCAATCGTTCTACCGGCTTGGGTACATCTCCCTTTGGTGATGTCGGTGTTGGACTCTTCATCATTTCTTCGTCCCCTTCGTCATTTGTCTTGACTCCATTGTCAATCACTTTTCCACGGCGTGGGACTTTAATCGCTGAGGCTTGCTCCGTTTGACTCAAAAACTTATCCTTTTCCTTATTTGATCTCGCAATGTCAGCCGCCAATTGCCTTATAATCCTATCAATCCTCTCCACACTCTTAGCAAGATCATGCACTATCCTAGAGAGATTGTCAATACTATTCACCTTTTTTAAGAGTTCCTCTATCTTTGCATTCATTTTCATAAGTCCCTCTCTATTAATGAGCGTCTCAGTCACTTGATTTTGTTGCCAAACCAACAATTGGTCATTTGGTTTAACCGAATTTGACGTTTGCCCCTTTGTAGGCGGTGGTGGTGAATAAAGGTACCGTGGGTCGGTCTGTGGCTTCATCGGTGCATAATGTGGGTTCTCGGGACCCCACTTAAAAAAAGGAGAATCACGCTGTGCCTGAAATTGGTTTGTGGGTTTATTCCCAGAATTGTTGTGTTGGAAATTTTGCACGGCATTGACCTTTATGTTCCATTCGTCATCAAAAGTCACTGAACACGCGTTCGCTACATGTCCAAATGCTCCACATATTCCACATGTCTATTGTGAAGGTTGCGATTGTTGCTTCATCATCATGTTCGACAACAACTCCACTCGCTTTGTAAGTTTATCGAGCTTGTCCTCCTCCGCTCGCGCAATTGAAACCTCATTCACTCTAATTTTTCGAGTCCTTGAACTCGTTTGCCTCGACTTGTCACTTATTAATTAAAAAAGATCTTGTGCTTCCTTCATAGTTAAGCCCCCAAAATTCCCTGCTCGTGTTTCCACTTGTTGCTTGAAATTTGGAAATAATCCTTCTTAAAAGTAACTGTTGATCATTTCGTCACTATTACCATGGTGTGGACATGCATTGAGGAGCTCTTTAAAACGATCCCATGCCTCGTGAAACAATTCGCCATCCAATTGCTCGAAGTTGGAAATATTCCTCCTCAACTTTGTTGTTGTTTGGGCTGAGTAGAATCTTCCCACAAATTTCTTGTAAACCATCTCCCAATTTGTTAGGGAGTTAGGTTGTAATTGATTGAACCACCGTTTCGCTTCATCTTTCAGGGTACTAGGAAATTATTTCATTCTAACTGTCCTTCATTGATTCCTCAATCTTGAATCCCAGATAATGCTAGGTGGCATACCATATGGTTGTTGGCGAGGTGGGGTAAGAATTTCGTCTCCATGCCCTCGACCACCATTCGTTCGCCCTCCTCCTCTTCCTCCGGGTCCTTGGCCGCCAATTGTTGTTGTATTCGACATGGTGGCTAGGATTGTATTTGATTGGTTTCTATCAGGAGAAGGGAAAAGTCTTCTCGGTCTCCCAACTCATTTGATGTTGTCTACAAATAGTGCAAGTTTATTTTGTAAGCTTCTACGACCTTGCATCAACAGTAAACAACATCAATGTATCGAGTGGAAAACAAAGAACCTTTATTCAAGTAAATAGAAAAGCAGAAAATAACACGAACAAACATTATCAAAACCTATGTCTGTCCTTGGAAACGGCGCCAATTTTTGATTCGAGCTTTTGTGTGTGCCTACTTTGTAAATAATTGTCAGAATTTTAATAGCTCGCCCGCAAGAGAACGGGATCGTGTGTAGGTTGGCAAGTTTAACTCGAGTCGTCTCTCAATGACTGACGTTCGGAATTTTTAATGTTTTTGAAAATTATCAACTACTAATAAATTTGAAAGCATCAACTAATTATGGTTAACTAATTAATTTAACTTAATTAATAAACTAGAGCTTTAAACTAAATTATCTAAGAATTATTAATCTAGGGATTTTTAAAGCAACTAGAATTAATTCTAAATTAATTATCTAATTATTATTCTAAGGATTTTAAAACAATTAATTCAAAACTAATTAACTAGCATGCATAAACTACCACAAATTAAATTTAAGCATATGATTCCTTAAGAACAAGATCAAATCCACAATTCTCAAGCAATAACATAGCATGAATCAATTATCAACTAATTATCAAAACTAAAGCAATAATTAAACTAACATGAACAAATCTCATCACCAAGCATGAACGAAAGTGAAACGCAGCAACTAATTAATATTAATAACAAAATCTAAGGTTCAAAGCTTAAGCGATTCAACGGTTCAAACGATTCAAAATAGATAAACGAAACTAAAAACTCAAACGAAATAATTAAATATAAATTATCTAGAATTAAACTAAGAATAACTAGAGTTTAGAGAACTTATTAAGTAGCTAAAGTTGTTGAAAGTTCTCCGCGAATCCGGGTTGTTGGTGGTTTCTCTTCGTCGAAAAATTGGAACTTGAACGAACGTCTTCGTCTTGGTGCTTCAGATCTTGAATCTTCGACGTAGATCTTGAAAATATGTTGTAGGGTGTTGAAAATAGGTTTCTCAACCCTAGGTAAGTGTTTTGGGTCATGGTTGTATTTTTAAAACGAAATATGAAGGGTTTAGATAGTTATTTCATGACTTGGCGCACAAGAAACCCTAAAAATCACGATTTTGGGCCGTCGCGTCGATCGACATCAGTTCTGGCGTCGACCGATGCGAAACTGGTCGACGCTACAGAGACCGTGGCAGGTGCGTCGATCGACATCGGTTCTGGCATCGACCGACGTGACTGGGCGACAGGCGTGCGTCGTCCGACGCACCTTGGGTCGACGCTACAGAGAGTTGTGGTCGGCTAGGGATTCTAGAATGGTTCCAGATGGAAAACCGTTATAGAAAGTCGACAGCTTTAAATTCTTCAAATCGCGGCCCATTTTCGCTGAAACTCCACTCGTACGCCCATCCTCGACTATCTTCAGGCCAAAAAACTTCAAAATACCTATAATAAGCATAAAATTAATTAATTATAATTAGAATATGATAGAATAAGTTGGAGATAAGATAATACGAAAATATACTCAATCTATCCAACTTATACAAAAAACAATAAGAAAAATAAACTAAAATACTAATAAAAATCAAGACAAATTCGTGCTAATCACCTTTGTCCCTTGGAAACTTGAAAGAATTTTAAGTAGCAACTGGATAATCCTTTTTCTTAATTTTTTTTTTTTTGTTTTTTAACCTTTCATTTTTTCAAAAGATGTTGAAAGTATGTATCCTGAAAAATCTGTTGACGTTTCAAATGATCATTTTCTTGGCATTGATTTTGGCAGGTAAATACAGAACAACTCTTTGAGTGGGGAAATACCTCTATCATTGTTAAGAGGAAGCTTAACTTTCAGGTGACTGCTTATGATTCAAAAGAAGTACAACCCAACAATTGTGCAACAAAAAAATAAATAGATAATAACTATATAAATGCCTATTAACCTTAAGCTAAAAATATGCTCAATATTAGAAGGTTTCCACATTTGATCGTATATAATCTGATCCGTACGTTTTCTAATGCAGATACAAAGGCAATACCCATCTCAAACAAGTAACAAAAACACGTAACAAACTAATACTAGGAATTTCAATTGGAATGCTAGCTATTCTTGTCCTATCCATTTTAATCATACTGCTGCACCTTCGTTCTAAGGCAAAGAAAAGTTCATAGAGGAATGAGAAAGGTTATTTGCGCTCTTATAGTTTGATCTCAATATATTTTTATTTTTTTCTGAGGTCATTTATTACCTATCCACAAATTCAACTTTTGTCGACTAGGTAATTCATGGCGTACCACCACTAAGCCTTTATGTGCTTATTTAATTGCACAAGGGGGATCTTTAATGGATAATGGAGGAGTAGCATACTACATTCCACTATCGGACTTAGAACAAGCTATGAATAGTTTTTTGAAGCAAATCGGGAAAGGGAGTTTCGGGCCGGTATATTATGGGAAAATGAAGGACGGAAAGGAAGTAGCTGGGAAAACCATGGTTGATTCACTAGTCACGGAACAAAAGAATTAGTCACAGAGGTAGTATAACTTATAAATCACCTATTTACAAGTTTCTTTGCTGTTTTTTCCCACATAACTAATCAGCATTAATTACAAACTCCGGAACGAATGAAAATCACATTAAGTAGTTCATAACCGTAAAATGAACCAAACTTAAATGAATGTGTTTTTCTAGTTAAGAGAACAAAACATAGGACCTATAAAGTATACCCTCATGCAAAAGTGGTCTGCATGCTAGTTAAATATATGTGTAGTATTAGTTTACAAGAATAATGTTGGAAAGTATAATGTAGTTGAGATTGAGTTTTCAAAGGTTAAGCATAGGGAAAGCACAAAAAAACTTGCACTTTAACAAATTTGACAATTACCGACAGATAGTTTGTAGGTATTTTCCAAAGATTTTAGATTTTTGTTGGTAAATATTTACCGACAATTACCTGCAATTTACAGTTTTCTTAACAATTGCCGACAGTTTTTCTATCGGTAAATTATTTTTTTCTTCTAGTGAGGTCAGAATGTAATCAAAATCACAATCGTAATCATGAGTTATTGAATTCAAGTGACACTAAATTAAGAACCTTAATTTACCCAAAAAAGAAAACATCTTTTCTAAACTAATTGGCAGAAATAAAGCAACCCAATTATAACTCGTAAAGTATGAATATGAAAAGTATCATTACAAAATTCGGGGAAAAAAAAGCATGAATTTTCTCTTACCAAAATGAAGAACATCCAATGTTGTTCTCTCTCCCCTGCCACGCAAGAAAGAATAACTTCACCAGCAATATGGACGCCCAATTACCCTTAAACACGGCTACCAACGACCCACCAAAAAACAAAACACTCCAAATTACAATTGCACAATGTTTTGTTTTTTCATCCTTCTCTCCTGAAAAAGAATCCAACTTTATCCCTAAAAAAAGAACCCAAACTTTGAGCACTATGTTTATTCTTGGATGTATATATCAAAGTTTAAAGGCATCAACATAATTCGCAGAAACCCAGTTTCTTTTCTTTATTACTTTTTTTTTTCGTTGTTAATGGAGCTTGGACCAGAATTATTAAAAGCACCCACCAAATACTCGCTTTCAGCAATTCACTTTGGCCCTTCCAATTAAAACTCAATCCAAATTACACTAGACAAAAATTTACTTGTATTGCAGGTTTGAAAATTTAATTTACTTAGTGAATAATTGATGATGAAAAATCAATCCAAATTACACTAGACGTGATTAAAATTGATAAAGCAGCTACGGATGAGTTTTCATTCCTAAAATTTCCCAATTCTTTTCTCTCCACACAACAAACCCAAATAGCTACCTAATTTCATATCTAGGTTTTCTATATGAATTGGAGCTTTCGAAAATAATACAATTACTTACAATGTGGGATGCTAAGGATGTTGAGATCAGTTGTGGTGGTGGGGGAGTGCAATGGAGACGAAGTAGGGCCCTCTGATTTTGCCTAGCTGTTGGTGGTATCGACCATAAACTAGGGTTTTTCAGGCTTGGTTTTTTTGGGTGTTGGATCGAATGGGATGGGGGCAGATGTTATGGGGGCGGACGGTATTAGCTGGCAGATGAATAAAGAGGGCAATGATGAATCATATACAATAATTAAAACTGGAAAACCTCAACTTGAATTGATCAACCAAAACCAAGTTCATCAACCAAGTCAAGAATATCAAATAAGAGCAGTTATCCAATACTTGAACTAAGGAAATCAAGACTAAGAAAAAAATAAAAAGATAAGAATACTTATTAAGTCTGAGAATTCCCAAAAAATTCTCTAGCTACACCGAAGAAAATAGTTGATCTTGATCGAAGAACGAGCCGCGGGTTATCGAGCGTCTTCGGAACTCGCAAGCGTCGAATCTTTGATCTTGATCTCTAATCTAAGCTATTTGATGTTAAAATCGAAATTCTAACCCTAGGAATACTTTCTGGTAACCTTATAATGACTATAGTATGCTGCAAAGTCGGATTAATGGTGTGGTATTTATAGAATTCCGATTTCTTGGAGGACAAGTCAAATAAGTCGGTTATTAGGCCCGATAACGGTAGCACTTAGCGGTAAGGAGATACCGTTAAAGCTATCGTTAATTTCTCTGTTGCCTTCTAACGCTGATGGTAGTGGTAGGCTGTGGTAATCGTTAAACCTACCGTTAGGCTCTCAGTCCACCTTTAGCGATTGGGTTAGCGGTAAGGCCATCGCTAGGTACTAACCGTTAGCTTCAAAATCTTGCTACTTCTTCACCTGAACATTTGATTCTTGTCTCTTAATCATCAATCTTCATTTCGTACGTACTGAGCTCCTCCAGTTACTTAGTTATAAGGTGAAAAACAGAGATAATTCGCCTATTTGCATCAATTAAGATCAAAATACGGTAAAATAAGCTGGAAGTACAAATATACAAATTTAAGCTCAAACTACCCAACTTATACCAAAAACAAATAGAAAAACGAACTAAAATTCTAATAAAAATAAGGACAAATATGTCCTAATCAAGGACCAGTGGAGAAGAAAATGATGGGTCTGGTTTGTTTCAAGTGTCGCGGGTGTGTGACAAGAATTTTGGCTGCTATTATATTTATGGTATTATAATATTTCTTGAATATAATTTTTCACATCGGTTTTAAAAATGACCGACGTAAACTATTTAAAATCACGTCGGTTCTCAAATGAACCAACGTGAAATTTTACTTATAATGTCGGTTTATTTAAAAACCGACGTGAAAAAACTTTTATGTCGGTTTTCAAATAACAAACGTTAAAGGTCCGACGTGGAATCACTGTTTTGTAGTAGTGACCTGTACCACCTCCTCTCGTCATCTGAATGAAAACATTATAAGCATGCAACATATGGCTTAATATAATTTATTTTACTGAACAATATACGGCCAAAAATACATATAAATCAATAACCTCTATTATATAGTAACATCTATCATATTACGCAACATAATTAATAAAATAAACGAGACAAGCATAGTATTGTAACCTTAAGTAAACGATATACATCTAACAACATATCAATTAATAAACTAAACCATTATATTCACCGTCTCTAATATTTTCATCTTCACTACCGTCTATTGTTTCATCATCAAGCTCAAACTCATCCTTGGTCTCATCCATAATATCTCCAAATTCTATGACATCACCGATAGGATCATTTAGAGGTAGTTGGTCATCATGTTCTTCTACCACTACGAAATCATGTGTTTCAATTATTCTCTCTTAAAACAATATGGGTATAGATGTTTTGATATAAAAACTCCCCATCAGTAGATCTTATTGCATTTCATGTTTGGATAGGTACAATAGTAAACTTATGAGGCTTGGATGGCTAGTACAAATGGTTTATAACCATTAAATCTACTCTATGATTAACACCAACGAGATTATATTGTGGATCAACCTTTGGCCCATGATAGTTGGGTCAAACCACTCACAGTTGGACAAAATAGTGCTCTAAATGACGATCCATTATAACCAAGATGCACAACTTCTAAAAGACGCCCATCGTAATCACATTCATCTACATTATAATTATAACCTTAATGCATACTCCGCTGTTCATCATAGATCTCCTCGATCCATGGTCAAATCTATTCACTGCTATTTATAGGTACCAACATGCCTGGACGGGCTGTTGGCGAGATCCTTTATTTAATTATTGGTCACATTGTTCACAAGGTAATGTGTCTAGTAATAAGATCAAACAAATTACAATTGGTATAATTATTTGAAGGAATATATAAATCTGTTATGAAAATAGACATTCAACATTACAAAAATCTTGAACCACTCGGCAAACTCTTTTTCTAATTTGGTATTGAATTGTGCATGTGATATAAATGGTTCAAGGATATATATATGATCGATGTAAAATCTTAAAAAGGTCATAGAGTGTTTAATTACTGAATTTCAAATCACACATATTAGAAGGTTTGATGCTCCAATAAGATAATAGTACATATTCGATATATGGTTGAACTTCATCACAATTTAATAAAACATAGGCTCGAGATACATTATACTCTTCGTCAGTCAAAAATTTACTTGTCTCTCCGTACCAATAGGTTCACCCGAATGCTTGTATATTGAAATACAATCTTCGGGACCATCTATATCTCCACATCCTCTGTTGTTTCGAGGTATACTTCTTCTCTTCGTTCTAACGTGGTCCTCAGAATAATATGAACAAAATGATGAAGATTTTTCCACTAAATATGTATTAGCTATAGAGACCTTGACTCTTTCTTAGTTTATTACATTCTTTTTCAACTTATGAAGATACCCAAACAAGTATTACATGCGTAAAAACTGGATATAGTGAAATACAACTGAAAACTGAAGTAATTGAATAACGAGGCTCATTTATATAGTAAAAATATATTATCTCTAAAAGGGATACATCCACCTATATTGTCATGGACTTGAAGTCCTTTCTTCATAGGGCAAATGTACTGGTAGATGCTCCATTAAGTCAAAGAAACTTGGTAGGAAAATACGTTCAATTTTACAAGGAATAACTAGTATGTCTCTCTCTAACCGCTCCATTTCTTCGGTCGTTAGAACTATTGATGTGAGATTATTAAAGAACAAAATTAGTTTTGTAAGATCCTTCCACACTTGTGGGGGAAGTAGTTCACGGAATGCAATTCGAATTAATCTCTGCATAAAAATGTGACAATCGTGACTTCTTTAATCTCTAAATATCAACACATCAACCTAAATTTCATGCATATCCATTCGGAAATCTGAGTGTCTTCAGCCATTCACAATACCCAACCTTGGTCTACTTATGAAGTGTATAAAATGCCTTCGGATACATTCTTGTGGCTCTATCTTGTTTCAACTCAAGTCGACAACATTAATCATTTCTCTCATGTCTAGTTTTAGATGTGTCTTTAATTTTCCCTTGGACATTCATCACAGTGTTAGACACATTATTGAGAATATTTTTCTCTATATGCATAACATCTAAATTATGTCGAATCAAGTTGGAGCTCCAATTTGGCAAATCCCAAAATATGCTTCTTTTCTTCCAACAACAAGTTTTACAAATAGGTTTGTTTACATTATCCGCATCCACTTTAGTGACTTTTATAAGACATAAACCTTCTATTTGAGTAAGAATCTCATAACCTAATTGAAGAACTAGAGGTCGAGTTTCAAAAGTTTTATTTTTTCAAAAGTTTCTCTTATTACTTCGAAATGTGTGATCATCAAGAAAAAACTTTGGATGATTGTAAAACCAGGATTGCTTCTTGCTGCACCTTAATGCAAATGCATCTGATCATTCTATGCAGTAAGGACAAGCCAATCGGCTAGATGTACTCCACGCAGATAACATTAAACATGCAAGGAAGTCACTAATTGTCCACAAGAAGAGATGCTCATAATTGTAAATCTTGGTTTTAGATATATCATATGAACGAGAACCCACCTTCCACAATTGATTTAGTTCTGCGACAAGCGGTTGTAGATAAATATATAGACTTTGCTCAAGTTTTTAGGCCCTGGAATCAAAACAGTCAGGAACATGAATTGTTCTTTCATTTAAAGCCAAGGAGGTAGATTGTAAAGTGTAAGTATCATCGGCCTTGAAGAATATTGTTGCGCAGACTGATGAAATGGCTGAAAACCATATGTACAAAGACCAATCCTTACATTTCGACTTTCTACTCCAAATTTTATAAAATTCTAATTGAAATGCTTCCATGCTGGGAGTTTGATGGGTGACGCATGATCCCATCCTCCAGTATATGCTCATCATTCCATATCAAGTCATTTGGTGTAGCATTGGACGCATATAATTGTTGTAATCAAGGAGTTAATGAAAATTAATACATCTTTGAGTATGATATATTAGTCTTTTGTTTCATCCCATTCCCTTATTAAGTATTTTTAAACCGAGGATGGTTTCAAAAATTTTAGGAAGTCATAGTTGAATCTAGTGCCCGACATATCATGCACCCATTCCTACAACAATCAATCTTCTCCAGAGGTAGCCCCATGCCCCGCCTTGCTGCTGTAAAAGTTGTCTGTGACTACATTAATCTAAGGTACAATCTCCTTCACCATATCGATGACTTGGTCATACATCTTATTGTCCATACGATTCTCTGAATTTATGCTCATAAGTCTAGCCACTAGAGAAAGTTGAGTGTGTTTCTCGCACCAAGGTTGCAAATATTTTTTGGCAGCTATTAGCATGTCATAAAACTTTTGCGCTTCGGCGTTTGGTGGCTCTTCGAATTCGATGTTATCATTATCTTCCATATTAAAAGTTGGAGTAGCAACATCTATAACCATAGTGGCGTATGCGTTTTTTGTTTTTTTTTTTTTCTCAGCCACATATGATGGCCAAGCGATATTATTATCCTGATTTCCAATGGAACTCGGATTTGATTCCCTATGGGGGGTCCAAGCAAAATAGTTCGACACAAATATATTTCTCAACAAGTGTTTTATTATGCTTTCCACATTCACGTATCTCCAAATCTGACACATAACTAGCTTACATGGACATCTAATATTCGCCCCATCCATCAAGGTTGATTAATAACAAACTTTATGAATGATTCAAGTCCCTCAACAAATGAGGGTAGCAGATATCCATTTTCCAATAGTTTGTACATCCAATAACGAATACAAACATTTTATTGAGTTCATGTATAATTTATATTCACAATAAGCTAATTAATTGTACATCGAACTTGTTGAATTGCTACTTTTATTTAAGGGAAAATTGCGTTTTTTGTCCTGTAAGTTTGACCCATTTTAATTTTTGTCCTGTAAATATAGGCGCTTCGAAAATTGTCCTGTATTTTTAAAATCTTCGCGTTTTATGTCCTCTAAATATAGGCAGTTCAAGTTCAAGAATTGTCCTGTATTTTAAAAAATCTTCAATTTTTATCCTCTAAATCTTCGCGTTTTATGGTCTAAGAGGACATAAAACACAAATTTTTTTTAAGATACAGGACAATTTTCGAACCGCCTATATTTAGAGGACATAAAAAGCGAAAATTTTAAAGATATAGGACAATTTTAGAACTGCCTATATTTACAGGACAAAAATCAAAATGGGTCTAACTTACAGGACAAAAATTGCTATTTTTCCTTTATTTTTAATCACATTGTTATAGAAATAAGAATCTAAATCATATTGTAAATTGGATTAATTCTAATTTAATTGTACAGCATAAATTCATGTTAACGAATTGTATAAGCTTTATCTACATGTCGTGTAGATAATTATAACTTTTTGAATTTCTCAAATCCATTTATTGGTGAGTGAGAAATGGTTTTTGGAAGTTGAATGGTTACTTTAGTGCTTTAATGTTTATCCCACATTGAATAATATTCAATGTGGAAGGGAGTTTAAAAGTGTTTAACTTTTAATGAGTGGACATCAAGTGGGCTAACGGGTATTGTGGGCTTTGTGTAAACGAAGCTCACGCGGGCTCTTGTACTTGGGTTCGCCAGTCCGCCTTCGGCGAAGACGATGGCGGATCCGAGCCCGGTCCCGGACCTCGGACCTCGGACCTGGGTCCTGGGCTCTGGGCCTGGGCCTGGGACTTGGGACTTGGGACTTGGGTCTTGGGTCTTTGGCAATTGGTCCGAATTGGCTGGTTCGATTGAGGTGGTCCGTGTAGGGTTCGGGTTCTGGCTCAACCCTGGTTTATTTTTTGAACCTACACGCACCTGAAAAGCTACATAGCTTTTGAACTCACTCCTGACCATTACGAAAACGGCTACCTGATCATTCAGACGTTTCCAAAACGTATCAATTTAAATTTGCAATGCATCTGTACGCTAAACCTGTCCAGGTTCTTGCTACCTGATGACTGCATATTTGAATGACTTAATGACGCCTTTAAAGGACGTCATTAAGAGGGTTGTAACCTTCTACTGGCAACCCTTTAAAAGGGTGAGGCTCCTGCATTTTCATGTTTACACTTTCCATACGAATTAACCTAATTCACCTGTAACCAACAAAGAACATAACACTGCATATTATATTTCTGCATTCTGTTTTCATAGCTCTGTCTAAATTCGACCAGTTCGCCGGAGCTTTGGTTTCTAACGGTGCAGTTAAACCAACGACGTAGTCGTTTCATCTTTGGGAACTATTTGCTATAACCGAAGAAGCACTACCGGGGCAAATTCGTTTTGCGGAGAGAGATTAATTCTTGACTCGACTTTTATTATTTTCTGTTTTCTGTTTACTTTTCCAGTTTTGAGATATTTTCTTACTTTCGTGTTTGTGCTCAATTTGGAGTTGTAATAGGATTGGTAACATTCGCAAAACGAATTTCTGTTGTAATTTTAATTATTTAAAGTTGTAATATCCCTGACTAGAAAGAAAGATGTCAACATCCAGCACTCCGACGAGCGACACTATTTCGGCCATCACCTCCACTACCTCGGCGACGACCACTGCCCCTGCAGTCACGAACACTACGACGATTGGCGCGTCTACGCCAAACATGAATACGAGTCAACCTGGATTTGTCATTAACCAAGGAACACTTGATTCTCTTTTGGAGACGCTGACGAGGCACATGGCCCAATCGAACTCATCCACAGCTTCGGCTGTTGGAACGATCCCTTTTGGGATAGGGACTTCGGTCCAAAATACGTCAGCTCCGGCTGTGACCCATCCCATTGGGATGACGGGAACTTCGGTTCCAAATTTGTTTGCAACTGCTCCCCAAACAGATTCAACTGTTTTGAATACCCATTCAATGGGTTCGATGGGGACTTTTGTACCAACGATGAACACGCCGGTGCACTCCTCACGGATCATGCCCGCGGCGGCGGAGAAGACTCCAAAATTCAATGGAGAAGGCTTCAAGAGGTGGCAACAAAAGATGATATTCTACCTCACGATGCTTGGTTTCGCTAACTTCATGAAGGAAGACGAACCACCTATTCCGGACAAGGATGAGACTAGTTTCCATGTTCACGCTGCCTTCGATAATTGGCACAATGGGGATTATCTGTGTAGGTTTTCTTTAAGTAGCCTAGAAGATAGCCTGAGTAATGTGTACTCGGATGTAAAGACCTACAAGAAAATTTGGGAGGCACTTGAGAAGAAATACAGTTCCGACGAGGCTGGAACTAGGAAATTTGTAGTCACGAACTTCATGGACTACAAGATGGTGGACTCTCGCCCGGTTATGGAGCAAGTTCAAAAGTTCCAAATGCTGGTGAATGATGTCCACGCCGAGGGGATGATTCTTTCGGATGCTTTCACGGCAGCTGCCATGATTCATAAGCTTCCATCAAACTGGAAAGACTTCAAGACGTACCTCAAACATAAACGAAAGGCGATGTCTCTTGAAGATGTTATCCGGAAGGTGCGAATCGAGTCCGAAGTTCGAGCTCAATACAAGAATTCAAAAAGTTCGGATGAACCTCGAGTGAACTTGCTTGAACGAGGAGACAACTCAAAGAAGAGGCCGCGTCCAGGCAACTCGAAGCCTAAAGCTCCTTCTTCTAAGAAGTTCGAAGGCAAATGCTACAATTGCGGTTATACTGGACACATGTCTAAGGAATGACGCAAGCCAAAGCAAAAGAAGTCTAGGCCGTGGGCACACATAGATGAGAGAGAGCTGACTAAGGATGACCTCATTGCGGTTATCACTGAAGAAGCTAATATGATCGAGAACCGCGGTCAATGGTTCATCGACATTGCTGCAATCGCCCATGTGTCTGCTGATCGGAGCTTGTTCTCCAAATACCTTCCTTGTGAGGGAAGGAAGTTGAACATGGGAAATCCAGCTTCTTCGGAAGTTGCTGGTACTGGTACGGTTGTCCTCAAAATGACTTCCGGCAAGGAGATCACTCTGAATGAGGCGCTGCACGTTCCGGACATCCGAAAGAACTTAGTCTCTGGTTCAATACTAGTTAGCCGTGGCTTCAAACTTGTATTTGAGGCTAATAAGTTTGTATTTTCTAAGTTTGGGACACCTCTAGGTAAGGGTTACATTACAGATGGTTTGTTCAAACTAAGTGTAATGGCTATACGCCCAAAACAAGTCATTAATAAAATTGCTTCTGATTCCTCTTACTTGACTGAGTGCTCTAGTTTATGGCATTGTAGATTAGGCCATGTTAATATAAATACAATAAAACGTTTGTCAAATCTCAATTTACTTAAGGTAAATGAATTTGTTAATAAAAGTAAGTGTGAAACTTGTGTAGAAGCAAAAATGACTAAATTACCGTTTCATTCGGTAGAAAGGAGCACGACACCTTTAGAATTAATTCACACGGATGTATGTGATTTAAAGTTTGTGCAAACTAGAGGTGGTAAAAAGAATTTTATTACTTTCATTGACGATTGCACAAGATACTGTTACCTTTATCTTTTGAGAGGTAAAGATGAGGCTATTGAAGCTTTCAAGAACTTCAAAAATGAAGCCGAAAATCAACTTAACAGCAAAATCAAATCTATCCGGAGTGATAGAGGAGGGGAATACGTAGCTCCGTTTGAGGAGTTGTGCAACGAAAGTGGCATAATTCATCAAACTATAGCTCCGTACTCACCTCAATCGAACGGAGTTGCAGAACGCAAGAATCGTACTTTGAAAGAGATGATGAATGCGTTGTTGATTAGTTCTGGGTTACCTCAAAACATGTGGGGGGGAGCTGTTTTAACAGCTAACTACATCCTCAATAAAATTCCACTAAAAGGAAGGGACGAAATTCCCTATGAGTTGTGGAAAGGAAGGAAACTTTCTTACAAATACCTCAAAGTGTGGGGGTGTTTAGAGAAGGTAGAAGCGCCTCTACCGAAACAAGTAACAATCAGACCCAAAATGGTTGATTGTATCTTTATTGGTTATGCACTGAATAGCAGCGCCTATCGATTTATAATCCATAGGTCAGATGTTCCGGACATGAATGTCGGAACTACAATTGAGTCAAGAAATGCGATATTCTTTGAAGACATCTATCTTTCTAAGGATAAAGCAGCTTCCGGTTCAAACATTGATAATGCTGAAGGAACTACAAGTCAAGAACTTGTGGGGGMTGAACCTAAGTCTCGTAAACGATCTAGTTCAGAACTTGAAGCTCCTACTCCCAAGAGGAGTACTCGAGCTAAAGTTGTGAAGGATTTCGGTCCCGATTATGTGGTTTTCATGTTGGATGAAGAACCAAATTCTCTGAAAGAAGCTTTCTCACGGACTGATAGTTCATTTTGGAAGGAAGATGTACAGAGCGAGATCGATTCGATCATGCAGAACCATACTTGGCTTCTGACTGACTTACCTGAAGGTTGTAAACCTTTAGGAAGTAAATGGATTCTGAAATGAAAATTCAGAGCTGACGGATCAATCGATAAGTATAAAGCTCGTTTGGTTGTGAAAGGATTTCTCCAAAAGGAGGTATGATTTCTTTGATACATACTGTCCTGTTACGAGAATTACCTCTATCCGGGTGCTTCTTGTGATTGCTGTTTTGCACAATCTAGAGATTCACCAAATGGATGTAAAAATAACTTTTCTAAATGGCGAGTTAGAAGAGAAAATTTACATGGAACAACCCGAAGGTTTTGTTAAACCTGGACAAGAAAGAAAGGTGTGCAAACTTGTTAAGTCATTATATGGCTTGAAACAAGCACCTTTACAATGGCACTTGAAATTTGACGAAGTGATGATGTCAAACGGTTTCAAGATAAACGAATGCGACAAGTGTGTCTACATTAAGAATACTAATGACAGATTTGTTATAGTATGTCTTTATGTAGATGATATGTTAATCATGGGCAGCGACTTACAAGTGATTAACGAGACGAAACTCATGCTAAAAAGAAATTTTGACATGAAGGATCTGGGAGTTGCTGACACTATTCTTGGCATAATAATCATTAGAACTCCAGATGGAATTGTATTGTCACAATCTTATTACATTGAGAAAGTGATCAAGAAATTCAATGCACACGATAGTCTTCCAGCAAAGACACCTATGGAACTCGACGTTCACTTGAGTAAGAACAGAGGAGATCCTGTTGCTCAGAAGGACTATYCTAGGATCATTGGATGTTTGATATACATCTCCAAATGTACAAGACCTGATCTAGCTTGCTCGGTAAACAAACTGAGTCGATATACAAGCAACCCAAGTGGACAACACTGGAAAGCGCTTGTGAGAGTTTTGAGATACTTAAAGTATACTATAAACTTTGGGCTACATTATGGAAGATACCCCAGGATACTTGAAGGTTACTGTGATGCAAACTGGATATCCAACACAAAGGACTCTTTATCTACAAGTGGATATGTGTTTGTAATAGGGGGAGGAGCTGTTTCTTGGAGATCCACTAAACTGACGTGTATAGCCCGATCCACCATGGAATCTGAGTTTATCGCTTTGGAAAAAATAGGTGAAAAAGCAGAATGGTTTCGTAAATTCTTAGAAGATATTCCATGTTGGGAGAAACCCGTGCCGCCGGTTATGCTTCACTGCGACAGTCAAGCTGCTATTGGAAGGGCAAAAAGTGGTTTGTATAACGGTAAGTCTCTACATATTCGTTGGAGACATAACACCGTAAGACATCTGCTATCGAGTGGGATTATCTCAGTCGACTATGTAAGGTCAATAGATAATCTAGCGGATCCATTCACTAAGAACATAGCTCGAGATCAGATGTACAAGTTGCTAGAAGGAATGGGAGTGAAATCCACATCTCAAGGATGTTTGTAGTGGAAACCCAACCATTATGAGTGGAGATCCCACAAACTTGATTTAATGGGAAAACTAAACTACAAAAATCTGGGTAAGTTAAACTCTACGACCCTATTCCTTAACTGCAAAAGTAGAGTTTATAATCTGTCACGTGGTGAGGTTAAATCTCTGATTTTTAATGATTCTTGTGTAGGTCTTTGACTTGAGTATGACAGAATGCTGATTTGAGAAATCACCAATGTAAGCGAGAAGTGAGGGCCGCTTCTACTGAAACTTATGAATCCAAAAAAGTTGTCCATGGCCAGAAACGGACACAAACGTGAGAACGGAAGAATTTTGAGACCTTAGTGGGTTGTACTATTGTCTAGTATACACAAAGGGGAATAGTTCAAGAATTATGTTCACTAATCCGCCGGTATGCTCGGTAGTATTAATTAAAGAGGGTTTAAGGCCACAAGCCACCTACCACTATTATCTATTGTCTCTTAAGGACTGAGCTATATATTTGCATTCATGCATTTCGATTTTTGGGGTTTCTCACTCATGTGGGGGATTGTTGTAAATTGGATTAATTCTAATTTAATTGTACTGCGTAAATTCGTGTTAACGAATTGTATAAACTTTATCTACATGTCGTGTAGATAATTATAACTTTTTGAATTTCTCAAATCTATTTATTAGTGAGTGAGAAATGGTGTTTGGAAGTTGAATGGTTACTTTAGTGCTTTAATGTTTATCCCACATTAAATAATATTCAATGTGGAAGGGAGTTTAAAAGTGTTTAACTTTTAATGAGTGGACATCAAGTGGGCCAACGGGTATTGTGGGCTTTGTGTAAACGAAGCTCACGCGGGCTCTTGGACTTGGGTTCGCCAGTCCGCCTTCGGCGAAGCCGATGGCGGAGCCGAGCGGATCCGAGCCCGAGCCCGAGCCCGGTCCCGGACCCGGACCTCGAACCTCGGTCCTGGGCCTGGGACTTTGGACTTGGGTCTTTGGCAATTGGTTCGAATTGGCTGGTCCAATTGAGGTGGTCCGTGTAGGGTTCGGGTTCTGGCTCAACCCTAGTTTATTTTTTGAACCTACACGCACCTGAAAAGCTAGTTAGCTTTTGAACTCACTCCTGACCATTACGAAAACGGCTACCTGATCATTCAGACGTTTCCAAAACGTATGAATCCAAATTTGCAATGCATCTGTACGCTAAACCTGTCCAGGTTCTTGCTACAAGATGACTGCCTATTTAAATGACTTAATGACGCCTTTAAAGGTTGTCATTAAGAGGGTTGTAACCTTCCTTTGGAAGGGTGAGGCTCCTGCATTTGCATGTTTACACTTTCCATACGAATTAACCTAATTCACCTGAAACCAACAAAGAACATAACACTGCATATTATATTTCTGCATTCTGTTTTCATAGCTCTGTCCAAATTCGACCAGTTCGCCGGAGTTTTGGTTTCTAACGGTGCAGTTAAACCAAAGACGTAGTCGTTTAATCTTTGGGAACGATTTGCCATAACCAAAGAAGTACTATCGGGACAAATTCGTTTTGCGGAAAGAGATTAATTCTCGACTCGACTTTTATCATTTTCTATTTTCTGTTTACTTTTCCAATTTCGAGATATTTTCTTACTTTCCTATTTGTGCTCAATTGGGAGTTGTAATAGGATTGGTAACAAATCATAATATTTCAATAATATTACTGAAGGTGTACGCATTTAAATTTAATATGCCAATAATAAAAGTGGAAAGCATTAACTTTTAAGCCAGAATATACAATCTAGTGGCAATGATGGATGACACATAAGAACCATTCATGTTTTACTAATATCATAAATCAAATTCGCTTCTAATCCTTGAGTAATTCGATCCTATTATTTAACACCCACATATTCTTATAAACAAATGCGTAAACCCTTTTTAGTTTTTGCAAACTTATCTTACTGCCCATTTGAAAAAGAAAAAAGTTTAGTAGTATTACAAAATATAAAACTGAAATTTGGGGTATTTACAACAAACCCCCTATTTTACAGTTGTTTCAACACACTTTATGGTGGTTTAATAGTGGGATTTAATAGAAATTTTGGTTTGAGACATGGGTGCACGTTCTTGAAAGGAGATAATTTTGCCATAGCCTTTAATATTAGTTTAACTAGATTTCAACATATTATTTTGTTTGTTCAATGTATTAATAATTTACAGACAAGTTTGAACAAAATAAATAAAGTCAAAATACATGTAGCTATTGATGATAAATTTCATTGAGTGAAATTATGATACTTAACTTCCAATTAAGCACTAATTATTTAATTTGCATGAGACACCTAAATTACATAGTATATCGTTTATTAGCATGAGTCTTCACAACTGATCACTAGCTCAAATAATTAATGGATGCATAATTGCATGCATAAAATCTTGTACCTGTAATAATAACTAAGGAAAATGAATCATCACCAACAGATGACAACAAAATATAAGGATTTAGTGATCATTTATGATATTGAATTCCAGATAGAAAAGCAATGAGCATATAAAGTGCAAAAGGCTAAGGAGCTTCTTTTTTCACAAAGTTCTTGAAAAAAATAACTCTATCAAGCGAATCAACAGCTACATCGGAAGAAAAAATTGGTAATATTCTAAATAATATATATCAACATTAAATCAGAACTAACTCCAATATTATTCCAAATATAACATACATTAAATGATCTAAAACACTCATTGAAAAAATACACACATGAACTACATTAGTTAGCCTTCTGTCAATCAATTCAAACCAACATAAAAACATACAACCCATTCACCTTGAACTTGGCAACCTCCTCACTAACTTTCTTCAAGTAACCCTCTTGGTGAATATCAACACAATAATTCCCTGTTTCAAAATTGATAAATTAAACATATAAATTAAAGATAAATATAGTTTACGATGTCGTTATACTTCAAATGGGGCATCACCATTTTATACAACAAAAAAATCTAATATATACACAACTGTCATGCATTTAAAATAATCCATCAATTTAACACACCCCCATATTTCAAATCAAACTAGTAGCAAAAAGTTAACCCAAATAGAACTAATAAAGAATTAATACATCAGACCTCATTAATAAAAGATAAGATCCTTTTTTTTTCAAATGAAACCTCAAAGCAAGATTTCACATAAACAAACTATTAATATAACTATTACTACACCTAAACTCCACACCACAGGAAACAAGATCCTTTTATGGTAAATATAATTAGAAAAATAATAAGAGTAAGATCTGCATGTTACTTTGAGTTTTTTTTTCTCTTTCTCTCTCTCTCTTTCTCATTTTTTTTTTTTTTTTTTTTTTTTTTGTGATTTCTAATTGTTGATTCACAACACAATTCTTAATGATAATATAAACTTCAAGACGCGACCAACAAACGTAATGTAAACAAAAAATAATTTATCATCAAGCTCCCTAAAGATAGATTCAATTAGGCTTGCTTTCTTCAATTGCTGGCGCTTACCGAGTAACGATTTGTCGATTAATTGGCTCTAGCTACTTTATAGTTTATTAAATTAATTATAAATAAATTCATATAATGAGTCATTGATAATAATAATAAAAATAAAAATAAAAATAGTAATAATAATAATAATAATAATATTGAGGAGCAGTTGTTATTAAATTACTACATTATTTTTTTAATGAATATATACACAAATTTACGGGTTTGAGCATTAGGCTCTCTATATAAAACAAATCATTTCATTAAATGGGTCCACACCAGTGGTGGATCTACTTTGGTCCTTGCCCCCCAAAAAAATTACAAAATCCTAATATTATTTATAATTTTTTGTTATTTGTAGTTATATATAAAATGGCCTCCTAAAACTTTTAAATTTGTAGGTAGGTCTAGTGGTTTGTGTATCTTAATTACTTCTCAAATGGTTCAGTTCAACTCTTCCTCTTGCCACTTTTCATTCTTTTTTCTTTCTTTTTTTATCTCTTGTTTTTCTATATTCTTTTTATCTTTCTTTTTATATTCATCTTTCTAATTTGTTTTTCCTTTTTAATTTCCTTCTTTTTTCTTTATCTCTTCTTTGTTTAAATTTGTTTATCTTTCTCTTTATTTTCCTCTTTCTCATTTGTCTCTTTTTAGTTTCCTTCTTTTTTAATTTTTTATCCATTATTTTTTATATATTCTTTATTCTTCCATTTCCTCTTTTTCATTAATTAAATTTAAAAATCAACAATATATAATTAAAAAAAACCACCATTCTCTCTTTCTTTTTATTTTCTATTTTTTTTTTATCCTTCTTTCTTCTTTCTTTTTATTTTTCTCTTTCTCGTTAATTAATTTAATAAAATAATAAAAATTAAAAAAATATCACCCCTTTCTCTTTTTTTTCCTCACCTTTTCTTTTCCTATTCTCACTAATTAATGGTATCAACTTAGAATTAAAAAAAATATCTTTCTTATTTTCCTTCACCACTCTCTATCTCCTTTTTTTCCTTCTTATTTTTATTTTTTCCCTCTAATTTATCGCAATACTAATGAAATTTAAAATATATTTTTCGCCCTTGCTATAACACGAGTCAATTCTTGTCATTTTACCAAATTATATTTGTTTTTCATATATGGCCCACTCAACCTAAGTATCCTGTATCCGCCCCTGTCCACACCACATGTATATACAATAATTGGGACTTTCTACTTAGTAAGCCCAAGAAGTTAGAACCCTAGAGCCTAATTTTCTAATTATATGTGTGAGCGTGCGAACTCGAACAATTCAGGACTAATTCTTAGGGGTTATAACATAAAATTAAAACAAAAGAAGAGAAAAAAAAGACCTCGGTTTTCAAATCCCATCATTCAGTTTTCATGTCCAAGATACGAGAGTCGAGAGTTGACAAGAAATTCTAAAATTACTCGACTAGTAGCACAACTGACAACTAAAAACAAATATACATTGACTTGAAAATTCGAGCATTAAATTGACATAATTAGCAATGAGCTAAAAACACTTACTGTATTATATGACTCCAAATTGAGCTCGCGGTTTGTTTCCAGCAGAAATCAAACTGCAAGATAGGTAGCTAGGGCTTATTTGTTTTGTTGTAAAGTGAAATAAGGGAGAAGAGGCCGAGTTGCACACGGAGAAGTAAGAAATTTATGCGGCAAAATAATTGTGATATATGGGGAAGAAGGAATCGATAGAATGTGTAGGTTTTTCTATTACGTTTAATTTCCTTTTGATTGGAAACCTAGTTAGGGAGAGGATGAAAAAAAAAAAAAACGAGAGGGGAGATGGAGTGATATTAGTTTTATTTACACTACCAACATTTACAATTTTTTTGGTAATATGGCTCTATTACCAACAGAGTTACTTACCAGTTTGTAGTTTTAATAAAAATAAACAAAAAGCATTACTTAAGTACCAACCGATTAATATTCCTTAGTACATTTAAAAAAGAAGTTGAAAAATAATTTACCGACGGCCATATGTTTCACTAATTAGGAATGGAATCTCACTCTATTTCTAATTACTAATAGATTATTAATCTGTCTCTAAAGAATTAAAGTAATAATTAAATAAAATAAAAATATTATTCTATTGGTATTCAGTTGGTATTCAGTTGGTATTCTGCCAGTTGGTATTCTGTCGAAATATTATTCTATTGGGTGAGTTCCAATGAGAACCTCCCCTTATTTGCGAACATGCGAATAAGTGCTTTTATTATATACGAACAATACTTTTATTATATAATCACATTACTTTTATAATATATCAGTTATATATACCAGCAATGTTTTTATTTTATAATCTTAGTGATTTTTGAATAGAAAAAATACAAGAAATCTATCCATCCATTTAACTTAATATAATGCCCACAATTAATTTTATATTGATTGTCATTTGAATCTAATTATATCACCCCTATATATTAATACAACATCCTCATAACGTATGTGTCTGCTTCGTATGCTACGTTTGACAAAAAAAATTTCCGGTACTTCGTTTGCTTATGTGTCAAACATAATATTACCTAATTAAATGATTTTCTTTTTATTATATCTTACCTAATTTATTTTTTTTTATTATATTTTTACTTATTTAATTCTTTTCTTTTATTCTCCTAATATAAAAATATAAATAAGTCATGTATAATTAGTAGATAAGATCTAAATTAGTTATTTTAATTAAAAGACAAACTACATATGATATAATATTAAATACACTGAAAACTTTAAATAAGTTTTATTGATAATAGAATTTAAAATAATTTTATTTTTGGTGTTTCAAATATTCAATAAGGTAAAATATGAATTATTGACAATTCTCTAAGTATGTAACTAAATATTAGTAATGTATTCAATCTACATATAAAAATATTAAATTATATACTAATAATTAATAAAAAATTAATTAGACGCCTGTACAATGTGACACGTGTTGATAGTATGACATCTTTTTAATATCTCAAAGTATGTAACTAATAATTATTAACAAATTTATTCTAAACACTAATATATAAAATGATTTAATAATAATTATTAATAAAATAGATATTAGACACTGGTTTAGAATGTGACACCTTTTGAATTTTTGTAAGTATGTAACTAAGATTATTAATGAATCTAACTTAAACATCAAATAGAAAATTATTTAATATTTATAGTAATTAATAAATAGATTAAACATGTATATGGCACAGGTTGAGAATATATTATATTAATTTTTTATTTAAAATTTAAAATTTTATAATTACCACAAATATTTTTTATATTTATCTTTTGACTAGTCCCGAGTACTACACAGGTGTTAAACAAGTATATATTAATGCAAAATCCTCATAATCCATGTTTCTAATTCGTATGCTTCGCTTGGAAAAAATAACTAGTGCTTCAGTTGCTTATGTGTCATCCGGTCATATATATATATATATATATATATATATATATATACCTAATTTAATAAAAAAATTTATTGTATCTTACCTAATTTAATATTTTATTATATTTAGCCTAACTTAATAATTTTCTTTTATTATATTTTGTGTAATTCAATATTTTTATTTCATACTCCTAA
The DNA here is from genome assembly GCA_014905375.1 of Phtheirospermum japonicum. Taxonomy (NCBI): domain Eukaryota; kingdom Viridiplantae; phylum Streptophyta; class Magnoliopsida; order Lamiales; family Orobanchaceae; genus Phtheirospermum; species Phtheirospermum japonicum. The sequence continues at coordinate 1,748,675 of BMAC01000044.1, read as the reverse complement.
TATAAAAATATAAATAATATATAATTAGTAGAAAAAATTTATATTAATTACTTTAATTAAAAGATAAATTACATATGAAATAATTTTAATTACAAAAATAATTATTTATGAAAATAATTAAATAACTTGTATTTATAATAAAACTTGAAATAATTTACTTTTGAAATTTTAAATATTCTATATAGGTAAATTATGATATATATGCAATAATTGGAGTCTGTAACTAAATATTAGTAATGAATTCAATCTAAATATAAAAATATAAACTTACATAATAATAATTAATTGATATTTATTATACAATGGCACAATGTGATAATACTTGAGAGTATGACACCATTTGAATTTCTCAAAGTATGTAACTATAATTATTAACAAAATTAATATAAAAATAAAAATATAAAATGAGTTAATAATAATTATTTAATAGATTAGAGATAGATGTGACATCTTTTAATTTTTATAAGTATATAAATATAATTATTAATAAATTTAATTAAATATTAAAATATAATTATAATAATTAATTAATTGAATGGGGCATGAGAACACATCGTTTCAATTTTTTATTTTGAATTTAAATTTTATAATTTTCACTAATATTCTTTGTATTAATTTTTTATAAATCACTTATAAATACACGAGTGTTATAGTAGTATATATATAAACAAACGAGATAACAATGACTATGTATATTTAAAGTGGGGTAAATGTGACATAGTTGTGTACTTTTCTACATAGGTAAGAAACTACAAAAATGAGTCAATAGGACTAGAGTTCCATTTTTTGGAAAACAATTGGATAAAATAAGAATCGTCATACTTTTCTCCACTTTTCCCCAGTTTTTTTACAATCTTACCGTTTTAGAGTACAGCTAATATCAAGCATTTTTAAAGGGACTAAAAAGCATTATAAAGAATACAATTAGAATTATATAACTAATGTTATTAATGAATGGAATTTGGTTGGAATTAAATGAATTTAGGTCCTTTATGAATGAAATATAAAATGAATTGAATGATATATGCATTCGTGTTATATATATATATATATATATATATATATATATATATATATATATATATATATATATATATATATATATATACTATTGTAACACCCGTGTATTTCACGGGATTTGTAAAAATAAATATTAATTTTACATTCTCGATAACATATTAAAACCATGACATAAATTGTTCAACTCTAATTATGAAAAACTTATTTGAAAATAATTTCTTTATTCCTCTCGTGTTATACGCTGGATTTGCACACATTTTGCTTCAATTTCTAAATATATTATATGTAAAACGTTATTCTTTTTACGTTTATTTTGGGGTGTTTGTGAAAAGATATCCTATTTCCAACCTGGTCATATCCTACTGATTACACACTTATGAATTTCCTTTTAAATGTTGTATAACTTCTCTGTAAACTACATTTCTCAACGGCAATAAAAGCATCGCAACTCCACTTGAGGCAACATTAAAAACAATTTCTCCCTTGCATCGTAATGCAGCAGATAAAGTTCTCCATACGAATATCTTTCCTGTTCCTCCAAATCCATAAACAAAAAATACGCCAACTTTACTACTGGTCGCCACACTTAAATCTCATCATATATAGCTCGTTGCTCATCCGTCAATGATGAACACGGACCATTGTGCTCTGTCTCCAAGAGTCTTCTATCATAATCAAGCTCCTGCTGAATAAGTTTGTTATTTCCTTCCATAATTAAATCACCATTCGGAAGAGGCATATCATTGAAGCTCTTAAGTGACTTTCCATTCCTTTACAACAATCTCTACACCTCAACCAAATTGTGATTCTTCAATTAGTCATCACTAAGTTTCATGTGCGCGGACAATGCAAACATGTAATCTAATATACCCCACAAATTACTTAAATATTTTCTTATATCTGAGTAACCTATTAATTAGATACAGACCGATTGTACCCATTTTTATTATATTGTTATCCAGGATCAAAACTTCTCTTATTGAGCTCATTCCGTGCAAATGAGCTAGCGATCTTAATATTTAGATATAACTTAATGTATAAATTTGAAGTAAATTATTAAGGGTGATTAGAACTATTTTAAATAATGATACCTATATTAATTTTTTAAAAGGTAATAACGCATAAAAATATTATATATGCAATGAATTTTTAATGTGTCCAGAATTTCAGGCAATCTTTTGAAATGGATTTAGGAGTGAATTTATGTTTGAAATATTACCATTGATGCCGATTAGTTTGCGTTGTCATATCCTCCACAAGAGCTTAGCAAGTCTTCTCCCAAATATATTCTAGTCTCGTAACACTTCCTGATAGTAGCAGTGCAGCAAATAGCTTCCTCAGGAAATGCGGTGAACCCCAAAAACTTGCTTCAATTATCCCATCAATATATTCTTTGTCATCATCTAACAGGTCCAATTTATAACACGCATCCTTGAATGATGGAAATATTATATTATCGATGGTCCAGATATCTTCATGTGAGGTTGCTCCTCGACTGTGATGAAGCATAATTGATAAATAATACGATTCTCCACTTCCAGGCGGAACATAATCTAACCTGCCCACTAAATTACTTTCTGCCTGAACTCCCAAACTCGTTTTTCTCTCTTCCATACAAACAACGTCGCGAACTCTGCACAAGTCAAGCTTCTCGCTTCTTTGTATTTTTTGTTACATTCCATCCATGCAAAAAACATAGATTGTTTACTCCCTTGCTTGTTGACCACATGATCCAGTGGGTCATTTTTGTTATAGGTTAAATACTGTTCACCCGGTAGATGAAACCTTAACATCTGGACTTTCGCATTTCTGTAGTTAAATAAACCCTAAAAAATGAGAATTAATCGTTCAAATGAAAAAGTAAACCCCGAAATCGAATATTTAACTCTAAATCCTAAATTTCTATCATATATCATCACATAAAACTGACACATATCATCACATATAACTAACACATATCATCACATATAACTGGTAGAATGTTAAGTTTTTGCCGGGACCCTAAAATTGAAAATTAAATAAAAAAAATAAACCTTAAAATGAAGAGCGAAACCCTAAAAATGGAAAACTAAACCCTAAAATGTAGAACTGAACCCTAAAATGGAATAGTATACCCTAAACTCTAAAATTTTGTCACATATTATCACGTATAACTACCATATATCAACACGTATAATTGTCATATATCATCACGTATAACTGAATGATATAATTTTTTACAGGGTGCACTTAGCAAGGTGCACCAAAGTGCACCTAATAAATTGCCCTATTATTAGGCTATTTATTAAGTTATTTTATTAATTATATTATTTTATTATTTATTAGGTTGTTTTATTAGGATTTTATTTTAGGTTGTTTAATTAATTATATTATTGAATTATAAAAAGGTAAGTACTATACTATTAGGACAATAAATTCTACAGTTCATAATTTATTATGACTCATATTATTAGGCTATTTATTTTAGTTTATTTTATTAATTATATTATTGGGGTTAGTATAATATGATAAGGTAATTAGAATATTATTATATTATGTTTCTTATTTTTTGATTTACACAAAACCAAACAATAAATAAAAAAAGATAAAGTATATAATATGAAGGACAGTAGGATGCAAAAAATAATTGTATGCGGTTGTTTTATTTCCCTTTTTTCGGATGATTATGTTTCTTCTTTTATTTTTTTAATATTATTAGAACTTTATTTTATGAAATGAGCAATTAACTAATAGTAGTACAAAAATGAGAATAATAGTCACCAACAATAAATAAACCGAATTATCTGACCATGATAACATAAAAAATAAACTATGCGGGTGACCTAATTATGTGACCATAATTTTGATGTCCTTTGCAGTTTTTGGAAGCCCTTTTTCTCGGATGACTATGTTTCCGCTTCTTTTTTTCATATTATTAGAACTTTATTTTAGGTTGTTTAGAATTCTATTTTAAGTTTTTTATTTATATTATTGAATTATGAAAAGGTAAGTAGTATACTATTAGGATAATAAATCCCTTTTTTTTTTTATAATTTATTAATATATAAGAATATGGCGAGGCTCGGATGACACGAAAGCACCCGAAGCACCCAAAACTTTTATTTGCCAAACAAAGCATACGAAGCAGACACATAGGATAGAAGGATTTTGCATTAATATACAGGGGTGATATATAGAGAGAGGATTAGGTTGAAATGAGAACCATGTCCTTTTATGTGAATTTAGGGTCAATTACAGGCCTTAGATCTAATTAAATGGAATATCAATAAAATACTGTGATTGTATAATAAAAGTACTGATGGTATATAATAAAGTTACTAATTATAAGTTCACGTATAATGACATGGTTCCCATTTGAACTCACCCCTATATATATATATATAAAGACATTCGATTCATTTTATATTTCATTCATAAAGGACCTAATTTCATTTCATTTCATATATATATATATATATATATATATATATATATATATGTGTGTGTGTGTGTGTGTGTGTGTGTGAGAGAGAGAGAGAGAGAGAGAGAGAGAGAGAGAGAGATTTGTATCCATAGCGAATGAGTAATAGAAAATATTAATACTTGATTCATTTTTGAAATACTTTCGAGGTAGTAAAAGAATGAGATAGTCGTAGGGTGATGAGCTGACTTATGTTAGTTCTCTCGAGTAATAATTATAGAGTGGAAGTTATTGTTAACAAAATTATGCAATTTAAAGCTATATTAAAAAACATCGTCACTTATGAAGCACGGATACTTATACAAGAATGTCGTACTCGTACCGGGTACTTACCGGATACGACGCTTTTGTGGACACGTATCAATACATACCCATACAGTGTCAGTATTTTAAAGGAAATTTTGACCAACTCGACTCATGAATTTAATAAATAAAACGTAAATAATTCATCCAAATATGGAACCACAAATTGAGAGATAGTACAAATGTTTATAGATCTTAAGAAATAAATAAAATATTTTTTTATTTTATAAACAATTGACTTGTTTTATTTGTTTTTGAAACTTATCACATTTGAAATTTAAATATTTATAAAATTTTAGTTTTTTTAGTTAATACGGCTACATTTCAATAATATATATATATATATATATATATATATATATATATATATAATATTTATTTATATTATGTATATATTTACCGTACCCATATTAGTGCTTCATAGGTTTGAGAAGTTTGCTTTTAAGATCAACTAAATTGAAAAGACGTTAATTAAACTAAATATTTGAAAATCAAACTTAATATAGAAATGAAAAACGAGCAATTAAGTGAAAATGAAAATAATTTAACAAGTATTTAAAGCAACTAAAGAAAACAACTTAATCATAGAAAAATAAAGAGAGTAATTGAAGGAAGTAATAATCAACAAGGCAACCTGGATTTAAAAAAATAATTAAAGGCAAGTAAAGAACGGTTACGTAAAATTGACCAAAATTAAACCAACTATTTCTTTCCAAATCTCAAATCATTAAGGAAACCGCAATTTCGAAAGATTCTCAAAGATGAATTGTAGATCTCACATTTAATAAAAAACAAGCAACAAACAATCAAAAAGCAATAAAGTCAATTGAAAGAGAAAGCTTGCTAAAATTAAACGCAAGATCTTCAATCCTTACTCCTTAAACAACAAGAAAGCCTCAATCTTTCTCACAAATTCCTTAAATCCAAGAGTGGATCTAAGTAGGAAAATTAAAGAAAAACATTGTTAATTGATTGGAAGAGAAGATAAAATTATATTAAGGATTATCATTCCCAAATGAGGAGCTCAACGGTCCTTTTTATACTACTATAAAGGAAAATAAGCACAACATCGTAATATATGCTTGTAAGCGCATCATGGTCGAGCTATGATGCAAGGGTGATCGACACGCGTTGAAGAAGAGTGGCTGCCTGGAGTGACTTGCAGGTGGACCGTAGGTATGGAACATAAAGGTTAATATCCTCCCCGCACTTTGTAAGAAGTGCTTCGTCGGCATGCACATGCCGAAGGGATTCTATACTGAGTGGGTGTCTGTGCGCGTGCATGATGATATTGGAGGCTACTGAGCTATTAGTATGGTGCCTATACATTACATGTGTTGGTGCCAAGATTAGTGCAGGATGTGTTGGCACTAGCTGCGATCAAATGTAAGCAGTAAAGCGCACTAAAGTCAGCATGGGAGAGTGCATGATGATGCAAATAGGTTGTGAGGGCATCATGCATATGTCTGTAAAGGTGTTGGCAGTTACGCGCATCATGGTCGATCCCTGCCGAGAGGATGTGACAGTTCTTGGTAGCATGGGCGGTGGTTTGTGGGTGTTGCGGGTAGCTATCGACCATGGTGGTTGATGTTGCCAGGATATTACGGGCGTCTGTGCGTGTTGCTGTCGATGGCTACCGGGGTGCCAACTGGTATCAAAAGGTGCACGATTAATTGCGCAAAGAATACTAGCGGGTGCTGACCACTGTAGGCAGCTTAGAGGTTCACTTGGCCTTTCATTGGGCGTCGGTCAACAACATGCAGCCGTGCCTTGTCGCGTCCTCAATTTTTCGACGTCATCATTTTTGCTCAATTTTCACACCATAGACTCGTCAAGGATAATACAAGATTCGACTCATATTTTGATTTCGACCCAAGTCCACTTTGAACATGTTTGACCTAAACAAATAAAAATTAAATAAATCATAAAAATGAGCTAAAAAAAACTAGATGAACTACGAAAATACAAAATAATCAAATATGACTCTAAACACTACAATAATACATTTAAACACACAAAAGAATACACATAAATATGCAAATAGTTGATTCGTACGTTTTTGTCACGAATCTGTACTTAATTGAGTCTTATTTTAGTCGTTTTATTCTTTCTCCGAGTTAAGACTAGAGCTAAAATTGCATTGTTTTGCATTTTCCATTTCTTCACTTAATTTTCCGGCTTATTGATCGACAATTYATCCAAACYAGAATAATTKTGTGYTTTTCTCATACAGTTAGAACGTCTGGAGGATTCGGAGCACGAAGATTGAAGGAAAACGCTCACAAATAGCTACGAGGACATCCACCGATCGGACAGTTCATCTCTCCGATCGGTGGAACTGGGTACCCGCACACCGACCGGAAGAGATAGCGCACCGAGCGGATGCAAAGACAGAAACTTATGACCGATCGGACGAGGCACATGACCGATCGGACAAGAACGTTACGAGTCTGATTTCTGGGGATTTCAGTTACAAAACGACTGGGATTGCTTTTAAAAAGGAGGGAGGCGAGGGTTTGCGTATCATTCACCCCCAGAGAGGCATTTTTGGAGGCTAGAGACACCACACAATACCCAAAAAGGTTGAGAGATTTGACACGTCTCTCATACCTCTAGTATAAATCCGTGCAAAGCCGTATCAAAGTTCGATTCGCAGCAGCCGTCGTTCTTCGCTAGGATTCTGGGTTCGTGACAAGCCTTAGGATTCTACGCAGCTCGGAGTGCTTTCGTTCGTCATCTTTGCTCGTTGGAAATAGTTCAATGATTTGTAATCTCTAAACTTGTCTTTTGATTTTATGATTTTGAAAGTGGTTATGTTTGGCATTAGATATGAATGATTGATAGTATGCTAGATGATGGTATGTTGGTAGATTGTCGAGGTTTGGTAATTTGGAATAATAACCTTGTGTTCTTGGAGTTTATGCAATTACGTTTGGCATATTTATGATAGAATGAACAATTGTCTTTGGTTAATCTATTGGTAGTTTATTGAACTTCGGAGATTAATTTCTTGCTATTGTGTTTAGAATGTCTTTATTTAGTATTAGATTGGTGAATCTTTTTACCGTTTTAAATCCCTTGTCGAGAGATTGACACCCTCGAGACAAGAAGCTTTCGTTGTTGGTTTTAAATATTGGAATTGAAACCTTTTCAAAAACCCCATTTGATCGTGTGTTATTAGATAGAATTATGATATTAGTATAATAAACATCGTTTAATCCGATTCCCATTCCTCGAGAGATCAACCCGAGTTAGCTTGCCAAGTCTACAAGTGACCCCGTTCTCTGGCGGGCGAACTTAAAACCTTTCAAACGTAGATGCACATTTGTTTAACCGGAATTTAATTTTGAAAGGAACACAAAAGTTCGGCTCAAAATTTGGCGCCGTTGCCGGGGAATGGCAAAGGTGATAATGATGTTTATTCGTGTTAATGCTTTTATGTCGATAATTTTATAATGTTTTTGGTTTGCCTCTCGATGCGGTGACCGTTTGTTGTTGATGCAAGGTCGAAGAAGCCTTAGAGGAGAACTTACCCCATTTATCAACAGCATCGAACGTGTGTCGAGACCGAGACAATTGTTTCCTCTAATCGAAGGGAATTCCCTTGAATCAAGTTCAACCAACATGGCAGAAAATCTAGCTATTGGAGGACGAGGTGGAATGAATGGTGGACGAGGGAGAGGGAGAAATACCCAAACACCTCCTCGAGATAATCCATACGAATTGCCACCCGTAGATGATGTGCGCATACAAGAGAAAATAGAAAATAACGAGGACGAGGATCTGAGGAATCCACCTCCACCCCAAAACGAAGAGACAGGGGAACCCAACCAAGCAAACGACGGAGAGCATCATCCAAGGAATGATCAGAAAATCATGATGCAACAACCTCCCAGACGATTTCGGAACCGTGAAGAAGCTCGAGCTTTTCACGCTCGAGCAAATAAGCAGTTTGATGATGTTGGTCATGGCGGGCCCCGACCCCAAAACAATCAACAAAATCACCAAAGGCACGAGGAGCTCGAACGAGAACGGGACTATAATCAAAATAGGAGGGAGGGACGCCCGTTCAACGCTTGGCAAAGGGAGAATATTCGAAACGATGGATATGAAGACCAAGGGGATTATGAGGATGACCGTGGTCATGGGTATTACGAAGAATATGGAGAGGAAAGGAATTACGGCGTACGTAATAACTTCGGAGGAAGAAGAGGACGCCGGTACCCAAATGAACGTCGCCAAGGAGACCTTTTATTCCCAACCATTGGATCCTACAGTAGTGCGATAGTTTTAGGCCCCGCGGCAAGAGACTATGACTTGAAACCTGGCAGCGTCGCACAGCTCCCTAATTTTCATGGCATGCCCAATGAAGACCCACTAAACTTCATTCGAGAATTTTACCTCGTGGTGGGTAGAATTCCGCATCTTGGACTCCATGAGGATCAATTGAGAATGAAATGTTTTCCTACAACTTTAAAAGACAAAGCGAAGCATTGGCTTTTGTCATTACAGCCCAATTCCATGACCAATTGGGAGATGGTGTACAAGAAGTTTGTGAGTAGATTTTATTCTGCTCAAACCACCGCTAAGCTACGAAGGGAGATTACAAACTTCGAGCAAATGGAAGGCGAATCGTTCTATGAGGCTTGGGAACGATACAAATGACTCTTACAAAAATGCCCACACCACAACAATAGTGCCGAAATGGTGAACAATTACTTTCACGAAGGGCTATTCCCGGTCTATAAACAACAAGTGGAGGTGAAGGCCGGAGATTTTGGGGAATTGACCGCCACGGAGGCTTGGGATTTATTCGAGCACATGAGCGAAAAATCGCAGCAAACGAGTTTCTGCCCAAGAAGATACAAAGTCCCAACGGTCCAAATTGAGGAACTAACTAAGCAAGTCGCACTGTTGACGAGCAAAATGACAGGGGAGGAGGAACCTTCGACATGTCCACCCGAAATGTGCGAAAAATGTGGGGCAGTGGGGCATGAAATGGATACGTGCAATGTGGTGTTTGGCGATGAAGAAGAAAGGGAGGTAAACGCCATTTAAAACTATCAACCCAATAACAAGTTTGGGACGAAGTTTACTGGGCAATACAATTCGAACACAAATTACAATCCAAAAAACTCGAACTATGTGCCCAATTCTAAACCATCAGAACCACGACCATATCCAAACAAGAGTCAAGAAGAGACAAGTGGTCAAAACTCCTATCAAACCAAAGGTCAGGGCAGCTATTCTCAACATTCTCCGCAACAATACCAAGCACCTCAGCAATCATACCAGCACGCACCGCAGCCGCAGTACCAGCAAACTCCTCAACAACAGTTTCAGCAAATGCAACCACAGCAGCAATTGCCACTTGCAAGTAACCCCGACGAAGAACTAAGACTTTGGCGTCAACAATTAGAGCACGAGACTCTACGTAATCGGGAGGAAACACTTCGTACAATCGAAGAAGGCAAGCGAATGAGGAAGCAACTGGAGAAGCTAGAGATGATGATAGGACAGCTTTCGGTTTCTATGGCAAAAATGGTAAATGATCCAGGAAAGCTTCCAAGCCAACCCGAACAATCAATGGCAATAGATGTGCTACGTAGTGGAAAGGAGATAAAAAACGGAATATAAGAAACCGAGGGGGAAACCACCGATAACAACCAAACGATGGATGAAAGAGGCGAACAAGAGACAAGTCCAAATGGTGAGGAAGGACCAGCGGGTAAGATTCATAAATCAAGTAACCCATACGTTCCAGGATCATTGACGAGAACTTTCCAACCAAAACGGACCGAAACAAATCAGACAAACTCAGCGAAGTACTTGACCGGTCGGACTGAGACAGCGACCGATCGGTCTAGACTCCAGAGGGATTTGACCGACCGGACAAACCAAAAGTCCGACCGGAGTAGAATACAGGAGGTTTATACCGATCGGACAAACAGGAGTGACCGGTCGGACAAAAAGGCTGAAGATGAGCAAAGACCGCAACGAGTCATACGGGACGCTGTTCCATTCCCGAACCATCTTAAACCAGTAAAAGAGAGCAAGAAATTTATGGAACTTTACAATATGCTGAAAGATGTGAACGTGAACCTCCCACTATTTGACGTGATCAAGGCAATGCCTGCCTACGTCAAATTCTTCAAAGAACTTGCCTCCAAAGAGCGGAAAATGGAAGGGAATGAACGTGTCATACTATCCAAGGAGGTGAGCACAATTTTCCACCATACATTACCCCCCAAGGCGAAGGATCCTGGGAGTTTCTGCATTACAATAACCCTTGGAAATGGTCAAAAAGCGCGTGGAATGCTCGACCTTGGAGCAGGGATCAATTTGATGCCCTACGCTCTGTACAAGCAATACAACCTTGGAGGGATGAAGCCAACAAGTTTAAGGCTCCAATTAGAGGATCGTTCACTAAGGCATCCGTTGGGAGTGGTCGAGGACGTCTTGGTGGAGGTCGGATAATTGATAGTTCCCGTGGAATTTGTTATTTTGGACGTTGGAGAAGTAGATGCCACAAGCAAGGAGCACACCATCCTCTTGGGGAGACCTTTTATGGCAACATCGCACACTCTAATTGATGTTGAGCGGGGAAAAATGACACTCTCCGTGCTAGGAGAGTCAGTGACGTTCTCACTGAAAGATATTCAGAAAATTCCTTCACCCATGATCGGTCCCGATTGTTCATACCTTGATTCCGTGGACCAATGTGTAAGCGAATTATTCGGTGTTGTGCCGGTCGAGAACATCGATGTCGAGGATGACAGATTTGATCCAAACGCGGAGGGGGTGATCACTCTTTTCGAGGTTAACGAAGCACCCGTGGTCAAGCCAGTCATTGGACCTACTTTGGAGCCGAAATTGGAACTTAAACCATTTCCGAGTCATCTCAAGTACGTGTTTCTTGAAGATGACGAGAGGAAGCCTGTAATTATATTTGCTGAACTGGCAGAGCATGAAGAAAGAGAGCTTATTGATGTTCTTAAAAAGTACAAGCAAGCAATAGGATGGAGTATTGGTGATATAAAGGGGATAAATCCGGTCACGTGCATGCACCGGATCGATCTTGAAGAAGGAGCAAAACCAATACGGGAGGGACAGCGACGTCTAAACCCTACGCTCAAGGAGGTGGTCAAAAAGGAGATCTTCAAATTAATCAAAGAAGGAATCATTTATGCTGTTTCTGATAGCGAATGGGTTAGTCCGGTACATGTTGTTCCAAAAAAGGGGGGCATCACGATCGTAGAAAATGAAAAGGGGGAAATCATCCCAACACGCTTAACCACCGGGTGGCGAATGTGCATTGACTACCGAAAACTCAATGCAGCGACAAGGAAAGACCATTTTCCGCTCCCATTCATGGACCAACTACTTGACAAGCTAGCAGGGCAAGAGTATTATTGTTTTCTAGACGGCCTTTCTGGGTACTATCAAATAGCCATTGCGCCAGAAGATCAGAAAAAAACCACATTCACGTGCCCGTTTGGCACATTTGCTTATAGGAGAATGCCCTTTGGATTGTGCAATGCCCCGGCTACCTTTCAAAGATGCATGATCTCTATTTTCACCGAATTCATCGACGATTTTCTCGAAGTTTTTATGGACGACTTCTCGGTATTTGGCTCTTCCTTCTCTCATTGTCTAAAAAACTTGACAAAGGTGCTTGAACGCTGTGTTGAGTCTTACTTAACCTTGAGTTGGGAGAAGTCGAACTTCATGGTGAAAAGCGGGATTGTATTGGGTCATGTGGTATCAAGCAAAGGATTGGAAGTTGACAAAGCAAAGATTGACGTCATCGAAACTCTTCCACCCCCAAAAGATCTGAAAGGAATTCGAATCATTTTAGGACACGCGGGCTTTTACAAACGTTTCATCAAGGACTTTTCAAAGATTTGCCGCCCGTTATGTAAATTACTTGGGAAGGATGTGCCTTTCGAATTCAATGGCGAATGTCTTGCGGCATTTAATATTTTGAAAGATAAATTAACACAAGCACCAGTTGTCGTTGCATCGGATTGGTCTCTTCCATTTGAGATAATGTGTGACGCGTCAAACGAGGCAGTCGGAGCAGTTTTGGGCCAACGAGTGGATAAAATGTTGAGGGTTGTTTACTATGCCAGCTACATGTTGAATAGCGCCCAACGTAACTACACCACCACAGAACGAGAGCTATTCGCAGTTGTATTCTCTTTGGATAAATTTCGCTCCTACATCGTCGGCTCCAAAGTCATCGTACACACGGATCACGCAGCACTCCGTCATCTATTCGCTAAGATGCAAAGCAAACCTAGATTGATTCGTTGGATTCTCCTCTTAGAAGAATTCGACGTCGAAATCAGAGATCGGAAAGGGAGCGAAAATATAGTTGCCGACCACCTCTCCCGTATGTTAGTAGAAGAGCCAAGTAAAATCGGGTATGTGGATGATGAGTTCCCTTATGAAAACGCAAACGCCGTTGTCGAAATTAATGAACCGTGGTATGCCGATTTTGTTAATTTTCTTGCTTGTAAGATTGTCCCTGACCATCTTTCTTCACAAGAAAGAAAGAGATTTTTGTTCAAGTGCAGAAGTTTCTTTTGGGACGATCCTTATCTTTACAAGCGTTGCAAAGATGGCCTTTTTCGGAGATGCATACCAGATGAAGAGAAGATTGGAGTACTGCGATRTTGCCACGACGACGGTGGGCACTTTGGAAGTRAAAAAACAGCTTTCAAAGTCCTCSAAGCCGGATTTTATTGGCRTTCGTTGTTCGCCGACGCACACKAATTCTGCAAAACATGTGATAAATGTCAACGTTCCGGAACGATTGGAAGGAAAGATGAAATGCCCTTAGTACCTAATCAAGTGATTGAAATATTTGACATATGGGGCATCGATTTCATGGGACCTTTTCTGAAGAGTGGTGAATACGAGTACATACTCGTAGGAGTCGACTATGTATCAAAATGGGTAGAAGCCATTCCCACGAGGAAAGCTAATTCCGACGTCGTCCTCAAATTCATCCAAGAAAACATCTTTAGCCGTTTCGGGATGCTAAGAGCGATCATCAGTGACGGGGGTAGCCACTTCTGCAACAAAGCCTTTAATCGACTACTGAACAAGTATGGGGTGCGACACAAGGTGGCAACCCCTTATCATCCACAAACCTCTGGTCAAGTAGAGACAAGCAACCGGCAAATCAAAGGGATCTTGGAGAAAACCGTGAAGCCAAATCGTAAGGACTGGGCAACAAAACTGATAAATGCATTGTGGGCTTACCGTACAGCATACAAAACAGTGTTGGGAATGAGCCCATTTCAATTAGTTTATGGGAAAGCATGCCACCTTCCAGTCGAATTGGAGTATCGAGCGGAGTGGGCGATTCGAACCTTGAACCTTGATTTGAATGAAGCCGGGGGATATAGGAAGCTTGAGCTAAGCGAATTAGAGGAGATTCGCAATGACTCATACGAGACGGCATGGACTAACAAACGGAAAATGAAGGAAGCACACGACAAGAAACTAGTCCATAAAGGTTTGGAAGTCTGTAAATTAGCCTTGCTTTTTAATTCTCGTTTCAAACTCTTCCCAGGGAAGTTGAGATCAAAATGGAGCGGTCCGTTCATGATTACCGACATAAACGAGTTCGGCGCCGTGACCTTGTTTGACGAAAAGAGTCACTCCACTTTCCAAGTCAATGGTCATCGTGTCAAAATGTATCATGGGGGACTTATTTCGCAGCAAGATCACGTAGTGTTAGTGATCAACGACCCCCCTCGAGATAGTTGACGCACGACTGAGGTATCGTCAAGCATAAGACGTTAAACGTTGCACTTCTTGGGAGTTAACCCAAGCTCTTGTTGTATATATCCTTTCTTTATTCGTTTGGTAGAGTATTTGACAGGACTCCTGCTAGTTCGGAGCAAATTTTTCGGGAACACCGGTCGGACACCTACTGGTAACCGATCGAAATGTTCCAAGACGATGAGACCGATCGATATGACTATGACACCGATCGGATATTACGCCTGGGAGCTATTTACGGGAATTTTAGCCAGGGAATCACAAGGAATGGTAAGATACTCTAACAGTATCTTCTGAGGTATGAAGAATCTTTAATTTGGAGGGGGATTGATTTGATTGTGTTTTTACAAAACAAAAGAGTATATTCTCTTTCTAGAAAATCCCTATCTTCTCGATCTTCCTTGATACTGGAAATCCTCCACCCATACCCCGACTCCTATATAAACTCACCCCCCTACAACCTTTACTCCACACCAAAATACCTTCTCCTCTTCAATATTAACGAGTGTCAGACACCAACAATTTTATAACATGAACCACCATAACAACCTTACTCATGGTTGGGTATCAAGGAGGACGCTTGAAGACACGATCGACAAACTAGAAGAAGAGGCGGATGATTATCGACAGCAAATCCTCAAGCTTCAAGCTGACCTCAATGAAGCCCTCACTGAAGAAATCGATTTGACTAAAACCATCGAGCGCCTCCATGGCATCCTAGATGATGCCGATGCTGAGATAGTGCGGCTCAAACGGAAAATAATTGAGCTTGAGGAAGATGTGAGAGATTTGTATGATTTGGCCTATAGGGGTGTTCCGTCACCCAAGTAGTCCTTAGATTATTATCCGTGAAGGTTTAGTTTATGAATTAATGATGTTTGGGGGGAGTGGTTTTTGAACTATTGTCTTAAATAAACGAGCGATATTGTTCGAATTGTTGAATAATATTTATGCTTTGAATTGCTTTACTCATTCGTAACTTGTCGTTGAATTTTTATAGGACGTCGCTGTTATCTTTATTAAAAAAAAAAAAAAAAGGGGTGAAGTGAGGACCGACCGGTAATAAGACCAGACCGGTCGGTAATAACTTACTGGACTACAGTCCTACCGGTCAAGAACTCATACCGATCGGTCAAAACAAACTGGACTACAGTCCGATCGGTCCACCACACACACCGATCGGACGACAGCCCAGTTTATTAAACGCTAGCTGTCTCACATGAACATTATAATGATCCCAACTCCTTTTGTTTTCTTACAGATCGCGATTCCAAAATTCATCTCGCGAATTTTTCCCACTCACTCCACCCGACCAGCAAGCTTGGAGGAATTATACGCCACTCGTCCAATTCTCTCAAGTTTCATAACCGTTTCTCAAACATACCACACCAAGGTATAATGGCTTGAACTTACCATTCTTTAACTGTTTGAGAAGTTGAATTGCAGGGGTTTGGTGATTCGGAGCTTGGATTGTTTGAATTCAATTTGAGTTTGGTTAAGTTTTGTGGAACACGCCAAGTGTTCGAGGAAACTCCTGAGTGAACTCCGTAGCCATTTCTCAAGTTTGTTTATTCCTATGGCTCCCGGTAAGCGACCGAGACGTGATCAGCCCTCGAGCACCAATCCGAGTGATAGGGCAGGATATCTGCCAGACCTGGATTGGGGTAGCTCTGACCCCCATATAATCAACAAGATGCGGGGAAGAACAGCTATCCCTTGAGGTCCCTGACCTGGTCACCGGTAAGGACGTTAGAGGCCCGGAGATTACCTCCAGTTGAAGCCCTGGAAGTGGAGATTAGCCTGACCTGGGCAAAAAGGCTTGGTTGAGTCCCTTGAAAGATAGAGCTCTTCCTCAGTAGTAGCAAGAGCTGACTTTTTAAACAGCAGGGGCTAGAGGAAAGAGAAGACGAAGAATCGTGGACTAGGTCAGATTGAGGGAAAGGACTAAAGAAGATCTGGAAAGAGAGAACTGTTTCTCAGGTCCCCAACAAAGAGACAGGTGGGACCACTTGTCAGAATTTGTTGGGTAACGGCCCTTGATTCCCACCATGTGTTCCTTAGATCCCGGCTGGGGTCCCCGTTATGAAAAGCTATAAATATCTCAGCCTCAAGGCTGAGAGAGGTAGGTCACTCTTCTGAGGCTTTCTCATTTTCTTCTTGGAAAACACCTCAAACGCTTACCGACTTAAGCATCGGAGAGGTTTCCACATGAAAATCACCGGTAGTCCTTTCTAACTCTTGTTTGTGGTGCAGATCAGGAAGGTATTCAAGGCTTCAGGCAGTCTTAACATTGGTCATTTTTCGGGGTGAAACAATTGGCGCCGTCTGTGGGAAGCCGATCAAGTTAAGATGTGAGATTTTCTCTTATGGCTTCAGACGGTTTACGACGGAACTTGGTGGGTGAGCTCGGTGGAACCCCTAGTTCTGCCGCGCCATGGGGGATGCCAAGATCGACAGACGCAGCGGAGACGAGGCCAGGAGAGACGGCGCCGTCAACAGGGGCCGCGCCAGACACTACGCCGCCCCAGTTCAATAAATCTGGGCCAGCTACGGGTGGTTCATTTAATGAATATTTCCTTCTGTAGCTCTCGGAGCTGATTGGCAAAGCCGTGGAGATGGAAGTAGAGAAGAAGTTCGCGGAGATGACGACGCCGCCATCCAACACGCCACCAGCGCAGGCTGTTCCGGTGGCGGGAACAGAGCCATTGCGGGGGCAACAGGCAGATAGGGCTCCCTTGCATGATGGGGAAGAGCACTTCTCCACCTCTGACAGCGAAACTTCAGGCCAAACTAATCCAGGTCTGGCTGAACAGATGCAGAGTCTACAAAAGGAAGTA
>BMAC01000044.1:1694408-1730830 GCA_014905375.1 Phtheirospermum japonicum | reverse complement strand
AATGCCACTGGAACTCTTCAGTCTCAAGCAAAAGGAGAGCGAGAGCCTCCGTGCTTATATCAACAGGTTTACAACTGCCAAATTAGAAGTGCTTTCTGCGTCTGAAGAGCTATTGATAAATGCTCTGGCACAAGGTTTGAGACGAGGGGATTTCTTTCAGTCACTGGTGGTGAAGCCAGCTCTGAAATTTGGGGAGCTCTTGGAAAGAGCGGAAAAGTATATCCATCTAGAAGAGGCTCTGAAGCTCAAAGACGAAGGGGAGAAGAGGAGAGAGAAGTACGACAGGGATGACAGGGTAGCAGCAAAAAAGCCCCGACCAGAACTTTCAATGGGTAGATCTCGATTTGATAAATACACACCTCTGGTAACACCTCCGGGTGAAATTTTGTAAGCAATAGAGAGTCATCCAGAACTCAAGTGGCCCAAAACTTACTCACAAAGACCAAGAAAAGAAAGGTCAGATCGCTTTTGTCGCTTCCATAATGAATAGGGCATAACACAGATGAATGCACGCACTTGAAGGACGAATTGGAGAGAATGGTCCAGGCGGGACATCTGAAAGAGTATATTCGGATAAGGAGGGAGGAAGCTAGAGCTGGTAAGAAGAATTATGATCGGACCCTGACAAATAGGAGCAGCCAGGATAGGGCGCGTGCTGAGGTGAAAAGATCTGATCAGACCCAGGTCATTCATGGGGAAATCCAGATGATTATCGGAGGAGAATTTGAGGAGCACTCTAAGCGGACACAACACAATTATGTCAGGGCTGCAAAAGACCTGGTTCGAAAATCGCGTCACGTAGGACAAATGACTTCTACCCCCAACATCTGCTTTGGATCAGAAGATGGCGATGGTATTTTGGCCCCTCATATGGATGCTCTGGTTATAACTACAACTATTGCCAATTATAATGTCCATAGGATTTTCGTAGACACTGGAAGCTCTGCCGATATTTTGTTCTATGACTACTTTAGGCAGTTGAAGTTGGACGTTGAGATAGAAGAGGTCACCACCTCCCTAGTGGGGTTCGCGGGAGGAGCCCTAAAACCCTTGGGAGCAGTGAGACTCTTTGTGACGTTAGGAGAAGAGCCATACAGGGTGACAAAAACAGTGCGTTTCTTGGTAGTGGATGCACCTTGTTCTTATAACGTCATTCTCGGCCGACCCTCTTTGAGCCAATTTCAGGACGTTATATCCGTTTTCCATATGAAGATGAAATTTCAAACGGAGGATGGAGCAGGAGAGGTCAGGGGTGATCAGTATGCTTCACGACGAACTTACATAGAGTGTATTAGGAAGAATGAGGAGGAAGTGAGACAGGGCAAAAAGGCCAGGGTAGAGCTGCCAGGGACAGACCTGGCCAATAGAGAGGAAGGTCTGATGATGGTTGAAGTAGTCCCGGGAAATGGGAGTCGGGTTCTTCGAGTAGAGACGACCCTCAGTCCGGAAACCTTGACAGAGCTAGTCGCATTATTAAGAAGTAGCACGGATGTGTTTGCCTGGTCCCCAGAAGATCTGGTAGGAATCGACCCAAAGGTGGCAGAACATCACCTCAACATCAGCTTAGACGCTAAGCCATTAAAGCAAAATAAGCGTAATTTTGGCCCTGAGAAGGAAGCCGTCATAGAGGTCGAGGTGGAGAAACTATTGAAATCTAAACACATCCAAGAAATACAATTTCCTGAATGGCTTTCTAACGCTGTCTTGGTTCCCAAGACACAGGAGGACTGGCGCATGTGTATCGACTTTAGAGATCTCAATCGTGCTTGCCCGAAAGATCACTATCCCTTACCTAGGATCGACCAACTCGTCGATTCCACCGCTGGATGCGAACTCTTGAGTATGATGGATGCATCTCAAGGGTATCATCAGATCAGGCTGGCCAAGGATGATTGGAAGCGGGTCAGTTTCATCACCCCAAAGGGGACGTATTGTTATGTTGTGATGCCTTTTGGCTTGAAAAATGCAGGAGCCACCTATCAACGTCTGGTTGATAAGATATTTAAAAATCAGTTAGGACGGAACATGGAAGTTTACGTTGATGATATTTTGGTCAAAAGTGTGAAGGCAACATCACATATGGAAGACCTGCGGGAAACCTTTGATACTCTACGACGATATAGGATGAAGCTTAATCCTAAGAAGTGCGCTTTCGGTGTTAGAGCTGGCAAATTCTTAGGCTACATGGTCACGGAAAAGGGTATCGAGGCAAATCCCGAAAAAATCAGAGCGATTATGGACATGAGAGCACCTAGGAATGTGACAGAGATGCAATATTTAGAAGGGCGTATCAATGCGTTAAGTAGATTCTTGTCCAGGTCCGCAGAGAGGAGCTTACCATTCTTTCAAGCTCTAAGGAAAAAAGCAAAATTTTAGTGGAGTGATGAGTGTGAGGAGGCATTTGTCGCATTAAAGGAGCATTTGGCTAGTATGACCTTGCTAACAAAGTCTGTCCTGGGAGAACCCCTCATTCTGTACTTATCGGTAGAACAGCAGGCAGTCAGCTCTGTTTTATTGCGAGAGGAAGGGAAGATTCAGAAGCTAGTCTATTACTGGAGCAAGGTCTTACACGATGCCGAAGCAAGGTATGTAGAGGTAGAACGAGCGGTATTGGCCCTTGTGGGAACGGCCCGGAAATTACGTCCATATTTCTTGTCGCATGCTATAATTGTGCGAATGAATTTGCCTTTGAAGGCAGTCATGGATAAGACGGAAGCATCAGGTAGACTGGTCAAATGGATAATCGAGCTAAGTGAATTCGATATTAGCTTTGAAACCAGGACAGCGATTAAAGCTCAGGCCTTAGCAGATTTCATGCAAGAAATGACTGGTCTCCCCGAAGAATTAGAAAGGTGGACGATCTTTACGGATGGCTCTGTCTGCAATCAGGGCTGCGGAGCGGGAATTGTCCTGATCAATCCAGAAGGGGTGTCTACCGAGTTTGCTATCCGATTGAATACAACACTCTCTAACAATGCGACGGAGTATGAAGCCCTGTTGAGAGGTGTCCAGATGGCGAAAGACCTGGGTGCGGATCACGTATCTGCCAAGATTGATTCTCAACTCGTGTGTAAGCAAATTAGCGGAGATTTTGAGATGAGAGAAGAACACATGCAGAGATACTTGGCTAAATTTAGAGAGCTAGCCAAAGGTATGAAAGAATTAACTGTTGTTCAGATTCCCAGAGAAGAAAACGGCCGTGCAGACTTCTTAGCCAAAATAGCAAGTTTAGCCGCGGATTGTTCCGAGCGAACGATCACCTTATTAAAGGCAGAGGAGGAATTCGGAGTTGAGCAGATCTGTACTATGTCCGAGGAGGACGATTGGCGTTCCCCTATAAAAAGATACCTTGAAAAGAACGTCTTGCCAAGGGAAAAGAGAGAAGCGGCGAAGATACGGAGCAGGTCTGCCCGATTCTGCCTGATCAAGGGAGAGTTGTTCAGGAGAGGATTTGGTCAGCCTCTTTTGAGATGCTTATCCCAAACAGAAGGAAGGCTGGTGTTAAGAGAGATACCCGAGGGTTTTTGTGGCAACCATATGGGGGCCAGAGCTCTGGCCTGTAAAGTATTAAGAGCTGGTTATTTCATGCCTTCCCTGAGAAAGGAAGCTGACGACTTCGTTAGAAAATGTGAAAAGTGCCAGAAAATGGCCCCACTAATCCACCAACCAGCGGAAGAGCTCATGGTGATGAGTTCCCCCTATCCCTTCGCAAAGTGGGGTATTGACCTGGTCGGCCCATTCCCGATGGCCCCAGCTCAGAAAAGATTCTTGATCGTGGCCATTGACTACTTCAGCAAGGGGGTGGAGGCCAAGGCTCTCGCTAGAATAACAGAGGAAGCTGTAATGAGTTTCATTTGGAAGAATGTGGTCTGTCGCTTCGGTATACCGAGAATAGTGGTGTCAGACAATGGGACCCAATTTGTAGGAGCCAAGATAAAGGCTTGGTGTGACAAGATGGACATTCAGCAACACTTCACGGCTGTATATCACCCACAAGAGAATGGTCAAGTTGAAGTAACTAACCGCATTTTAATTCAAGGAATCAAGTCGCGACTAGACAGATCTGGAGGAAAGTGGGTGGAAGAGCTGAGCTCCGTATTATGGGCATACCGCACGAATCCGAAAGAAAGTACGGGTGAAACCCCCTTTAGTTTGGTGTATGGTATGGATGTCGTAGTGCCTGCAGAGGTCAGCCTTAAGACTCATCGGATCCAGAATTTTAATGAAGAACAAAATGAGTTGTTAAGGCAGGATGCTTTAGACCTGATTGAGGAGAAAAGAGAACAGGCTGCGTTACGAATGGAGCATATTAAAGGAAGGGTAAAAGCAGCGTATGATAAAACTGTGGCTAAGCGACAATTCCGAGTAGGGGATCTGGTCTTACGACAATCTGATCTGGGGCAAGCTAAAGGGAAGTTGGAAGGGTCTTGGCGAGAACCGGTAAAAGTTACCCAGATCTTGCCTGGTGGCGCGTACAGGCTGGAAGAGCTGGATGGCACGACACTACCCCGCGCTTGGAACATTGCCAATTTAAGAAAATTTTACACTTAATTGTAATGACTTTATGTTTGTGTAGGTTGAGTAGATTTACAGTTGAAATTATGGTTCACAACAGGAAGAAAGCAATGACACACATTCAGATTATTAACGAAAGTGCTTATTAATTAAAAGAACTCCCAGTAGAAAATACAAAAGCAAACATTCTCACAAGAATATTCGCAGTCATAAGGGCACAAATTACAATCATGAGAAAAAGCGAAAACACAGCTTTAGGATGGGGGTGTAGAATCGAGAAGTTGACGAAGCCGCTTAATCTCATCCTCGTGTTCCAAAAGTCGAGCACAAAATCGGTCTGACACCTCCACCGCAATATCCCAATCAACATGCAGCTCCGCGTTCTCCCTCTTCAATCCAGCAATGATCATTCCGAGGCGTTGTCGTTCATTACGGAATTCTGATTTTTTCTCAGCCAATTTCTCCGTGAAAGCTTGCAGTTGATCCTACAATCTGGCAATTTCTGCCTTCAGACGACCTTTCTTCTGAAGTAGGCAGATATGCTCCACATGGGAAAAGACGTTGGGAGATGACGACGACGCCATTATGCCAGGAAAAGAAGCTGGAGAAGGCGCCATTATATAAGAGAAGTAAAGGTGGGAAATCGTTTTGGCTTGACACGCTAAGGCGGGAAATCACTCTAACTTGGCGCGCAGAGAGATTTGAAAAAGGCGGGAAACTAAATTGGAGTTCGGCGCGCAAAGAAAAGACAGGATTGGCTAAGGACGAACGTCCTAAAGTTTTCCTGACCTGATTGTCAGTTTAAGCCAGTATTGGCTAAGGACGGACGTCCTAAAGTTTTCCTGACCTGATTGTCAGTTTAAGCCAGGATTGGCTAAGGACGGATGTCCTAAAGTTTTCCTGACCTGATTGTCAGTTTAAGCTAGGATTGGCCAAGGACGGAAGCCAAGATTGGCTAAGGACGGATGTCCTAAAATTTTCTTGACCTGTTTGTCAGTATAAGCCAAGATTGGCTAAGGACGGATGTCCTAAAATTTTCCTGACCTGATTGTTAATTTAAGCCAAGATTGGCTGAAGATGGATGCCCTAAATTTGCCTGACCTAATTGTCAGCTCAAACCAGCATTGGCTAAGAAACAGACGTCTAGAAGTTTTCCTAACCTGATTGTTGGTTAAAGACGAAATTGGCTAAGGACAGATGTCCTAGACTTTGCTCAAACTGGATTGATCGATAAAGTCGGGACGAGTCAAGTTGAGTTCATTATTTTCCTGATCGGATTAACAGCTCAAAGACGAATGTACTGATTCGCCTGATCTAATGGTCAGCTAGATAAAATATCTCATGAGGAAACTTTGACGCATGAAAAAACATAAAGCTTATATATATTACTGGCCAGGAACAGATTACAAGTTACGCACTTTCCCTTGAAGGGTTGGCGACTTTGGTTATATTAAGATAACAGGAAATAAATAAGGATAAAGCCCAGACGCCTATCTGAGTGAAGAACTTCGATCGGAGGCTAAGGCTCGGCGAATACGCCAAAGCTCTCGCTCTGTCTCATGCAGACGGCGGCGATACTGGTCGGATCGCTCGGCGAGGACATGAGCTTCGCCGGCGGCGATGTTTAGGCGGTTCACTGAATCAACCAAATCTGCCTTCTCCTCGTGCAGCTGCCGGTTGACTTGACGAAGCTCAGTCTATTCCCTTTTGTAATGACGCTTTTTCTGTCTCTTCCTCTCCAAAAGGCGATAAAGAGAACCGAATTTTTCCTTGAGCACAACCAGTTGGTCGGACAGCTTGAATTTCTCCACAACTAGGGAGATGTTTTTTCTTTTCACCGTATTAAGTTTTTCAATCAGAGGAGACGAAGACATATTGCAAATGAATAATGAAAGGAGGATAAAGAATGCATACGAGTATATATTGAAATCAAAGGCACGTGAGAGGAATCAAAAAGTACTAGGGTTTCCGGATATTCAGGAAACCCTAGGAAATTCAAGAGTTGCAAAATGACGAAAATATTAATTGTCATGAAGTACAAGACAATCAGGTACACATATTTAACATACAGGAAAAACAAATAGACCAGCCACACAGGCTATAACACACAGATCTGTTCGATAAAAATTAAAGCTGAGGCAGACAAGGCAGTCAAATCCTCCTAAAAGCACAAAGCTCCACTCCAGCGCCTCTTCATGACTGCTCTGGGGTGTGGGATCCTTCAGCAAAGCTCTTCTTAAATTGGGTAGAGTCTTGCAAATCTCCCAAGTCGGCGAAGGTTGGAGAATTAGTAGCAACCATCGCCAACGATGGATCGGGGGGAGGAGAAGAGGTCGAGCTAGAAGAGCAGAAAGCCTGGCGGATATGATCAGCAAAAGACAAGTCATCCAGCATGTGCAGCCGGTCACCCTCAGCTGAGTGCGAGAAGGAAGTAGGTTCAGATGCGCCCTGGACAGATGCTTCTCGGTCTAAAGGCAAAGAAGGATTCTCTGCTATCCACTTGGCATGAGCATCCACGCCAAGAAGATAGTAAGCCTCAGCCACCAAAAGCCGGTACAGATCCACCGATTCAAGAAAGGCCTGGCGCGTGGTCGCTCGGGTTAGTTGGATCAAGCGAAGACCTTCATCTGAATTTAAAAATTTGAGTCTCCCCTTCGCTTCACCCTCTGTGAGACCCCTTGCCTCCCCGTCGGCTTCCCCCTCAGCTCTGGCAGCTTGCACTTTCTCTCTGAGATCATTTACTTCATGCTCTAAGAGGACTATCTGGGCATGCTTCTTGGCATCGGACTCCCGCCAAGCTGACACCTCTGCCTTGCTCCCTACCAGCTCTGCCCTGAGCAGCTCCAGATCAGCGTTAAGGCCATGGTTCTTGGCCAGCAATTCTTGCTTCTGCTTCTTTAGTTCCTCAATCTCCCTCTTCAGGTCCGCCTGGAGTAAGGATCCCCGAGCTCGGGCTAGGAGAGTAGCCCTGAGCACCACCGCCTACAAAAAGAAAATTGACAAAGGAATGAGCAAAATTCCCAACAAAGACTGGAATCACAACCAGCATTAAAAGCCTTACCTGCGCCTCTGCTTGACAATACGAATCCAACAGAGCAGGATCAGACAGTTTCTCCGTCTCACGACGATCCGCTGTCGGAGCAAGCCCCATCATGTATTGCCTGGCCACCTCGCAAGTACAATTCATCACAGATCTATTGAAGAAGGTCTGGTTGGGGTAAGGGGGAACTTGTGGAGTCCCCCTGGGGGTGCTTCCGGGCCTTTCCTCCCTCCTCCTCTTCCTAGGTTGGAGTTGCCCCTCCTCGGGATCGGAGAGGGGTTGGACTTCCTGAGCATGGGCTGCTGGTTTAGGCGGGGCCCCCTCCCCTTGCCCCATACTCCTCTTTGTCACTTATGGTGCAGCAATTCTAAGAGGAATTACTGGGACCTCCTCTGGAGGGTTGCGATCTTGAGGACGGCCGGGGGGAGCCGTCACCAAGGCCACTTCTTCCTGAGTAGGGGAAGCCCTGGCAGGCTCGCCCAAGGGGCTTTTCTGATTCTTTGCTGCTGCCTTCTTCGCTTCTAATAGTGCTTGCATCATGGTTATTGGAGAGAGGAGAAAAGAGAATGAGAAAAAAAAAGGGATAACATCGGAAGGATGATATGAACTATAATTGAACATGTACCAATGTGGGAGGGCAGAGGTCCATTTTCTCGTTGGGAGTTGAAAAAGTTTAGGATRGTGGGTTTGAGAAGCTTTGATAGATCAAAGGYGGTCTGGTRCAAGACAGCTATTTTCTCACTCAGATGGGGTGATCTGTCACTCCGGGATATACGGACTTGGGGATGAAGGTAAGTAATGGGCTCAGTGGGAAAGCCCCAGTCTTCCGAGCTCTGGACAAAAAAGAATTTCTTCTTCCAGCTCTTATGGGAAAAGGGGAGACCAGTTAAAAAATGAACATCCGCACGTTCGGAGAGATAGAAAAAGCCTGAAGAGCTTTTCACCTGAAACAGAGAAAAGAAAAGCTGGGCCGTAGGTACAAGGCCAGCGTACTGGGCCGCAAGATGAAATCCGGCCATGACGCGGAAGGCGTTCAGTAGAAATTGTTGGACCGGAATTTGATACAGCCGGGATACGGCCAATATGAAAGGGTGAACCGGCAGGCTCAGCCCTGCGTGGAATTGATCCACGTAAAAGGTCAGATGGCCGGAGGGGGGCGCTGAGGCCCTCTCGTCAGGTGCCGGACTGGTGAAAGAAAACCGTTCGGAGATAGGAAAGGTGGCGCGGATATCCCTAAGTGTATTAGTGCTAACTATGGAGGGTATATTATCAAGGAAATGGGGCACTTGAGCCATTATAGGCCTCTCCACCGGAACCATCGGCAGTGATTCGGATGAAGATAGGTTTATGGAGGAGGTGGAATTCGCTGGGGAACCAGAGGGAGTTCCCTCGGAGGAATTGGTAGAGGAAGTTGACATAATTGAAAAACTAAGGAAAGGTGAAAGGAGTACCTGTTTGAAGATACCTACGAGGAGTTGAGTGGAGTAGGATCGTGGAAATCGTCGTGAACGGCGAGGAAATTAGGAGGGGAAATTTGGGAGAATATGAAAAGAAATAATGGGGTGGATTCGAGAATTTGGGAGATGAAATTTGAAAAGTAAAGGTGAAAAAAGAAGTTTGGAGGGACAAAAGGAAGTTGATAATTTTTGAAAATGAAAATCAAGGAAAAGCGGGATTTGATGAGATCCTCGCATTTAATGCGGACAGAGGAATAATACCCTAGGCGGTGAGCTGGAGCGCTAACCGTCTTGAAAAAGGACGCGTGCCACTGACCAATCATGTATAGTACTTGGAAAGACGTGTGATTATGGTAACCATTTGGGGATACGAACCGACACCACTAATGCCAATAATTAGGGTTGTTCAGCAGGCGGATATCTCGGGATTCCCAAGTACGAGAAGTCATAAAAAACAAAAGGGCCACATTTATCTCGAAGGAACCCAGGGAGATTACCGATCTACCCCAACTGTTCGGGGGGAGGAGTTGATAGGGCAGGATATATGCCAGACCTTGATTGGGGTAGCTCTGACCCCCATATAATCAACAAGATACGGGGAAGAACAACTATCCCTTGAGGTCCCTGACCTGGTCACCGGTAAGGACGTTAGAGGCCCGGAGATTACCTCCAGTTGAAGCCCTGGAAGTGGAGATTAGCCTGACCTGGGCAAAAAGGCTTGGTTGAGTCCCTTGAAATATAGAGCTCTTCCTCAGTAGTAGCAAGAGCTGACTTGTTAAACAGCAGGGGCTAGAGGAAACAGAAGACGAAGAATCGTGGACTAAGTCAGATTGAGGGAAAGGACTAAAGAAGATCTGGAAAGAGAGAACTGTTTCTCAGGTCCCCAACAAAGAGACAGGTGGGACCACTTGTCAGAATTTGTTGGGTAACGGCCCTTGATTCCCGCCATGTGTTCCTTAGATCCCGGCTGGGGTCCCCGTTAAGAAAAGCTATAAATATCTCAGCCTCAAGGCTGAGAGAGGTAGGTCACTCTTCTGAGGCTTTCTCATTTTCTTCTTGGAAAACACCTCAAACGCTTACTGACTTAAGCATCGGAGAGGTTTCCACCGGAAAATCACCGGTGGTCCTTTCTAACTCTTGTTTGTGGTGCAGATCAGGAAGGTATTCAAGGCTTCAGGCAGTCTTAACATTGGTCATTTTTTGGGGTGAAACACCGAGAACACCCGGAGTGGGCTTGCTCCTTTCAACCTCAAAGATGAACGTGAGGTTACCCTATACCAATCACTCGTCAAACGAGATGTGTATCACCCCCGTTTCATTGATATTGAATTTTGGGAGGATCAAGCCAACACGGGGGATAAGACGGCGGAAAAATTTATCCATTGGTTAAACGCGCTCCAACTCATTAAATGAGCCGGTGTCAAACAACCGGGATTTCGCACCCTCATGCTCGAGTTCTTCACGACATTTCAGTCATTAGCCGATGGGAGTTTTGAATGTCGCTTTCGAAACCAAACATTCCGCACTACGCCTGGTGATCTCAAGGAAATATTTGGGGTTGATGGCGAGAAAAGCCCTAGGCCGGGATTTGAGCTTAAAGATTATAATAAGAGCAATTGGTGGAAAAAACTCTCGGGCGCACCACCGGAACCCGGCTGCCGCTTTAATTCAACATTCTTGCAATCTAATGCCGTCTACCTCACCTACAAATTCTTCATGCAAGTGTTCTTAGTGAAGGAGGACGCCACGAGAATTTCGGCCACCGAATTGAAAGCACTATGGATTGCGTACCATCGAGGCAACGCACGGATTTACCCACTTTTAATCGCTGCGATCGAAATGTCCAACAAGTCCGAGATAAGAAAACGGCAAAACTCACTCTCGGAGCCTTTATCACGGAACTTGCCCGCCACCACGGTTGTGAACCACATGACGACGACATCGTTTACCCGAGTGTGGCAATGATGGTAGAAAGCCGCATGATTGAGGGGCAAAGTGTTTCTATTCCAACCTTCTTGATGGACGGTGATAAAGAGCGATTTGAAAAGTCAAGGATTCCGATGTCGATGAGGAGGATGAGGAGGACGACGAAACTGACGAGGATGATGTTAATGAATAGAATGAGGGGGAGAAAAACACAAACGAGAACGAGGGAGGAAATGGGAACACTGGTTCCCATGCTTACGAGCAAGATGATTATGGAGGTGGCGTTTATTTCTCTGACGAACAGTGGCAGCAACAGCAAGACTTCCAAGCCCGTATGTTTGCTCAAATGGGGGAATTACGCATTAARCAAGAGGAGCATGCAAGGAACGCTCGCCAGGACGCTTGGACCGCACGGGAGGAAGCCCGAGAGGAGGCTCGTTACTTTCGTAACACATTGACAAACTTAGGCAATAGTTGGGCGGAAACTTCTCAGCATCTCGCCCGATTATCTGGAAGTGTTGAGGCTAATCATGACTACCTCGTCGCGATCGACGAACGTCTCTCTCGTCTCGAGCACCGCTATCCACCTCCACCTTCGGACAACATGGACCAGTAGGCGGGCCCACGCCCCAGCTGTATCACCACTCTTTCCTTTTCTTTTTATTGCTTTTTAGGATATTTATTCAAATTTTGTAAATTATTTTTCCTTTCCTGTTTGCATGTGGCGACTATATCTACTTTTGGATACTCACTTTGCATGCATTGGTTCTTTACGTTCTTGTAATATTCATATGGTAGCAACAAGGAGATTGCTCACTCTTTCAAGTGGGGGGAGGCTAGCAGTCCGATCGGTGATCCATGTTTGACCGATCGGTCTAAACACACTGGACTACAATCCGATCGGTGCTCACTTTTGACCGATCGGACATTGTACTGCTGACCGTTTTTTTTAAACGTTTAGAGTCCATGCATGTTAAATTGAACCATTCGTGAGCAATTTTCGATCAACCACTTACGTCAATCTGTGTTGATTAATTACCCATGATTACTTGTGTTTGTATTGGCATGCCTGTCGAAATCATTTGATAAGTAATTAAATAAGTGGYGTCTTTTGAGCTTGATTAAGTGCTAAAGTTTTCAAAATCTACTTATATATATATTAAAATAACATTTAGTCGATAACCATTTTGCAAAACCTGTTTAAACTCGATCACCTTCTTCCAAGAGTTTGAATTAAACCCTAGTAAGAAGCCTTGTGTGTTTATCAACATCATGCTTTGATTCGATAAGTGTTTTGAAAGGTCTCTTAAGTCGCATGTGTACATCTGGTTTTTGAAATGACGATAGGCACATATAAAATCCGATTCCGGCTATACTCAAAAAAATAAAAACCACTATAAATTCCTAATGAGCCCCTTTGAGCCTTTATTCCGTCTCTTTGTTAGCCATGAGCATAATTGTAGCTCTTATTTCGTTTAAGTTTGTGAGATGAGAGTTTTATTTTTCATTGGTTAATGAGATATGACAAGTGTAGGGAGGGAATCAGTGGATTAAAAAAAAAATTGAAATTAAGGGTGCTTAGTTTCATGGAAGCATCTAGATGATAAAAATAAAGCCTATTTATAAAGGCAAATATTCGGGTCTTGGGGTTAGAAATAAGCCTTAGCTATAAAAGGCTAAAATAATGTTATATGGTTGTTTTGGGGGGAATGAGGAGCAAGCTTGCTCTATGCTTAAAATGTGGATTGAGTAAGTTATTGATATCGTTTGGTCGCAATTTAACCACACATATCTTTGTATATGACATACCTTACCAAAGAGCCTACATTACAACCCTAGAAAGTCCTAATCCGATCCGTGATTAAATGTTCACATATATGCGATGTACGAGTCTTTGATTTTCACAAGTCGTTGAATGCATGTTTATGTTGACCCGAGCATATACACTTACCTTTCGAAAAACACGAGCGAAATGAGTGCACCATTATATATATTTCCCTTTTGTGAGGAAGCATTATTTTGATTTCAAGGTGAAATAGTTACCCGGGTTAGCTTGGTGGTTTTCGACAAAAGTGTTTATAATTGCAAAACTAAACCATATATGCACGACATGACTCTAAGCTCTTACTATCATCACTTCTCTTGATTTTGATTCTTTCGTTTGTTTGAAGACGAGTAAACCATGGGGTGGTTGATTCGTACGTTTTTGTCACGAATCTGTACTTAATTGAGTCTTATTTTAGTCGTTTTATTCTTTCTCCGAGTTAAGACTAGAGCTAAAATTGCATTGTTTTGCATTTTCCATTTCTTCACTTAATTTTCCGGCTTATTGATCGACAATTGATCCAAACGAGAATAATTCTGTGGTTTTCTCATACAGTTAGAACGTCTGGAGGATTCGGAGCACGAAGATTGAAGGAAAACGCTCACAAATAGCTACGAGGACATCCACCGATCGGACAGTTCATCTCTTCGATCGGTGGAACTGGGTACCCGCACACCGACCGGGAGAGATAGCACACCGAGCGGATGCAAAGACAGAAACTTATGACTGATCGGACGAGGCACATGACCGATCGGACAAGAACGTTACGAGTCTGATTTCTGGGGATTTCAGTTACGAAACGGCTGGGATTGCTTTTAAAAAGGAGGGAGGCGAGGGTTTGCGTATCATTCACCCCTGGAGAGGCATTTTTTGAGGCTAGAGACACCACACAATACCCAAAAAGGTTGAGAGATTTGACACATCTCTCATACCTCTAGTATAAATCCGTGCAAAGTCGTATCAAAGTTCGATTCGCAGCAGCCGTCGTTCTTCGCTAGGATTCTGGGTTCGTGACAAGCCTTGGGATTCTACGCAGCTCGGAGTGCTTTCGTTCGTCATCTTTGCTCGTTGGAAATAGTTCAACGATTTGTAATCTCTAAACTTGTCTTTTGATTTTATGATTTTGAAAGTGGTTATGTTTGGCATTAGATATGAATGATTGATAGTATGATAGATGATGGAATGTTGGTAGATTGTCGAGGTTTGGTAATTTGGAATAATAACCTTGTGTTCTTGGAGTTTATGCAATTACGTTTGGCATATTTATGATAGAATGAACAATTGTCTTTGGTTAATCTATTGGTAGTTTATTGAACTTCGGAGATTAGTTTCTTGCTATTGTGTTTAGAATGTCTTTAGTTAGTATTAGATTGGTGAATCTTTTTACCGTTTTAAATCCCTTGTCGAGAGATTGACACCCTCGAGACAAGAAGCTTTCGTTGTTGGTTTTAAATATTGGAATTGAAACCTTTTCAAAAACCCCATTTGATCGTGTGTTATTAGATAGAATTGTGATATTAGTATAATAAACATCGTTTAATCCGATTCCCATTCCTCGAGAGATCGACCCGAGTTAGCTTGCCAAGTCTACAAGTGACCCCGTTCTCTTGCGGGCGAACTTAAAACCTTTCAAATGTAGACGCGCATTTGTTTAACCGGAATTTAATTTTGAAAGGAACATAAAAGTTCGGCTCAATAATACATACATATATGTATAAATCAACTCCCCCACACTTATGTTTTTCTTGCCCTCAAGCAAAACAAAACCTAAACTTAGACGTTTAAGATCTAACCCCCAAATAGAACATCCACTAATGCACACAAATGAATAGAGAATTAGTGCATTTTATCACTCACAACCATGAAGAAGGATGCTTCTCGATATTTTGAGATAAACGTCTTCGACTTCCTTCCGGTTGCCTAATATAACAAGTTGCCCTCCATGAAGATCTAATGTCCACACATGGGCCAAGTTCTATCCACACGTAAAATACACAAAGTTATCACCTGAGTAGCCCTATGCTCTTTATACTCCTATTTACATGAGTACGGATTATTACATGAAAATTATAAACATTTACAAGAGATTGTCCACCTTGCACGACTTATTATATGAAAATTAAGAACAACATATACAAGTGTTTCTCCACCTTTCACTTTTCTCATTTTGCTCTCTCTCTCTCTCTCTCTCTCTCTCTCTCTCTCTCTCTCTCTTTCTCTTTCTGTCTTATGTGTACCAAGTGATGAGGTACTAAATGAACAAATATTAACAATACGAACTAAAAAATACAAATATGAGTGTTTATGACTCTGATACTCATTCAAACATGTAACTTACATAATCTTTGCAAAGATAATAGACGAGACATGTAAAAAGTATTCAACTTTTGCTCAAGATATACATGGATAGAACGAGGCTCGAGCCCCACAATTATACTAAAGCTCGAACTAAATCCTAAGAAATCTACCAATCATCTCAATTCGCATAAACTTCGCCAAGGTTCCAAGTAATGTCAACTAAACTATAACCCATTCATTATTACAAGCGATAACACAAGACCCATGAAAACAATAGAAAGTTCCCCCACACTTAGATCATACATTGAACTCATTGAAAATAAAGCAAAATAAATCAAATAAAAGTGGAGGGTAAGAGAACGCCACAAAAATTGTGCTTGAGCGGAAGAGTCAAGCGATGAACCTACAAAAACGGTAAGAGGGAGGAGAACAAGAATACGAGAAATGAAACAAAAGACACCACACTTAGAAGCAAGTAAATGCTTGGGTTATCTTCAAAGAAGTGTTTGTTCGGGTATCTATCACATAGAAGCAAGCAATGTGAATTTCAAAATATAAGAACTTGGGTGCCTAATTAGTGATGGCTTCTTTGGGTATCTATCACATGATCTAACACGATGCCATCAAGGAACTAGCAATGGGAAATCGAAGAAGGGGACTGTCGCTCCAAGTCTTAGACCGATATCCAAGAATATTTTTTCAAGATGTACATATGAACTTGGATATTAAAGATGTCAATGTGGGTGTGACTAGCGGATATAAAGTAACAACCAAGTAAAATCAGTGGGTCCTTACCTCTAATAGGGCCATTCTCCATACTAAGAACAACAAAATATCAGGTAACCTTATGACCACCCACTTCTACTAGAATATCCTCTATAATCCCTTTAAAAAAGACGAATTAAGCCATCAACTAGTTAGAGTTTCATAGTATTGGGCTTTAAGGATCTTAATCCAGGATGCTGATAAGTTGAGAAAGGAATAAGATTCACTTACTCCAAGATAAGAGAGTACCATCTCACCGTCTAATGACACATCAACAAATAAAACATCTTGTTCCTCGCCCTTAGTAGACAATGGGTTAAATATCCTAAGACTCTTACTTGGGGACATTAACCTCATGAAATCCCTAACTAAGATAATGAGGTTGATACGGATTTAAAGATTCATGAAGAGCCGGGTTCTCTTTCTTAGGAACTTCAACTCTTTGATGGCCTGACCATTGAATATGAGGTTTGTACAATTTTGAAGATTTATGAAGGAAAATATTTAGGTCCGGCTCTTTGTCAATGATGACCAGTGTGCCAAACCAAAGTTCCAGGTTGAGTAAGGGTGAGAAAGCTTGTTCAACTGAGGTTGTAATCAAAACATGAGAACTCAAAGAGACTTGGCCACTTAGAGTCTTATTAATTGGAGAATTAGATCTCAAAGACTCTTAGCCACATGGAACCTCAATATAGGCAATATAGAGATCAAATACTTTTGAATAATCGGGGTCTTAATTAAGGGAGACTCCTTTTCACTTCGTTCTAAAATAGTAATGATATGAACTTGTTCCAATTGGCTCAATAATTTCTCCATCTTCAACATCCGGTAGAGCTCTCCTAGTTGAGTGGTTATTTGGCCAAGTGTGATATCAAATCTATAATTACCGCGTGGAGTCTCCGATCGAAGATGATGTAGAAGCTTAAGCTGGGTGGCTGGTCGGTAAGAAACTTGAGCTTGTGGAGGTGGTTGTTAAGGAGGATTCATCGGGTATTGAAGCTAAGAATCATAAGGAACGTGAGGTTTAGCCAATGATCCTTGAAAAACAAGTTGAGATTTAGCATTGTTTATGTTTTACCAACTAACGTTGTGATGATTTATCCACATGGGATTGTACATTTGAGAATAAGGATCTTGAACTATATAGGCTGGCCCTTAAAAAATGTCTTATTGATAAAAATAATATTGGAAAATATTTTCCCCATGGCCATAGCCACAATAATTCCTAAAAGTCTCGGACGAAGGCGTATGAGTCGATGAAGTCTTCACAAGTGTTGCATTTTGAGCTTTTAAATAATATACTTGCCCCTTCAACTCGAAAATTATATTAGGATTCTCACAGGAGAGAGACACCTTATGAACAATATCCCATTTTTGCTCAGTAAATATTTTGTTTATTATTAGCATTCAATAAAACATAAATATCGTGAAACTCTTGGGTTGATCGGTCTCCAATATTCAGATCGGCCATATTATCAACCATGTATTAACATTGGAGTTAAAGGAAAATATAGAAAATTGGTTGATAGTGTTAGAATTATAGTGATGGTGAGGGCACTGAGAAAGGAGATCCATGATATTCCCCAAGCCTCTCGGATAGGCTCATCCTCGAGTTGGTAAAAGAACGCTATCGTTATCTGTAGCTCGATAATTTTATCATAAGAATAATACTTGCGTAAGAAATTTTCACTCACCATATTCTAATTTATTAGTGAATTGGGAGGCAAAGATATTATCCAATTCCTTTCTTTATCCTTCATCATGTATGGGAAACATCACATCTTAATTTGGTATTCATAAATACCTTGACTAGAAAATCCCGTGACCATGTATTCAAATTCCTAAAGAAAAGTGAGAGGATCTTCATGGAAAACGCCATGGAATGAGGGCGTTTATCATACTCCAATGTATTAAGATAATAATTTTGGGCCACAAGCCTTAAGTGAATACATGAAGACAATGGGCATATGATTGGTCGAGCAATTTCCCTCACGCATGTGGTATAGCCCCTACGTAGATTGCAAGGGGCTTAGGGGCCCCTTTTATGGAGCATACAACATATAAGGATCTTCATGGACTTGAGGTGACTGGCTTGATAATTTTTAGGCAGTAGAGCATTGTACGGAACTTGATTGTTCGGGTTGGTTTGAGGAGGGTTATAAGGTGGTGGTATGGGTTAAGGATGATTTTAGGGTGGTAGTGGTTCTTAATGATCTTGTTGAAGAGTATGGTTAGTATAAGGTGGAGAAGGTACACATTGGTTAGCATAAGGAGCTTGGTTATTCGGCTTGGGTTGAGGATATAATTTTTGAGAAGGAGTATAAGGTCTCGGGCATCGGGAGGCACTTGAGGAATGAAGTCCGAGACCCTTGAGAATCTTGATTCACTAGCGGTGCTTGAGGAGAACGAGGTTCTTTCTAGTCATGTTTATTAGCTTAATCTGTGATCCATCTCAACGAAATTAAGAGGGGACACTTAAGAACTCACTCTCATCCTCCACATAAAAATGTTTCCTAATAAGGTTGGAGTTATCAATGTAGGGAGCTAACTCTTCACCGAGAGATCATCGTCCTTACATACACACCACTCCACAAACAAATCAAGGTATCAAATGGAAAGAGAGATAAGACTAAATTTAAACTAAAAACATGAAAAATGAACAAAAATCTCTATAAACCTAAATCAATCCCCCAAAACGGCTTAAAATATTAACTTATCCTCAAAACACCTTTGAAGTATGCCAGCGAACAAGAGGAAGTAGTAGAGTGATGAGTTGACTCGTTTTGACTCTCTCAAGGAATGATTATCAGAGTATAAGTTATTGTTCACAAAATTATGCAATGTAAATATATACTAAACATACAAACACTTTGTTAAGGGTTTTGATTTAAGATCTACTAATTGAAAACACTTTAGTTAATTAAAAATTGAAATTGAAATGATTTAACAAGTATTTAAAGAAACTAAGGAAAACAAATTTATCATAGAGAAGTAAAGAGATCAATTGAAGCAAACTATTGAGAATTTTATTCTTGGCAATTTTTCCTTCTTTATTTGTTTGCCTCTCTTAGGCTCAAAATAAACTAGGACTCTAGATTTGTTTCTTAAATTGTGTCCAGGACTTTGATTTAGTTTCCTAGATTATGTTTAAGACTTGTTTACCAAGTATAGGAGTCTTGTCTATTGAAGACAAGAAGAAGATGCAAGACACGGCTTTTGGAAAAGAACGCAGCAAGGACGCAAAGCAAGAAGAACACGAGCACGTGAAGGACTTGAAGCTACGATTCAATTCAAGAACATCTTCAAAGTTGCGTAGCCAACGAAGAAGATCATCACAAGCGTGGAGACAAGTATTTTAGTATCAAAGTCTTAAAACTAGTGTTTTTCATATATTACTTTATATTTGATCTTGAACAAGGGAAAGTAATATAGTTTTCAGATTTGTATACCTAAGTTCGTAAGCACATTTTCTTACGGACGAAGCTTTAATATGCTGTGTTCTTTCATATCTATTATTCTGCTGCATATTTTTACATAAACTGTTAGATGTTAGTTTCGGTGTTTTAACACTGAACTTAACATATTTTTACATAAACTGTCAAACATATCATTAGGTATATAGCTGGTACGAGTGATTTAGGTGTGTGATATACTAAGGAAATAATTACTGTAGGATATACGAACTCGGATTGGGCTGGGGAACGTTGTGGATAGAAAGAGTACTATAGGGGTTGTTTTTTCTTGGGTAATAATCTCATCTCATGGTATAGCAAAAAATAAAATTGCATCTCTCTTTCTACAACTGAAGCCGAGTATATTGCATCTGGAAGTGCTTGTACACAGTTGATGTGGATGTGATTTGTACTTTTTTGTATGCATTTTTGTTACCTTTTTGTGTTGCGTTTGCATGTTTATTGCTTGCATTTATGGGTATTAGGAGTCGTTTTGGCCTATTTTGTTAGTTTTAGGTTTTGTAGTGTTTTCTTTGGTTTTAGTAGTTTTTCTTATATTTTCTTAGTTTTTGTTTTGAAAGTCAACTTTGGTCAAAGTGGGCCCACAACGAGGTCAAAAGATGATTCAAACCCGAGACACTCATTGCCAATCCATGACATGTCTTTGGTGCGAGGATCGACCAGAAATGATGAGAAATGTGGCCATTTTCATTGTCACCTCATGCATTCGCTGGGTGGATGTCTCAGTTGTCGTAATGCAATCATAACTCCAAAACCACTTGTGCCATTTGCCTCCACCTTATATCATTGGAAAGATGAGAGAAATGTCTAAAACTCTTGTGTTTACAACAATCCCAAATCCTGAGTTTAAGAATGGTAAAAAGTAGCTTTAAGTGGAGACGGTTCGCTGTGGCCTCGCTTGTGGAAAGTTTTGTTGCGGAGCCAATAACTCTCATAGGAAAATTTCAAATGACACAAATCAAACGCCAAATGAAATGCAATAGGGAGGGATAGATTTCATATGAAAA
This sequence comes from Phtheirospermum japonicum, assembly GCA_014905375.1. Taxonomy (NCBI): domain Eukaryota; kingdom Viridiplantae; phylum Streptophyta; class Magnoliopsida; order Lamiales; family Orobanchaceae; genus Phtheirospermum; species Phtheirospermum japonicum. Next base: position 1,710,524 of record BMAC01000044.1, on the reverse strand, counting down.
CATTTATGGCTGATTCCGTGTTTTTGTCAGCCGATCGACTAGATTTGAGTCGTTTGACTGCTCGGCAGAAAGTTTGGGGCGTTTGAACAAGTCATTCGATCGATTGCACTTCCAGTCGATCGACTGAAATGCTGAGGATGTGTGATTTTGGTGAAAAAAAGACCATTTTGCCCCTTATCTACCCATATATGATTCCCACCCATTATTCACAAGAAAACAACTCTCATTGGTGGTTTTGGACCTATTTCCATCTCCTCCAAGCCTCTACATTTCCCTTGACATTAAAACCCTAGCTTAAATCTTAGCTTATGTAGTTTAGTTAGCTTAGTAGTTAGTTTAGTTAGGTTAGTTTTAGTTGGCAATTGTTCGAGACGGTGACAATCTCCTATACTTGGTTCTCCTTGTTGTATTGAAGATTTGGATTTGCTCTTGTGGATGTAATATAGATTTGAAGATTTGGTGTTCAATTCAAATTGGTAGTGTTACTCCCTTACTTTCTTGTGTTGTTATTGTTGTTGTTGTTCTAGTTAGGTTAAAATTGTTGTGTTGGTGATTTGGTTTTTGATTATGTTTTCTTTCTTAGCATTTCAATTCTTGAATGTTTGGTTATGTTGCTTTTGTTGTTTTTCTCTTCTTGCAAACTCCATTGATGCATCCCTCTTTCAAGCTTTTTACTCTTTTTAGCTAAGCAAACTTTAGGTAGATAAAAGCCAAATGGGACTTTCTTCTTTGTAAAATTTTACTTTCTTTTAATTTAATGCTTTTGACTTATTTTAACTTTCAAGCTTTGTTTTTCCCTCCAATTTCCCTTTCAATTTGCAAGCCTTCTTAGTTTAGTAATTTTAATTTATGCAATGTTGTTAATTAGGTTTAGTTAATGCATCAATTAATTACTTTCAAACAAGCTTTAATTCGCATTTGATGCATTAGTTTAGGAATTACGGGTTTAGGGTTTAGGTTCGTTTAGAACCATTAATCGGATTTTGTTGAGAATTGTGATTGATGACCCCAATACTTGATCGACATTTGGGATTGACAACCCCGAATCATGGATTAAGTGCTCGGCAAAGACCGATTGATCGTGGAGACGAACCGAACACCCTAAACCCAATCATTTTTAATTAAAGTCTCCTTTTAAAAGCTTTAGCATAAGACTCAAACCAAACCAATGACTTAATGCTTTCGTAGATTAGATTAGTGTAATTTAGCATTACAAGAGAGTGACTAAATACACCGACCGCAGATTATATCTATCCTCGAGAGACACGACTCGGGAAAACTTACCGCTCTACAATCTACTCCGTACTACTGCGGAGAAGATTTCTTAGAGTGCTAAGAATTCTTCGATCAAATTTTGACCTCATCTAAACTTGTAGGATATACGAACTCGAATTGGGATGGGGAACATTGTGGATAGAAAGAGTACTACAGGGATTATTTTTTCTTGGGTAATAATCTTATCTCATGGTATAGCAAAAAAACAAAATTGCATCTCTCTTTCTACAACTGAAGACGAGTATATTGCATCTGGAAGTGCTTGTACACAATTGATGTGGATGAACCAAATGATAGAAGAATACGGTCAACATAGTAGAGTTTTGATTGTGCTTTATGATAATTCCAGTGCCATTGATATCTCGAAAAATCCGGTCCAGCACTCACAAATCAAACACATTGACATACGATACCAATTTATTAGTGACTTGGTTGAGAGAAAGATAGTTAGTTTTGAGCATATTGGAACAGACAATCAGCTTGCTGACATATTCACAAAGGCATTAGATTTAGAGACATTCTCTCATTTGAGAAGAGATCTCGAAATGTGCATTGTTTAAGTTGATGTTTGTTTTGATGTCATGACACCTAAACAGTCAATGGTCGTGACATCTGTAAACTTTGCATGTATTTTTTATTTTCTTTTTCATACATATATTAAATGCATTGGGTGTAATTGAAGTGCAGAAAAGTCATGTGTTGTAATAAAAAGTGGTGACAAAAAGACTAACCTCTTCAATTAAGTTATTGTGGAACTTTGCCGCAGAAACTGGTTTTCTCCCAGGTCCAAAAACAAGGGGTGTTAGAAGCAATTGCTAAAGATAAGATAATTTCTCTTCAAATCTTTAAAAAGATGAACAAAAAATTTGGATTAAAAAGGTCCAATCATTAATTTTTACCTCCTTGTGTGATTTTGACGTAGTCATTAACTTGGATTAAGGGGTCTGTTTTCATGGACTTCACTAAAGCAATGTTAGTTATAATGTCATCACATAAAAATCAACATTGATCATTTTACCTAAATCAATTGTTGTATTTTTATTTTTTAGGTCGTGATTTATAGGCATCAATTAAGACATTCAAACTTTGTGAGGATGCCATTTTGCTTTGTGTTTTGTTGCTTGTGTTTGCGTCTTTTCTTAAATTCTCTTGATCAAGTTTTGAATCTTTCTAACCAAGTGTTTTAGTGGTGTTAAAATCGGTGGACTGGATAGGTAATAATGAGGTTTATTTTGTGAGTGGAAAATTACTTTTCAAAGATTTTGTTCAACTATGGTGATGGTTTATCAAAATCTAGCTCTATTTTGGTTTTCTATGTAGTTGAGATTTGTGATCTGTACTTCCAAAATCGAGATAGTGGATTAGTTGGGTTGAGATTTTCTGCCTTAATGTGAGAAGGAGTGAGATTCTTTTTTAAGGAAAGAAAATTTGTTGGGGTATAAAATAGGAAGGTGTGAAAACAGAGAGGTTATTTTACTTACCGTTTACCTTCAACAGTCATATTTGTCCCCTTATAAAAGGTTGTATTTTCACCCTCTGATCACTCTTGATTTTACTGCCCACTATTTGTAATTATCAACAAAACCTAATCCTCTCTCTCTCTCTCGATTATACTTGTTTGTTTGTGTTTCGTTCAAAATTCTTCTTGCAGAATGTCAAATCCATCTTCTCCGAGCAGAATTCCAGAACTCCCGGTTGGTGTGTGCTGCCCCGGTGAATAAATTCTAGTGAATTTGCCAAGGTTCGCCGCTATGGATATACGCAAAGAATTTGGTGGTGTTATACCACCAAACCCATCACCAACCGAAACCACTGCTGCAAATCCACCTCCGATCAATCCACAAGACCTAGTGTCTGTCATCCATACGCAAGAGAACTTGAAGATTGAAGATCAAGACTCAATATTCAAGTTCTACACATCGTTTCTCCTATTTTCTCAAGGATTATGTTTGTTTATCTGAACCTTTCCTTTTATTTTATTAGCTCCATGAGTGAGTAGACTTATTATCTAGTTCTAGGGATGTTGAAACCCTCGCGAGACTATGTTCAAATTAATTTTTGCAATATTGTCTTTCGTTCTTCATATGCGATTGTTTGTGTTGTTCTATTTTTAAGTTCATGATTGCTTAATTCTTAATTTGGATCGATCACCTAGATTAGGGAATGGTTATCTATTGTTAGAAATAAGATTGTTTCTCATGTAATTGTCGTAATTTCTATTTCATTGATAGCGACTAATGATTATGCATCGTTAGGGACAACACAACATAAGTTGAATAAACTGAGCTTATGTGTTTATTTCTTAGATTAACCTATTTGCCTGATAATTAATGCTGTTGTTGGGTTGAATCTAGAGAGCTTATTCTAGGTTATTCAGTAATTAGATTCAATTAAAGAGCTTATTTTAATTGAGTAAACGGTAAGGGCAAATTCGAGTAGCAGAGCTTATTGTTACTTAGGGTTTTTAGTCGTGTATGAAGAATGGATTATGATATTGTGGTTGGTTAGACGAATGGAACGAGGGTGAAAAATGAACTAGAACTAGAGCCTTACTATTATTGAATTTTCCTTTAATCATTTTATTGATAATTACTTGCTTATTTATATTGTTAGTTAATTTTCTTAGATTAATTCAAAATCTTCAAACCCCATATTTTTAGTTTAATAAATACGAACTATCACAATCTAAACCACACTCCTCGTGGGATCGACCCTTGCTTGTCACTACTACTAGTTGGTAGAGAGAAGCTGGGGAAAAATATAATATTTAATTTGACCCTTGACAATGAGTGATCAGCGTGACCAATGAGCAACTATGGAACATTCAAGAATAAGATCTTGACAGTAAGCTCAAAATATGGTGCAATGTTACAACAAAATGACCTGTTATACCAAATGACAAGTTGTTAGTACACTCATATGTACAATTAACCATACGCTTACGCATGTGAGGGAGTACCGTATGTATATATTCATTATGATGAATATCCATATCCGTTGAAATAAATATTCATTTTCATTTTYATAAATTTACATTTATCATAATGAAGATAAACACATAACAGAGATAAAATATCAATCCCGATTTGAAAAAAATGTCCATTTCTATTATGATAAATGCCCATATCTTTTGTGATATATGTACTCAAGTGGACATACGAAAAGATACGGGACAGGGATATAATCCTTATGTTGCTTAATTCCGTCTTTTTGGAGATGAATGACTTGACAAAATGATTGTACGTCGCAATCCGATTCAAAATTCAAAATACTTATTTTCCTAGTTTTTAAATTAAATGAGCCATATAAAAGAAATATAGGTATCCCAATTCAGAGGATAATTGGAGTTTAGGAGTCAAAATCCATAGAGAAGAAGTAAATACGAGATTCAACCAAGTCCAAGAGGAGAATCGATGACAAAAACTTCAAGATAAATCACAATATTCATGTTGGCTCTAATTCTGTTTTCTTCCTCTTTTTCTTGTAGTACATAATTATCTTAGTTTGATTATGGGATTTAAAAACATTTCAACATGTTTTTACTTAACCGTGTCCGAATAAAAACCTTTGATTTCAAGACATAAGAGTAGATGAAAATGTATTAAAATTTTAGATAATTGTGGAAAAATTCATGTTTATGCTTTGAATTATTTTAAAATATCTTGTTTTCTTCATATTTGAAAAAGAAGCTAATGTTTTTACATGTTTGGATTTATTGTTCTTATACTGAAAGAAGTGTTAAATATTGGTATTGAGTATTTGACATGAATATTACGGACGATTGTGAAGTCTGTGAATATTTATGAAGACTTGTGATCTTTTATACTTGTTGAAGTTAAATCTCATAAGTTGAGGGGTGAAGCCAATTCTTGAGCATTTAAACTAAAAGTATAATTATCTCGAGAGAGAAAATAGTTGATTTTTGTGATATTTTATAGGATAGACAAATATACATTCAATTAGAAACATTAAGAAAAACGTGAGTTTAGCTAAGAAGAAGAATCCGCCAGCATCTATCAAGGTGTCGCTCTTCTCATTATGAAATCCGCCAGAAAAACGTGAGTTTAGCTAAGAAGAAGAAACAAGCTATTTTGATCCCCCTTATGAAATTATCGATATTTTCACTGGATAAGTTGTAAGCCCTTCTCATTCGTTGGTTGTTGATCCCCCTTTGAATTCGTTTAACATAATTCAGCCTAAGTCTGCTCCTGAGTTTGATTATTTATCAGATTCTGATGATGCTTTTTATTTATCTCAACGTTTTTCTGCGATAAGATCCGCAAGAAAGAAGTCCAAGGCTGCACAGAAGATTGGTGAGAGTTTGGGTGTTTCGTCACCGAACGCAACACCACCTGTCGCTGCTCAGATAGTGGATGTTGGTTCTGATGATGTGTCACCAAACTTGACATCCCCTGCCGCTAATCCTTCCTCCTCGTCCAGCTCAGAGTTTGCTGTTGTTGCCCCTGCATGTGCTCCATCCKCGTTTGCTGTATTAGAAGAGTTTTCTGGTGATTCTAATGACATTGATGTTCAGGACATCAAGATTGAGGATATGGTGCTTGTGTTGCCTATGTTCCTAACCAAGGAGGCTGAAGAGTTTTTTGAAGCATATAGAAACCGAGGCGTGATTAATGAGCATCGGGTTCCAGTGGATATCTTCAAGAAGTAGAATTGATTGCTTAATTTGAACACCGAGGTATGTATTCCACTGTTTCAACTACAATGTCGTTTGTCCGAAATGTCATACTGGAGTTTTATGCAAATATGTTGCCTTCCATTGCTGATTCAAAGTCTGTGAACTTTGGAAAAGTATTTGTGCGTGGAACTTTTTATTCTTTCACTCTTACTTTGATTAATGAWTTATTTGGGACTAAGGACTATCACGGTGATTCTACGATYGATGATATGGATGAAGTAGTTGATTTTCTGTCTGGCAGTCTGACGAAAGCTTGGCGTGAGCAATTGCCGAGCACATGGCTATCCTCTCTTTATTCTGCGCTGCATAAAGTGGTTGTTCTSAATTGGGTCCCTACCAAGAATGCCACAGTTGTCACTCGCCCTCAGGCGCTCTTTTGTTTATGCTAGGGCYTGGAATCAAGTTTAACTTCAGCCAGCATGTGTTTGAGGCTATTACTAGGTTTMCTATGACAAAGGCCACGTCCTRCTTCTGCTTTCCATCTCTCATCTACATTCTTTTGGWAAATRAAGGTTTAGAGCCTACTGCGGASGATGTTTTCACCGGAGAGCCGGAGTGGTTCTCTCTCCATGGCCAGCACACGACTGGAACGTGGGTGGTTGATCTCCCGTGGCAGGCYCCGGCTAGAACTMTTGGTTCGGCTGATGTTGTTTCTGATGTTGGGAACACCAGAACTAGRACAGTTCAGTTTTCTGCTCCYATTGTGTMAGCTCATATAGCCTTACTTACTCAGTAGATTGATCAGCTCCAAGCTCTGGTTGAGCAARTCRGGGCTCTTCGAGCCTTCTTTGAGGAAGCTCTTTTGCTTTCTGAACAAAAAGGGGGAGAGGGTGATGATGACGACGCTGCTGCTGAAMGTGACAATGCTGCTGCTGAGGTTTTGGCAGGTTTGGCTAAGGACAAGAGAKAGAGAATGATCAAGTCAAGGAAGATGATGTTGAAGAAGCTGAAGAAGCTAATGAGGAAGAGAAAGGCTATGAAATATGGGACGTCASCTCGTCGATCGAAGAGGATTTGTATTCGTAAAGTCCTTATGTTAATTTGTGTTTYGAGAAKATTTCTTTATTATTAATTATGGTTTGTAATATGTAAACAATGGTTATTTGTTTAGGGGGAGTTTATTAAGTTTTTTTTATGTTTTGTTGTGTCGTGGGTATTTTGTCCAYAAAGYCAAAAGGGGGAGATTGTTGAGAATTTTATTCTTGGCAATTTTTTATTTTTTAGTTGTTTGCCTTTTTTTGGCTCAAAATAAATTAGGACTCTAGATTTGTTTCCTAGATTGTGTTTAAGACTTRATTTAGTTTACAAGATTATATTTAAGACTTGTTTACCAAGTATATGAGTCTTGTCTATTTAATARAAGAAGAAGAAGATGCAAGACACGYCTTTTGGAAAAGAAAGCAGCAAGGAGCTACACGACACAAAGCAAGAAGAACACGAGCATGCGAAAGACTTGAAGCTACGATTCAATTCAAGAACATCTTCGAAGTTGCATAACCAACAGAGAAGATCAGCACAAGCGTGGCGACAATTATTTTAGTATCAAAGTCTTGATACGAGTGTTTTTCATATATTACTTTATATCTTTGTATTTGATCTTGAACAAGGAAAAGTAAAATAATTTTAGGGTTTGTATACCCAAGTTCGTAAGCACATTTGCTTACGGACAAAATTTTAATCTGKTMTGTTKTTTCATATCTATTATTCCGCTGCATATTTTTACATAAATAGTTTTATMTTAGRTTRGGTYTTTTAACACTGAACTTGARATCATTTTACCGATACTTATTTCAACAACCATAAGTCCTACGAATTTACATAAACAATAATAAACATGGAAAACTTGGAATCTATGAAAAATAATTAAGAGAAAWTAAGAAAAAATTACGTAAAATTAARCATAATCAWACCAATTATTTCATTCKAAACCTCAAATCACTAAGAAAGTTGCAATCTTGAAAGAAATTATCAAAGATGAATATTTGATCTAAGATTAAATTAACCAAACAACAAATAATTAAAAAGCAATAAATGAAATTAAAAGAAGAAAATATACTAATATTAAACACAAGATCTTCAATCATTGCTCTTCACATAACAAGAAATCCTTAATCTTTCTCACATATTTCTTAAATCCAAGAGTTTATCTAAGTAAAAAAAAATGAATAAAAACATAGCTAATTGCTTCAAAGAGAAGATATAATAAGGATTCTCATCCCTAAATGAGGAGCACAAGGGTCCTTTTCATACTATTCTAAAGAAAGAATGAGATCAAAATCATTACATGTGCTAGTAAGGGCATCATGGTCGAGCCATAATGCAAGGGTGATTGGAACGCATCAAAAGGTGGTTTACAGAAGTGACTCGCAGGTAGGCCATTGGCATGGCATATAAAGGGTAAGATTCAATCAACGCTATGTAAAAGTTCCTCGGTTTATGGCTTGTCGCGTCATCTATTTTCGACCGCTATTGCTTTTACTCTATTTTCACACTATAAACTCGTCTAGGATAATACTGTGTTTGGATCATCTTCTAATCTCGACCTAGGACTTTTTTGACCATTTTTGATCTAAACAAAATTTAAAAGAAAAATCCTAAAAATGAGCTAAAATACAAAAAATTACAAAAAACGAGGCGAACTACGAAAATTCAAAATAAGTAAATATGACTAAAAATATGATAAAAATGCATTTAAAGTACGTAAAGGAGACACAAAAACATGTTTAAAAAATAAATAAAAATTTGTACAAATCAATAATCTAGAGGTTTAATAAATTTATGAGTACACTTTTGTCATAATATAATATAATTAAGAGTATTTGTGTAAAAGTAAAAAAAAAAAGATATTATAGCCAATTCTTGAATCATTAAGAATGGTCTAGATTCGATGACGGACCCCTTCGAGGAAAAATGTTCTATTGTAGTGTCATGCCCCATGCGTGTGTTAGGCGAGAAATTATACGATATTTAAGGAATTAATTCTTATGTTTTTATGAGCTTTAAGTTGTTATATATGTTTATTTCTCGAATATTTGTTATTATGAGTAGTCGAGCACCGACTGTATATTTCTTTCTTATTTTGCAGTATTTGGTGCTACATTAAGTGAATGATATTTCACAAGGAAGTCGAGAGACGAAGATCAACGAATCAACGAAAGAAAACTGATGAGTCAGGAGGTTGCGTCGATGGCTCATGTCGACGTCGAGGATGGGCTGCGTCGGTCGATGCGTAGTGCAGTATTTCGCCTTTGTTGCGTCGATTGTGCGCACGTCGGTCGACCATCAGTCGACGAGAAGCTGCAGTAGCGTCGATTCAAGGTCCGTCAGTCGATGCCCTGTCGACGGGAACTCTCTGTTGCGACGATTGGAGGTGCGTCGGTCGACGCACATGCAGGTCGACGCGGGCGGGAGAAGCACGTCGATGACGAGGCTTGGCACGCGTCGGTCGACGCTGTCGATGCCGACGCTGCTGAGTTATTTTAGGAAGAAAACTTGCGCGGAATGAAATAGGATTTATATATAAACCGACCTAATTCTATCCCAATGAGACATATAACATATTCTAGGGTTCCAAGGATTTCCAAAAAGGTCCCAAGTCATCCCAAATCATCCATACGCAAGAGAACTTGAAGATTGAAGATTCACACTCAAGATTCAAGTTCTACACATCGTTTATCCTATTTTCTCAAGGATTATATTTGTTTATCTGAACCTTTCCTTTTATTTTATTAACTCTATGAGTGAGTAGACTTATTATCTAGTTCTAGGAATGTTGAAACCCTCGTGAGTCTATGTTCTAATTAGTTTATGCAATATTGTCTTTCGTTCTTCATATGCGATTGTTTGTGTTGTTCTATTTTTAATTCATGATTGCTTAATTCTTAATTTGGCTCGATCACCTAGATTAGGGATTGGTTATCTATTGCTAGAAATAAAATTGCTTCCCGTGTGTAATTCTCGTAATCTCTATTTCATTGGTAGCAACTAATGATTATGCATCGTTAGGGACAACACAACATAAGTTGAATAAACTGAGCTTATGTGTTTATTGCTTAGATTAACCTATTTGCCTGATAATTAATGCTATTTTTGGGTTGAATCTAGAGAGCTTATTCTAGGTTATTCCATAATTAGATTCAATTAAAGAGCTTGTTTTAATTGAGTAAATGGTAAGGGCAAATTCGAGTAGCAGAGCTTATTGTTACTTAGGGTTTTTAGTCGTGTATGAAGAATGGATTATGATATTGTGGTTGGTTAGACGAATGGAACGAGGGTGAAAACTGAACTAGAACTAGAGTCTTACTATTATTGAATTTTTCGTTAATCATTTTATTAATTAATTACTTGCTTATTTATTTTGTTAGTTAATTTTCTTAGATTAATTCAAAATCTTCAAACCCCATATTTTTAGTTTAATAAATACGAACTATCACAATCTAAACCACACTCCTCGTGGGATTGACCCTTACTTGTTACTACTACTAGTTYGTAGAGAGAAMCTGAGGAAAAATAAAATATTTAATTTGACGCTTGACGACGAGCGGTCAAATTTTGGCGCTGTTGRCGGGGAGTGACGCGTTTAAATTGTGATTTTACYTATTTTAGTAGTTTATTTTCATATTTATTACTATTTTTATTTTGGAACAAGTTGAACTCTTGTTGAGTGTTTTCTCAGGTGAATGAACTTGAGATCATCCGGGAATAAAGATTTGCATTACTATCCGGAAATCAACAAGAGAAGTCGCGAGTTGAAGAAGACGAAGGAGAATTCGGACTCGGAACAAGTACTACCAAATTATATATCAGGGGAGTCTTCAAGTGACAGCGAAGAACGAGAAACCGAGACGATGGTTGGTCAAGCGGAACGAACATTGAAGGAGTTGGCTAATCCCGATCTTCCACAACAACCATTGTGCATCACGTTTCCAACGATGAACGATGCTACATTCGAGTTACGATACGGACTAATCCATCACCTACCTTCATTCCATGGACTCGCTGGCGAGGATCCGCACAAGCATTTGAAAGATTTTCATGTCATTTGCACCAGCATGAAACCCGCCAGAGTCACGGACGAACAAATTAAGCTAAGGGCATTCCCCTTTTCATTGAAAGACCTAGCCAAGGACTYGCTTTACTACTTACATTCGGGATCCATCACTACGTGGGGGGCTTTGGAGAGAACGTTTTTTCAGAGATACTTTCCCGCATCACAAGTGGCAAATCTTCGCAAGGACATTTGTGCGGCTTGACAAACACAAGGAGAGACGTTGCATGAGTACTGGGAACGATTCAAGAGGCTCGTCGCAAGTTGCCCTCAACAGCAAATGGGCGAGCAACTATTAATTCAGTACTTCTACGAGGGACTATGTCTCACTGATCGAAATATGATTGATGCGGCTAGTGGAGGCACTCTGATGGACAAAACACCGACGGCAGCAAAAGAACTAATATCCAACATGGCGGCCAATTCCCGGCAATTCGGCAGCCGTGACGCTTCATCGATATCGGTAAATGAATTGGGTGATGATTCGCTACAAGCCCAATTAAATGAATTGAAGGCCATGATGAGTGTAGCAGGAGCTCCGAGTGTTCGACCATGCGGTTTATGTGAAACATTGGAGCACGTTACTGATGAATGCCCACAATTCTACACTGTGGTCGATGCACATGTGAACGCTGTGGGGGCCGGTAATGGACAAGGGAGGAAGTACGATTCGTACCCCAACACCTATAACCCGAGATGGGGTGACCACCCAAATTTCAGATGGAGGAGTCAGCAAGGGAATACATTTGTAGGTCCAGATCAAGAGCCTCCTCAAGCTCCTCAACGGGGGCAAAATTTCCCGAACCATTACAACACCCGACCGCAAGAAGAAAACTCATCACCATCACTTGAAGATATAGTAAAATCAATGGAGACAAGTTCTGCCCAATTTCAACAAGAAACCAAGGCATGCATAAAAAACTTGGAGACTCAAGTGAGTCAGATGGCTGCACACATAACCAAACTGGATGCGCGAGGCGGTAGCCGATTACCACCTCAAACCGAGGTAAATTTTAAGAATGTGAGTGCCATAACTACACGAAGTGGTAAGAGAGTAGAAAGCCTGGCGAGTCCATCAATCGAGATGGATGACAAAGACAAAAAGGAGGTAGTAGAAATGAAGACAAAACATGCTGAGGACGGTACTCCTAAATCGTCTAATATTGTTAATAACCCCATTATTTCTCCTCCTAGGACCGAGCCACTTCCATTTCTATCAAGAATCAAGCGCCAAGCTAAAGAAGACACAGAGATGCAAATATGAGATGTTCTCAAGAAGGTGGAGATCACTATTATACTTGCCGATGCGATCAAGCAAATCCCTCGTTACGCCAAGTTCCTCAAGGATTTATGTACTAATAAGAGAAGGTTGAAAGGACACGAAAAGGTACTAATGGGAGCAAATGTGTCGGCTGTGTTCCAAAAGAGCTTGCCATAAAAGCGGAATGATCCGGGCATGTTTTTCATTCCATGCACGATTGGAGACATGCGAGTCGAGCGAGCAATGCCAGATTGGGGGCGTCAATAAATGTCATGCCACGCACCATTTTCGATTGTTTGAAGGTTGGGCCATTAAAGAAAACTGGGGTGGTGATCCAACTTGCCCACCGAAGCACTGCTTACCCTGATGGTGTTATTGAAGATGTCCTCGTGAAAGTCGACGAGTTAATTTTTCCAGCTGACTTCTATGTGTTAAGCATGAACGACTCCGCATCAAAGTCGCCACCTATCTTGTTGGGGCGGCCATTCTTGAACGCTGCTCAAACGAAGATCGACGTTACTTGAGGCACTCTAACAATGAAATTTGACTATCACATTTGTCAATATAATATTTTTGATGCTATGAAATTTCCTGACTGCGATAACTCGGTTAATGCACTTGATTGTTTTGACTCTTTAACGTAGGAATTTCTAGAAATGCATAAACATGATGAGCTCGAGATGGCAATAACACTAAGTTTGGGAGAGGACTCATTGCTTTTGAGTCACTCTATAACTGAGCCAACTTGGGAAAATAACGTACAAGTGATAATGTTGGCTTTGCACACACTTAGTTCAAAGACGAGAGAGGAGGACGTGAATTTCATCAAGCTTCACGAATCGCACGAGAAAGTCGTACCATCTATAGTCAAGGCACCAAAGCTCGAACTTAAAACCCTACCGGAGCACCTAAAGTATATTTTCTTGGGAGATAACGAAACATTGCATGTGATCATTTTGTCACGTTTAGACAACTTCCAAGAGGAATCATTGCGACAAGTGCTCACGGAAAACAGACAAGTAATCGGGTGGACCATAGCGGACTTGCGAGGAATAAGTCCATCCATGTGCATGCACCGAATTTTGCTCGAAGAGGATGCTGTGCCATGAGGGAGCCCCAAAGACGATTGAACCCACCAATGATGGAGGTGGTAAAAAGGAGATCCTTAAGATGCTGGACGTAGGGGTGATTTATCCCATTTCTGATAGTCGGTGGGTGATCCCGACTCAAGTCATTCCAAAGAAGTCAGGGTTAACTGTGGTCGAAAATAAAGAAGGAGATTTAGTGCCCACAAGAATGCAAACTGGATGGAGAGTCTATATCGATTATTGAAAGTTGAATGCTATGACTCGCAAGGACCACTTCCCACTTCCGTTGCTTGATCAAATGATTGAGAGATTGGCAGGCCATTCATAGTACTACTTTCTGGATGGTTATTCGAGATTTTTCCAAGTTCATATAGCACCCAAAGATCAAGAGAAGACTACCTTCACATGCCCATTCGGCACGTTTGCCTATCGCTGCATGCCATTTTCACTTTGCAATGCACCGGCCACATTCCAACGATGTATGGTAAGTATCTTTTTGGAATATGTTGGCGATATCATAGAGGTCTTTATGGATGACTTTAGCATTTTCGGCAACTCTTTCGAGGTATGCCTTGGGAACTTATCTGTGATTTTGAAACGTTGTGTCGAAACTAACCTTGTATTTAACTGGGAACAATGTCATTTTATGGTGGAACAAGGCATAGTTTTAGGACACATTGTTTCGTTGAAAGGTATAAAGGTCGATAAATCTAAAATTTATACTATAGCTGCATTGCCTTACCCCACCAATGTGCGGTAAGTTKATTCTTTTKTTGGCCATARAGGATTTTACAGGAGATTTATCAAGGACGTTTCGAAGATCGCGTCGTCACTTTGTWGGCTCTTGCAAAAAGATGTGGAGTTTAAGATCGATGACGATTGCAAGAAGGCCTTTGACACACTGAAGGAGTGGCTGAACACTTCTCCAATTATCCAACTGCSAAGGTGGGACCTACCCTTCGAGATCATGTGCGACGCTAGTGACTACGCTGTGGGGGTTGTGCTAGGGCAAAGGGTTAATAGAGCAACCCATGTGATCTATTATGCATCGAGAACCTTGAACCCTYCCKAAGCAAATTATACTACCACGGAGAAGGAGCTTCTAGCTGTTGTCTTTTCCCTTGAGAAGTTCCGTTCATACATCATAGGATCAAAGGTGGTGGTTTTCAGTYATCATGCGGCCCTGGGCTACCTACTGACGAAGAAGGAGACAAAGCCACGACTCATAAGGTGGATTTTATTGCTCCAAGAATTCAATTTYGAAATCAAGGACAAGAAGGGAGKRAAGAACACCGTGGCCGACCACCTTAGTCGATTAATGCATGTGGAGGATGAGCTCCAACTTGATGAGAGATTTCCGGACGAGCAACTACTTGTAGTTGGACACTTGGAAACTTGGTATGCTGACTTGGTTAGTTTTCTAGTTGCTCGTGTGTTTCCAGCYGCAATGACGAAAGCAAGGAGGGACAAGCTGAAGAGTGATGTGAATTATTATGTAAGGGATGATCCATACCTTTGGAAGCATTGTGCTGATCAAGTCATTCGGCGATGCGTCCCCGAATCYGAGTTCCACGCTATTCTATCATTTAGCCATTCTCATGCATGTGGAGGATACTTTGGATCCAAGAGGACTTKCCATAAGGTGCTTGATAGTGGTTTTTATTGGCCGAACCTGTTTCGAGATGCGTATGAATTTTGTAAGTCATGCGGTAATTGTCAACGGATGCGGAACCTTTCAAGGAGGAGCCAAATGCCCCAAACGCCCKTAATGGTTTGTGAGATTTTTGATGTGTGAGGCATCGACTTTATGGGGCCCTTCRRAAACTCCTTCAAAAATARTTATATTTTGCTTGTGGTGGGTTATGTCTCCAAGTGYGTGGAAGCGAAAGCCACCTCAACTAATGACTCGAAGMTTGTTGCATGATTCATTAATTCTCGGATCTTCTCAAGGTTTAGGATCCCTCAGGCTATGATAAGCGATCGTGGCACCCACTTTTGTAACAAGATGGTGGAGGCATTTCTCCGGAATTACGATGTTGCTCATAAGATTTGTACAGCATATCATCCATAAACGAATGGGCAAGCCGAGACTTTGGATCGCGAGATCAAATCCAATTTAGAGAAGACCGATAGTGCGAACCGTAAGGATTGGAGCACGCWCGGCGTTTAAGACACCAATTGGGACGTCCKCGTATCACCTGGWTTTTGGGAAACCATGCCACTTGCCGGTGGAGCTCCAACACAAGTTGTTTTGGGCGGTGCAGCAATGCAACTTTGATTTTTTRGTAGCGGGTGTGCGAAGGAAGCTTCAACTARGAGAGTTGGAGGAAATTCAGAACAAGGCATTTGAAAATTCCTTGATATACAAAGAAAAGATGAAGACGTTCCATGACTTTAAGATTTCAAGGAAACAATTCATAGAGGGCGAGAAGGTGTTGCTTTTTCATTCTCGCCTTAAGCTATTTCCCAGTAAGTTGCGTTCACGGTGGGTTGGACCTTTTYTTGTCACCCACGTATTTCCGTATGGTGCTGTGGAGATTTTTAGCCAATGACGAACAAGACGTTCAAGGTGAATGGACACCAACTCAAACCGTATTATGAAGGGTTTCGCGCTATTGATGAAGAACGGATGGAGTTGGAAGCGCCACTACGACTTGATTAAGGGACTAAGTCGAGCCAATGACTTTAAACAAAGGCGCTTGTTGGGAGGCAACCCAATTTTCACTCGTTTTATTTTCTATTTTTTTTT
>BMAC01000044.1:1638660-1683615 GCA_014905375.1 Phtheirospermum japonicum | reverse complement strand
CCATCACTACGTGGGGGGCTTTGGAGAGAACGTTTTTTCAGAGATACTTTCCCGCATCACAAGTGGCAAATCTTCGCAAGGACATTTGTGCGGCTTGACAAACACAAGGAGAGACGTTGCATGAGTACTGGGAACGATTCAAGAGGCTCGTCGCAAGTTGCCCTCAACAGCAAATGGGCGAGCAACTATTAATTCAGTACTTCTACGAGGGACTATGTCTCACTGATCGAAATATGATTGATGCGGCTAGTGGAGGCACTCTGATGGACAAAACACCGACGGCAGCAAAAGAACTAATATCCAACATGGCGGCCAATTCCCGGCAATTCGGCAGCCGTGACGCTTCATCGATATCGGTAAATGAATTGGGTGATGATTCGCTACAAGCCCAATTAAATGAATTGAAGGCCATGATGAGTGTAGCAGGAGCTCCGAGTGTTCGACCATGCGGTTTATGTGAAACATTGGAGCACGTTACTGATGGCTGCCCAATATTTTACACTGTGGTCGATGCACATGTGAACGCTGTGGGGGCCGMTAATGGACAAGGGAGGAAGTACGATTCYTACCCCAACACCTATAACCCGAGATGGMGTGACCACCCAAATTTCAGATGGAGGAGTCAGCAAGGGAATACATTTGGAGGTCCAGATCAAGAGCCTCCTCAAGCTCCTCAACGGGGGCAAAATTTCCCGAACCATTACAACACCCGACCGCAAGAAGAAAACTCATCACCATCACTTGAAGATATAGTAAAATCAATGGKGACAAGTTCCGCCCAATTTCAACAAGAAACCAAGGCATGCATAAAAAACTTGGAGACTCAAGTGAGTCASATGGCTGCACACATAACCAAACTGGATGCGCGAGGCGGTAGCCGATTACCACCTCAAACCGAGGTAAATCTTAAGAATGTGAGTGCCATAACTACACGAAGTGGTAAGAGAGTAGAAAGCCTGGCGAGTCCATCAAACGAGATGGATGACAAAGACAAAAAGGAGGTAGAAGAAACGAAGACAAAACATGTTGAGGACGGTACTCCTAAATTGTCTAATATTGTTAATAACCCCATTATTTCTCCTCCTAGGACCGAGCCACTTCCATTTCTATCAAGAATCAAGCGCCAAGCTAAAGAAGACACAGAGATGCAAATACGAGATGTTCTCAAGAAGGTGGAGATCACTATTCTACTTGCCGATGCGATCAAGCAAATCCCTCGTTACGCCAAGTTCCTCAAGGATTTATGTACTAACAAGAGAAGGTTGAAAGGAGACGAAAAGGTACTAATGGGAGCAAATGTGTCGGTTGTGTTCCAAAAGAGCTTGCCATAAAAGCGGAATGATCCGGGCATGTTTTTCATTCCATGCACGATTGGAGACATGCGAGTCGAGCGAMCAATGCCAGATTGGGGGCGTCAATAAATGTCATGCCACGCACCATTTTCGATTGTTTGAAGGTTGGGCCATTAAAGAAAACTGGGGTGGTGATCCAACTTGCCCACCGAAGCACTMCTTACCCTGATGGTGTTATTGAAGATGTCCTCGTGAAAGTCGACGAGTTAATTTTTCCAGCTGACTTCTATGTGTTAAGCATGAACGACTCCGCATCAAAGTCGCCACCTATCTTGTTGGGGCGGCCATTCTTGAACGCTGCTCAAACGAAGATCGACGTTACTTGAGGCACTCTAAKAATGAAATTTYACTATCACATTTGTCAATWTAATATTTTTGATGCTATGAAATTTCCTGACTGCGATAACTCGGTTAATGCACTTGATTGTTTTGACTCTTTAYCGTAGGAATTTCTAGAAATGCATAAACATGATGAGCTCGAGATGGCAATAACACTAAGTTTGGGAGAGGACTCATTGCTTTTGAGTCACTCTATAACTGAGCCAACTTGGGAAAACAACGTACAAGTGATAATGTTGGCTTTGCACACACTTAGTTCAAAGACGAGAGAGGAGGACGTGAATTTCATCAAGCTTCACGAAWCGCACGAGAAAGTCGTACCATCTATAGTCAAGGCACCYGAGCTCGAACTTAAAACCCTACCGGAGCACCTAAAGTATATTTTCTTGGGAGATAACGAAACATTYCATGTGATCATTTTGTCACGTTTAGACAACTTCCAAGAGGCATCATTGCGACAAGTGCTCACGGAAAARAGACAAGTAATCGGGTGGACCATAGCYGACTTGCGAGGAATAAGTCCATCCATGTGCATGCACCGAATTTTGCTCGAAGAGGATGCTGTGCCATGAGGGAGCCCCAAAGACGATTGAACCCACCAATGATGGAGGTGGTAAAAAGGAGATCCTTAAGKTGCTGGACGTAGGGGTGATTTATCCCATTTCTGATAGTCGGTGGGTGATCCCGACTCAAGTCATTCCAAAGAAGTCAGGGTTAACTGTGGTCGAAAATAAAGAAGGAGATTTAGTGCCCACAAGAATGCAAACTGGATGGAGAGTCTATATCGATTATTGAAAGTTGAATGCTATGACTCGCAAGGACCACTTCCCACTTCCGTTGCTTGATCAAATGATTGAGAGATTGGCAGGCCATTCATAGTACTACTTTCTGGATGGTTATTCGAGATTTTTCCAAGTTCATATAGCACCCAAAGATCAAGAGAAGACTACCTTCACATGCCCATTCGGCACGTTTGCCTATCGCTGCATGCCATTTTCACTTTGCAATGCACCGGCCACATTCCAACGATGTATGGTAAGTATCTTTTTGGAATATGTTGGCGATATCATAGAGGTCTTTATGGATGACTTTAGCATTTTCGGCAACTCTTTCGAGGTATGCCTTGGGAACTTATCTGTGATTTTGAAACGTTGTGTCGAAACTAACCTTGTATTTAACTGGGAACAATGTCATTTTATGGTGGAACAAGGCATAGTTTTAGGACACATTGTTTCGTTGAAAGGTATAAAGGTCGATAAATCTAAAATTTATACTATAGCTGCATTGCCTTACCCCACCAATGTGCGGTAAGTTKATTCTTTTKTTGGCCATARAGGATTTTACAGGAGATTTATCAAGGACGTTTCGAAGATCGCGTCGTCACTTTGTWGGCTCTTGCAAAAAGATGTGGAGTTTAAGATCGATGACGATTGCAAGAAGGCCTTTGACACACTGAAGGAGTGGCTGAACACTTCTCCAATTATCCAACTGCSAAGGTGGGACCTACCCTTCGAGATCATGTGCGACGCTAGTGACTACGCTGTGGGGGTTGTGCTAGGGCAAAGGGTTAATAGAGCAACCCATGTGATCTATTATGCATCGAGAACCTTGAACCCTYCCKAAGCAAATTATACTACCACGGAGAAGGAGCTTCTAGCTGTTGTCTTTTCCCTTGAGAAGTTCCGTTCATACATCATAGGATCAAAGGTGGTGGTTTTCAGTYATCATGCGGCCCTGGGCTACCTACTGACGAAGAAGGAGACAAAGCCACGACTCATAAGGTGGATTTTATTGCTCCAAGAATTCAATTTYGAAATCAAGGACAAGAAGGGAGKRAAGAACACCGTGGCCGACCACCTTAGTCGATTAATGCATGTGGAGGATGAGCTCCAACTTGATGAGAGATTTCCGGACGAGCAACTACTTGTAGTTGGACACTTGGAAACTTGGTATGCTGACTTGGTTAGTTTTCTAGTTGCTCGTGTGTTTCCAGCYGCAATGACGAAAGCAAGGAGGGACAAGCTGAAGAGTGATGTGAATTATTATGTAAGGGATGATCCATACCTTTGGAAGCATTGTGCTGATCAAGTCATTCGGCGATGCGTCCCCGAATCYGAGTTCCACGCTATTCTATCATTTAGCCATTCTCATGCATGTGGAGGATACTTTGGATCCAAGAGGACTTKCCATAAGGTGCTTGATAGTGGTTTTTATTGGCCGAACCTGTTTCGAGATGCGTATGAATTTTGTAAGTCATGCGGTAATTGTCAACGGATGCGGAACCTTTCAAGGAGGAGCCAAATGCCCCAAACGCCCKTAATGGTTTGTGAGATTTTTGATGTGTGAGGCATCGACTTTATGGGGCCCTTCRRAAACTCCTTCAAAAATARTTATATTTTGCTTGTGGTGGGTTATGTCTCCAAGTGYGTGGAAGCGAAAGCCACCTCAACTAATGACTCGAAGMTTGTTGCATGATTCATTAATTCTCGGATCTTCTCAAGGTTTAGGATCCCTCAGGCTATGATAAGCGATCGTGGCACCCACTTTTGTAACAAGATGGTGGAGGCATTTCTCCGGAATTACGATGTTGCTCATAAGATTTGTACAGCATATCATCCATAAACGAATGGGCAAGCCGAGACTTTGGATCGCGAGATCAAATCCAATTTAGAGAAGACCGATAGTGCGAACCGTAAGGATTGGAGCACGCWCGGCGTTTAAGACACCAATTGGGACGTCCKCGTATCACCTGGWTTTTGGGAAACCATGCCACTTGCCGGTGGAGCTCCAACACAAGTTGTTTTGGGCGGTGCAGCAATGCAACTTTGATTTTTTRGTAGCGGGTGTGCGAAGGAAGCTTCAACTARGAGAGTTGGAGGAAATTCAGAACAAGGCATTTGAAAATTCCTTGATATACAAAGAAAAGATGAAGACGTTCCATGACTTTAAGATTTCAAGGAAACAATTCATAGAGGGCGAGAAGGTGTTGCTTTTTCATTCTCGCCTTAAGCTATTTCCCAGTAAGTTGCGTTCACGGTGGGTTGGACCTTTTYTTGTCACCCACGTATTTCCGTATGGTGCTGTGGAGATTTTTAGCCAATGACGAACAAGACGTTCAAGGTGAATGGACACCAACTCAAACCGTATTATGAAGGGTTTCGCGCTATTGATGAAGAACGGATGGAGTTGGAAGCGCCACTACGACTTGATTAAGGGACTAAGTCGAGCCAATGACTTTAAACAAAGGCGCTTGTTGGGAGGCAACCCAATTTTCACTCGTTTTATTTTCTATTTTTTTTTTCCTTTTTCTTGCAGTTATAGGAGGCGGTGACGTGTTTTGGATGATTAGGCCATTCTTAAAAGGAGCATGTGTAGTACCTACTAGGACCAAGGCCCCACCATCTTTAACCCCGGGTGATTTCTCTTCCTACTCATCCCTCATAATATTTTTGATCTGCTTGTTCTCGTTTTCTGTTCGCTTGAGGACAAGCTAATGTTTAAGTTTGGGGGAGTAGGGATATTGAGYTTATTGTGCTAAAAATTGATGAAAATTTAAAACTTTTTGTGTTAGATTCCGAGGAATTGAAAATTAAATGGTTAAAAGTAGTCGCTTGAGTTGCTTGGATGAATTATATTTCGGTTAAATTCTTTAGTCGTCATTTGATGTAGAGATCAAGGGTACACATGTTAGAATTTATTTGATTCAATTTTGGGGCGTCAATTCTAGATTATTGCGTTGTTGATGTGTATTTGTGATTGTCGTACTCAATATGAGTAGTGTGGGGCTTTGAAGTTGGAGGTTGTGTGAAATTATCTCCTCAGTCGATAKAAAAGTCAAGTAAAGTCCGGTTGGGGTATACCGGCATGGKGTAAGTAGAAAATTGAAAAATTAAAAAGATTTGAGGTGCTAAAACAGTTGCCTATCCGTATTTATCAAGTGCAATTTTCTTACAAATTCTAAGGGCGAAATCCAATAAAGATGCTAGTAGCTCAACAAATTCATGCACGTATTCAAGTGGKGCATCATATAATCAYAATCTCAAACATAGCGGAGATGAACTAAACAAGTRAATTACCAAATCAAGACGATCCTCCTATCCAGCGCCTTATCATCATTATCAAGTCAAGAACGGTAGTGCGGAGCTGCGGGCCTCAATTGAAAAAAAAAATAATAAATAAAAAAATAAATAAATGGGTGGACGAGATATTTGATCGTGACCAACAATGGATAGAGTCAAACCATTGAGTAGCGAGGGGGCACCATAATACATTGACGTGACGTATATGAAAAAGGGTTGCCAAACTGCTGGMATTACTTAGGTCAATACATGAAACMCTTGCGATTTTTAGAAATATAATGGTGTCTAGAGTCCGGATGAGTTCATTTGGTCAATTGAGTGACTTACTAATATTATGTTTGTCCTATGCTTTAATTCTATTTTTGAGGACAAGCAAGGTTTAAGTTTGGGTGAATTTGATAGGCGAGAAATCATACMATATTTAAGGAATTAATTCTTATGTTTTTATGAGCTTTAAGTTGTTATATATGTATATTTCTCGCATATTTGTTATTATGAGTAGTCGAGCACCGATTGTATATTTCTTTCTTATTTTGCAGTATTTGGTGCTATATTAAGTGAATGATGTTRCACAAGGAAGTCGAGAGACGAGGATCAACGAATCGACGAAAGAGAACCGGCGAGTTAGGAGGTTGCGTCGATGGCTCGCGTCGACGCCGAGGATGGGTTGCGTCGGTCGATGCMTAGTGCGGCATTTCACCTCTGTCGTGTCGATTGTGCGCGCGTCGGTCAACCATCAGTCGACGAGAAGCTGTAGTAGCGTCGATTCAAGTTCCATCAGTCGACGCCCTGTTGACGGGAACTCTCTGTTGCGGCGATTAGAGGTGCGTCGGTCGATGCACATGCAGGTCGATGCGGGCGGGAGAAGCGTGTCGATGCTGAGGCTTGGCACGCGTTGGTCGTCGCCTGTCGACGCCGATGCTGCTGAGTTATTTTAGGAAGAAAACTTGCGCGGAAAGAAATAGGATCTCTATATAAACCCGACCTAATTCCGTCCCAAGGAGACATATAACATATCCTAGGGTTCCAAGGAGTTCCAAAAAGGTCCCAAGTCATCCCAAATCATCCATACGCAAGAGAACTTGAAGATTGAAGATCAAGACTCAATATTCAAGTTCTACACATCGTTTCTCCTATTTTCTCAAGGATTATGTTTGTTTATCTGAACCTTTCCTTTTATTTTATTAGCTCCATGAGTGAGTAGACTTATTATCTAGTTCTAGGGATGTTGAAACCCTCGCGAGACTATGTTCAAATTAATTTTTGCAATATTGTCTTTCGTTCTTCATATGCGATTGTTTGTGTTGTTCTATTTTTAATTCATGATTGCTTAATTCTTAATTTGGCTCGATCACCTAGATTAGGGATTGGTTATCTATTGTTAGAAATAAGATTGTTTCTCATGTAATTGTCGTAATCTCTATTTCATTGATAGCGACTAATGATTATGCATCGTTAGGGACAACACAACATAAGTTGAATAAACTGAGCTTATGTGTTTATTTCTTAGATTAACCTATTTTCCTGATAATTAATGCTGTTGTTGGGTTGAATCTAGAGAGCTTATTCTAGGTTATTCAGTAATTAGATTCAATTAAAGAGCTTATTTTAATTAAGTAAACGGTAAGGGCAAATTCGAGTAGCAGAGCTTATTGTTACTTAGGGTTTTTAGTCGTGTATGAAGAATGGATTATGATATTGTGGTTGGTTAGATGAATGGAACGAGGGTGAAAAATGAACTAGAACTAGAGCCTTACTATTATTGAATTTTCCTTTAATCATTTTATTGATAATTACTTGCTTATTTATATTGTTAGTTAATTTTCTTAGATTAATTCAAAATCTTCAAACCCCATATTTTTAGTTTAATAAATACGAACTATCAAAATCTACACCACACTCCTCGTGGGATCGACCTTTGCTTGTCACTACTACTAGTTGGTAGAGAGAAGCTGGGGAAAAATAAAATATTTAATTTGACCCTTGACAACGAGCGATCAGCGTGACCAATGAGCAACGATGGAACATTCAAGAATAAGATCTTGACAGTAAGCTCAAAATATGGTGCAATGTTACAACAAAATGACCTGTTATACCAAATGACAAGTTGTTAGTACACTCATATGTACAATTAACCATACGCTTACGCATGTGAGGGAGTACCGTATGTATATATTCATTATGATGAATATCCATATCCGTTGAAATAAATATTCATTTTCATTTTYATAAATTTACATTTATCATAATGAAGATAAACACATAACAGAGATAAAATATCAATCCCGATTTGAAAAAAATGTCCATTTCTATTATGATAAATGTAAATTTCCATTATGATAAATGCCCATATCTTTTGTGATATATGTACTCAAGTGGATATACGAAAAGATACGGGACAGGGATATAATCCTTATGTTGCTTAATTCCGTCTTTTTGGAGATGAATGACTTGACAAAATGATTGTACGTCGCAATCCGACTCAAAATTCAAAATACTTATTTTCCTAGTTTTTAAATTAAATGAGCCATATAAAAGAAATATAGGTATCCCAATTCAGAGGATAATTGGAGTTTAGGAGTCAAAATCCATAGAGAAGAAGTAAATACGAGATTCAACCAAYTCCAAGAGGAGAATCGATGACAAAAACTTCAAGATAAATCACAATATTCATGTTGGCTCTAATTCTGTTTTCTTCCTCTTTTTCTTGTAGTACATAATTATCTTAGTTTGATTATGGGATTTAAAAACATTTCAACGTGTTTTTACTTAACCGTGTCCYAATAAAAACCTTTGATTTCAAGARATAAGAGTAGATGAAWATGTATTAAYATTTTAGATAATTGTGGAAAAATTCATGTTTATGCTTTGAATTATTTTAAAATATCTTGTTTTCTTCATATTTGAAAAAGAAGCTAATGTTTTTACATGTTTGGATTTATTGTTCTTATACTGAAAGAAGTGTTAAATATTGYTATTGGGTATTTGACKTGAATATTACGGACGATTGTGAAGTCTGTGAATATTTATGAAGACTTGTGATCTTTTATACTTTTTGAAGTTAAATCTCATAAGTTGAGGGGTGAAGCCAATTCTTGAGCATTTAAACTAAAAGTTTAATTATCTCAAGAGAGAAAATAGTTGATTTTTGTGATATTTTATAGGATAGACAAATATACATTCAATTAGAAACATTAAGAAAAAAGTAGCATATTAGTTGAAACATATTAAATTTTGGGATAAATTTTTTTTGCTCCTCAATATATGCAGTTTTTTGCACATTGCTTCCCGAACAGGGGCGGATTTATACATATACTTGATGGGGCCATGGCCCCCCACAAAAATTCAAAAATCCTAATACTATTATGATTTTCCTATTATTTGTACTTATATATACATCCAAGAAGTTACAAATTTGTAGTTTGGTCTAGTGGTTGGTGTGCTTAATTTGTTTTTAAATGGTTTATGATTCAACTCTTACTCTTGACCATTTTTCCTTCTTTTTTCTTTTTCTTTTATCTCTTGTTTTTTAATATTTTTATCTTTTTTTTTTATATTTCTCTTTATCATTTGTTTCTTATTAGTTTCCTTCTTTTTCTTTTTCTCTTTATCTCTTGTTTATCTATACATTTTATCTTTTTTTTATTTTCCTCTTTATCATTTGTTTCTTTTTATTGTTCTTCTTTTTTTTTCTTTCTTTTTATCCACTATTTCATACTTCCTAATTAATTGAGGTTACGGACTCTTTCTCAAATTTTTTTGATTAAATGATGTTTAAGATATTTATCATTTTCTGTCTATTTTATCACTATCACAATCCTAATATATCTTTTATTTTTTAACTTATCAATAATATTTTTTGAAAGATAGGTATTAAAAAAACACAGGGATAGAGATAAATAATAATTTTTTTTATGTAAAAGATAATTATACATATTTAAAAGATTAATTATTTAGGGCAACTTAGTCAGATTATATAATTTTTAATTATCTCATCTAAAGGCAGAACTTCATTTATTAAGAATCGGATGGAGTATATTTTTTATCCTTCATTTTCCTTTCCTTTTATTTTCCTCTTTCTCATTAATTAAACTTAAAAGCAAAAATATAGAATTAAAAACATCACCACTCTCTCTTTCTTTTTATTTTTCTCTTTCTCGTTATTTACCTTAAAAAACATTAATATAAAACTAAAAAAGTATCATTCGTTTCTCTCTTTTTTTTCTCACCTTTTTTTTTACTTCCCTATTCTCACAAATTAATGGTACCAACTTAAAAGTAAAAACATATCTTTCTTATTGTCTTTCACTCTCTCTAGATCCTATTTTCTTTGCCATCTTATTTTTTATTTCATATTCTATGTAATTTATCGTAACACCAAAAAGGTTAAAAATATTCTTTTTCCCTTAATATAATACGAGTCGATTCTCACTATTTCACCAAATCATTTTTATTTAATACGCGGCCTCCCCAAACTAACAATCCTGAATCCGCCCCTGTTCCCGAAATATTTTTTTTGTTCCACTTTACTCCCTGATGTACAATAATTTTCGACGTTGCCCCCCAAAGTTTGTTTCCGGCAGAATATTCCTTCTAAATTCTATCGACGGGCAACTGGGGGCGGGCAAAGTGCAAGAACCTTATAATTTAGAGGATAAAGTGCAAAAAAACTTATAGTTCGGGGGGCAAATTAAAATAATATAAATAATTAGTTTTGGTCTTCAATTTCATATTTGAAAAGATGTAATTCTTATCTCACTCACACACACACACACACACAAAAAAAAAAGTTGTCAATACAATTCCAATTTTAAAAAAAAATTCTATAAATTTCTAATTAATATTTATAATTTTCTAAGTATAAATGTTATCAATGCATCTTTTATATTATTAAATATGAAACACACGACTAGGTATTAGTTAAATTATTAGGCTAAATAATATAATAACAAATTATTATGTATTATGATTGAACAAAATAAAATAAAGGTGTATTTCGTATGCATTATAATATTACGATATGAATAATAAAATTATCATTCGATATTATTATTTGTATAAAAAGTCTGATTAAATACTATATTAATCACGAGTACATTGTATATAAGATTATATCACCATATTACATAGAGCAAAACTGCAGAAATGGCTTTAATATTTACGTCCAAGTGCAATTATAATTATATTATAAGATATTTTTTTAATAATATCACTTAAACTATATATATATATATATATATATGAGATATAAATTCTATTTTGTAAATAAAATAATACTTTTACATAAAAACTCAATATTAATATTATTTTAATTTGTCTTCCAAATTAAAAAAAATTTGCACTTTGCCCTCCAAAATTTAAGATTTTTTTTCACTTTACCCTCCAAACTATAAGATTCTTACACTTAACCCCCCAGTTGTCCTTCAATAAAATCTAGAAGGAATATTCCGTCGGAAATAAAATTTAGGTCGCAACGTCAATAGTATACATCAGGGAACAAAGTGGAACAAAAAATACTTTGGAGGGCAATGTGTAGAAAACAGCATACATGGGGGTCAAAAAAAAAAATTCCCTTCAATTTTCCCCTAGATTTTTGTTTTGCAATTTAGCTTTATCATTTCTCTTTAAAATTCTTACTTTTGCAATTTTCATTTACATTTCTAATTTCGCCCCTGCTCGGTACTACTATAATGTATTCTGTACTCTGGTGTTTCAAAGAAATAGACAACAATAACTGATGTGTTTTCAAACAACAAGAATTGCTTAAAAATGGGGCATGTTACGCATGTGATATCATCTCGACGATTTGGCATCGTCAGCCACCGGAAGTTGGAATTAATAAACTCATAATGTTTTACCTAGAAAATGACAACAAGAATGGAAGCCAACAATCCAATCAAAAGTTATGTCTACTATCTGACATAAATTTGATTCTATACTTAATCAGAACATAATAAATAAGCTTAATGAACAAAACCAGAATGATCATATAAACTAAAGGTGAATGAGAGCAATTAATTCCACGTGATTCACAAAAAGCACAAGGCATCAACCTCTCTTGATATTGTCTAGTGGAGTAACATCATTTTATTTTTCCTAAAGCAGGTGTAAGGTATCAATTCGGAATTATATATCTACTTCGGCAAGTGGAAGTTATCGCAATAAATAACTTGTCTTTAGCAACTTAGCCAATTATGTAGTTTTATCTAGTTCGATACATTCGCATAGCATGATGGGCAAGTTATCAAGGCACGACTATCAATACACAAGTGGAATTTATTGCAAACAACTTGTTTTAACAATTTAGCCAATCATGTAGGTTTATCTTGGTCGATTCATTCGCATAGCATGATTCACAAGTTATCATGCCACAACTAACAATACACATATATTTCTTATCACAAAAAACAAATATAAACAAATTAAATTGAATAAGAATACATTAGAACATTGTTCTAAGTTTTTTGAACACAAATATAAACAAATTAAATTGAATAAGAATATATTAGAACATTGTTCTAAGTTTTCTGAACCTGGGGTGGTTAGTGTTTTAAAAAGCCCACCTACATTTCGCCTAAATTCGCATATGCTTGAAATTTTATCGAAACGACTCGCCTTGTGAAATACTTGAATAATCTTGGAAACGACATTCAACTTAGAGTTAACTGTCTCGTATAAATGTAATATGTACTTGTTGTTGTGTTTTAACTATATTCGTATTTTAGTTCTTATTTTTTGTTAAACTCAACTATTTTAATAAATTAATTTTTAATTCAACGTACAAGATTATTACCAAATTAATAATACTAAGTAATATCTTAGTTTTAAAATAATCTTTCATTGAGAAACTAGAAATATTACAAAAAGTCTTCACACGTTGTATTACTTTACTTACTTATTAATCCAATATAATTAAAATAATATAAAAAATACAAACGTCATTCGCCGCCTAGCCTTCGCCTAGGAACACATAGACTTCAAAAGCTTGAGTTTCGATCTCGTCACCTCGACACGCCTCGCGCCTTCTAGAACCTTGAGTAGTAGGTTAGTTGATGCCACCCATATGGGTGGCACGTGGCACCTGCATGGGTCATTTGCTTGATACCTGCATGGGTCATTTGCTTTCTCTTTTACATTCCAACTGTCTGACAATGCATGTCTTAGGTTAAATTCTCAAATCAGATTCATTTAGACTATGTCTGGACAAGAAAATTTAACACCAGATTTGAATTCTAAATATTAAATAGTCATTTGTTCTAAAATTTAAAATCGAAATACCCAACTAATAATTTATGAAACCTACTAACTATTTTGCAATATCTTTTATCATTTCTCTTTTTTAAGTCACATCATGTTCCTCCCTCCTCGTTTCAAATTTAAATAAATACAATATAAAAATAAATCATATATTTTCATACATGATTTGATAACTACATTAAAAAAATAAAAGATTCTTAAAATCTACATCAAACAATGATCCTTACTATTTTCAAACTTCTCAATATATATCCTAACACTTTGATAACAAGTATTCACAATCTCAACAAATCTTGTTCCAAATATGTCCTTGAATGTACATAGATATTCAAAATTATGCAAAGACGATTATCCTTATGACCAAATTCTCTCTCTCTCTCCCTCAAGTAATTCTCTACCTTGTATTTGAAAAGTTTTTGATGGATGTTTAAGGACGGAAAATATTGATGTCCGCTGCGGAGATGGATGTTTATGCAAAGAAACAATGAACCGAGCTCCTCTTCTCTGACATGGATCATTGTATGATCTTGAATCAAAACTGCATTTGGGGATTCTTGAGAAAAAATGGTTGAACTTTGCCATTGATTTCATCCTACTGATAAAACTGTACAAAATAAACTGTAAGTAGATAATCATTATTAAATTATATTTTGGTTAATGTCAGAAAAATGAAATTATATTTTTGTTTTCTTTTTTCTATCTGATTTTTCTTCCCGAAATGGGGGAAACTAAGGCATATTTGGTTGGTAATTGTGGGAGAAAATAAGGCATGTTTGGTTAATTGGGAAAAGGGATAGGAACAAACATTACCAACAAACTGACAAGCAATGAGAGTATCATGTCATGTGATCGGAATACCTTTCAAAGATTTTCTGCGATGTATTTTCTTTAATTTATTCTGCCTACATCACTACTAATATTAGAAACCAACAATAACCAAATCAAGAGGCATTTCTCTAATCCGAAGTATCAAGAACATAAGTAAACAATCAAATAAACCTCATACCTTCTTTCATTTTTTCTTTTTCTTTGTTTTTAGTCAACTAAGAAAATGGATAAAATAACAAAATAAGAAGAAGAACATTAAGTGTAATTCCCTGAATTAAGAAGAATGGCTTCTTTAGCGAGTTGAAGGACTCGTGGGGACCGCCCGTCCGCTAAGTATACGGCTCTGAAGTAAGCCATGGTTTAAATAAACTCAACAGTGTAAGCAATCGATACCACGGGGTTCGGGCCGTCGTCTTGTGGTTCAGGCTGGACATCCGCCCATTCAGGCCTCTAACTTATCGGAATTCGCTCTCTCTCTTCTACTTCTACTTCCTGCTGACTCATCTTTGATCTGAAGCAGCTAAGAGTTTATGAATGTGTAATTAAAGTAAATGAAAATGCTAAACAGATTATATAGGCCATTTTCTGGATCACATAATAATACCCAAATTCACCAAAACGAGCCTAATGTATGGCAAATTCAAAAAAAAAGCTAAACCAAATTCTGTCGAAACCAAACTCTAATAAATTGGTTCTCACAATTTGGTTCAATGATTTCATAGAAAACAGAGTGAACAAACAGAACCGAACAAATATGGATAGTAATCGGATTTTTGTCTTTTTAATTTTAAGAAAGCAAACCAGAACAAACCGGAGTCAGCGGCGAGCGAGGCAGGGCTGCTGTGGCGAACATTCGGAAGAGGAACCTTAGATTTAAAGGAGGATGAAGTACGAAAATTTGGAACTTTGTTCACGACATAGATTGTCTCGCGTGTTTTTGTCCGCCATAGATTTCATCTCAATGACGTTGCCCCTGAAGAAGGGGGCTATGGTTTTTTTCTAATTATTTTTTTTTCTTTTGCGTGAAAGTAGGGAGAGAGAGAGGGAGTCAAAAAAGATTTTCTTTTACTTTTTTTATTTATGACGTGCGAATGCAGATAGTCGGATGAGACACGGATCAATGATCGAAATAACTTGCTTGAGCAAGACGCGGATCGGTGACATGGCAGACTACTTTCTACGACGGTTCTAATAGAACCGCCATTAAATGTCATCACATTCACGGCGGTTCTCATAGAACCGATGTTATATCCAGCCAACTAATTAACATATGAACTAATTAACGTCGGTTCTTAGGAACTGCCGTGAATACTTGTTAATACACGTCGGTTCTAAGACAACCGCCGTAAAATGTAGGATTCTACGGTGGATTTAAGAGAACCACAGTTAAATGATGGATTTAACATCGATTTTCTGGAAAACTGCCGTAAAAACATATTCAACGTCGGTTTTCTAGAACCGTCTTGAATGAGACGACGTGGAATCTACATTCTGCAGTAGTGAAATGATGAATTCATATTTTTCCTCTTCAAAATATTGAAATCATATTATTATTATTATTTGTTTTAGATTTGTTAACATTAAATCTATTTAAGCAGGTATTACATTTTACACTTTTATGACATTTCTAGTTTAGAACCGATCAACCGGTTGATTTAAATGATTGAAAATTACAAAATATTTATAAAAAAATAAAAATGTATTTTGTCACCTAGATTTCACTTATATATTCTTAAGCTTGTGATACTTGATACTCATGTCCACGTATCGTAACCTGTGTTTTATAAGGTCCTCCTAGGATTTGACTAAATTTGTCAATACTTGAAACTTTATTGAAACATCTCGTCTTGCGAAATGCTTGAGAAGGTTTGGAAACGTTGATCAACTTAGAGTTGGTTATCTCGTATGTATGTAACATGTACTTTTTTGTTGTGTTTTAACTATGTTTGTATTTTATTTTTAAGTTATTATTCAACTAACTTAATATATTCATTTTAAATTCAATCTTGCGAGATTGTTACCAAATTAATAATATTAAGTAATATATTAATTTTAAATATTTTAAAAAAATTTTGTTGAGAAATTAAAAAATATTGCAAAAGTCTTTTCACGTTATATTGTTTTACTTACTTATTAATTCAAATAATTCAAATAATATAAAAAATAAAAACATTTTTTACCACCTACACTTTGTCTAGACATGCATAAACTTTTAAGGTTATGGAGTACGATCTCGCTAACTCAACACGCTTCACGCCTTTTGAAACCTTAATTTTCACACATCACCCATTTTAGAATATTGACCCGCAAATATTGGTTTGAGAATTCTCTTATCTTCTAATTCGGATTTCAAGAATCTAAACGCATTGATTTATTTCTTTCAGTTGCACTGCTAAGAACCAAATACTATGAGAGACAAAATAAGGGGAAAATATAATAAACCCTTCAACTATTTGATTTTTTACACTTTTATTATATATATATAGTATTTTTTTTTCTTACAATATACCATAAGAACTATAAGATTTTCGCACTTTACCCTATATGGATAGTTTTACCCCTGAAAATTTTGATAAAAATTACATTAAACCCCAAAAACTATGTGTTTTTTGCACTTTATCATATAACATAATAATTTTTATACTTCACCAAAATAATTATTTTTTATTATTAATTTTTACATCTTATGTATTCATTACCTACTATTATTTAATAATTAGTAAAATAAGCATTACAGTATTTATTTTATAATACATTTATTTATTTTATATATTCATTTTGTGATTATAATATTTATTTTTCTATTAATATTACAATTAAAAAAAATCAAATCAAACTTATCATTTTGGTAGTGTCTTGGGCTCATATCGAATACCATATAAAAATAATAAGTTAGTTCAGTTTTTAATTTAGTTTTAATTTTTCAGTAAACTAAAATCTTTGGGAAAAAGTTGAACTATTTTAGTAGTGTTTTGGACGCATACCAAAATAATATATTTGGTTTAGATTTTCCTATTAAGTTTGTTTTTCTATTAGTTTTTTCTATATTCACAAAAATAATTTTACTGAAATAGCATAACTAAATAGGAAAAATCAAACTGAACTTATCACTTCTTTATGCATCCAGAATACTACAATATCATCAGTTTACTTCGATCTTGTTTTAAAAAATAAATCTATTTGACTTGAATATTGGGAATGTTTTAGAAAATTTTTATCAAGTTTATTATTTTAATATAATATTTGATATGCGTTCAAGACATTACCAAGATAAAGTTTATTATGGTAATTATCGAGAAATAAATACTATAAATATAATTATAATGCTTATTTATTAATTATCTTATTTTAGTAAGTAATAAACACATAGAATATAGTAATAAATTAAGAAAATGAAATATTATGGTGAGTGTGAAAATATTTGATTATATGGTAAATTGTAAACAAATCGCATAGTTTAGGGGGTTTAGTGTCATTTTCACCAAATATCTCAGGGGTAAAATTTTCCAGATAGGGTAAAGTGCGAAAATCACATAGTGTATATGATATAATGTAATAAAAAATAATTTATATGATAAAATGTGAAATAAGAAATGAATAGTTCAGGAGGTTTAAGGTATTTCTCCCGAAAAAATAAATAC
The DNA here is from genome assembly GCA_014905375.1 of Phtheirospermum japonicum. Classification (NCBI taxonomy): domain Eukaryota; kingdom Viridiplantae; phylum Streptophyta; class Magnoliopsida; order Lamiales; family Orobanchaceae; genus Phtheirospermum; species Phtheirospermum japonicum. Next base: position 1,666,119 of record BMAC01000044.1, on the reverse strand, counting down.
AATAATATTATTGATATACAAAACACATAGTGAGGTAAGAATTAACATTTATATAATGGAACACGTTTTTTCCACCCTTTTTTACCCAAATAACCTTTTTCTAAATATATGGATGAAGTTTTTTAAACTCGATAAATTCTAACTGTACTGATTTTTACATCTCAATATTTTATTTCTCCACACAAACCAAATTGTATTGTCCAAATAAATATAAATTATAGTACAAGAAAAGAAATTAGAGAAATTAATCTTACTCCAACACATGATATAATAATCTAGTATTCGTTGGTGATAATATGGATGATCATTATCCTTATCCTCCGTTAAAAATACGCTAGTTCCATCCATCAAAAACAACATTGATGAACTATCACTAAAAAAAATAAAAATAAAAATAAAAATAAAAATAATAATAATAATAATAATAATAATAATAATAATAATAATAATAATAATAATAATAATAATAATAATAATAATAATAATAATAATAACTCCTCACACTAACATTACATTTGGATTGATTATAATTTATTTTTCCCCTAATCTTCATTTAACAGAAGTTCTTTCCCAAGAGAGAGAACCATGAGTAAAATCAACTCATTTTGCCTAAGTGAAAGCAATGGGTTATAACTTTTGATGAAGTTTATTTGTGTCTTAGAAAATAAGTTTGGTAAAATTGTATATAATAGTTTTGATCAAATATTTTAAATGTATATGGAATATTATTTAGAATACGAATGTTAAATTCTTAATTTACGTTTCGAGTAAAATATTGGTATATTTATTTACACAAACTCATATTCGGTTGAGTAAAAAGTCAATGACCAAGGTTGGACATTTGAATATGTTCGTGTAAACATTTGGAAGGTAAAGATGGTATACATATCAATGATATTCATTATTTTATGAAAATTGAATCATTAAAAGTGGTGGGGCGCAATCTATTTAATTCCCCAGAATTTTATTAGTTTGAGCCTTTTTTGAAAACTTTCAAGTCTCTCTTGCTGAGTAAAGCAAGGAGATTGACTTGTATTAGGAATCTTAATTCCTACCTTGTTTAAAGGTTTCCTCAAGCCTATAAATACCAACTCCTACATAATGTAAATACATCAAGAACATTAGAAACATGTTTCTAAGCACTCAAGCATACACATCATATTCCTACCTGTCTCACGCAACATATAGCCTGCAGTTAGAATTTTGCTCAATTGTCCGGCCAATTCTCATTTGCTAAGATGACTGAATTAACCGCTTCTTCCACCACTGTTTTCATTGTATCTTGGAAGATTCGTTGCCATTGATCCGTGGTCACGTGTACGGGGCAATAAGAATCTTAAGGAAAAAGTTCGCTCGCCTCGACACTTTTCCGTTTCGTTATTTATTCTTGTTTCCTTTTAATTGTATTAAATTTGTTAGTTCAAATTATCCTCACTGTTATCCTAATTTTATTGTTGTATCCTCAACAATGTTAAGATTCTAATTTATAATTTGAACTAATGGATAACACCTCTGCTTTGAATAACTAGACGCTGCCTGCTTCGACCATTGTGACTGCACCTCCTCTAACGAATTACACCATATCTGCTCAGACAAACTCGTCTATGCCATTGACTGGAACTTGTTCAGTCTTTTATGGACCTTTAAGTGGTGTACTTAATACCTCTACGCCTCATACTTTCTCATCTGCATCTGGATCAATCCATTTTAGTTCTACGATACCTGCTTCAATTGTCGCCCATGCTAAATGTCCTGGAAAATTTAATAGAAGTAATTTCAAAACCTGACAGCAATAGAAATTTAACTACTTTGAACTTGTCTCGGTACTTGACTGAGGCTGCACCTATTGTGACTGGAAACGATACGAGTTTCGATCGTATAGTCACCCTTGATACGTGGATACAAGGGGACTATCTCTGCAGGCATTATATCTTGAATGGATTAGACAATGCGATGTCTGGGATATACAGTTCATTCAAAAGTACTATTGAGGAACTCTCTATTTCCTTGGAAAATAAGTACAAGATCGATGACATCACCACTAAAAATTTTATTGTCAGGCAGTTTCTAGAATTTGTCATGGTAGACTCTAAGACTGTGATGAGTCAATTCCAGGAGTTGCAAATGATATTGCAAAGTATACAATCTGAAGGTATGCATATATGTGAAAACTTTCAAGTGGCCGCTAGAGTTAAAAAGTTGCCATTGAGTTAGAGAGGTTTGAAGAACTATCTGAAGCATAAAAGAAATTAAATGACTTTAGAGAATTTAATTATAAAATTATGCGTAGAGAAAGGTAATTAACAGTCTATTGCAAAGTATGGAAAGACCTCAATGATGAAGGCAAAGGCTCACTTGGCTGAGGGTGAGTTTGGGAAGAAACAAAAGCATCAAGGCCATGGAAAAGGCAAGACGAATCAGAAGAAGGCCAAGAAATTTGAAGGTAACTGTTACAACTGTGGAAAGACTGGGAATATGAAAAGAGATTGCCAAAAATCGCTGAAAGAGAGTTGGAATGTTACTAACATCGTTACCGAAGGTATGTTTGACTTGGATCTCTATAAGTTGGTAATGGAATCTAATCTCGTAGATAACTCAAGAGTGTGGTTCATCGATACTTGAGCTACTTGTCATGTGTGTTCTGATTGGGATGTGTTTTCCGACCATACCCCAATTACTGGAAGAAACCTCCATATGGGAGACTCCTCTACTGCTGAAGTTGCTGGAATTGGGAAGGTGTTGCTAAAGATTACGTCTAATTTAGAGCTAACTTTGAAGGACGTGTTGCATGTTCCGGATATTAAGAAAAAGATTATATATGAGTCCTTGCTTGTAGCATTGGTTTAAGCTAGTTTTGAGTCTATTCAGTTTGAGCTTACTAAGAGTGGAAAGCTCCTTGCTAAGGTTCACCTTGACAAGGGACTATTTAAGTTGAATGTAATGGATAGACATGTTCAACGGTTCATAACCGGTGGTTCATGGTTCGAACCACCGGTTCGGTTCGTCACGAAATGACAAATCACAACCGAACCAAACTTTTAAAATTCATATATATATATATATATTTTCCATATGTTTGTTTTTTTAAATTTTATTTAAAAAAATATTAGGTTAAGTAAGATAATAGAAATAACACTTTAATAAATTCAAAAAATAAATTAAACTTGAACTATTTAAAATATTTGAAGTTTAAATAAGAAATTTCAATTTGAATTATTTGAAATTTTGAAGTTAAATTTTTTTTTTCTATTATTATAATGATTTTTAAATGTATGAGGTTAAATAAGAAATTAGAACTAACACTTTGAAATTTGGAATTAATTAAAAAGAAATTAAAATTGAACCATTTAAAATATTTAAAATTAAAATTAAGAAATATATATATTAGAAGAGTTTATGAAATTTTAAGGTTAAGTGAGAAAATAGAAATAACACTTTTAATAAATTCAAAAAAAAAAAAAAAAAATTGGACTTGAACTATTTTCAAATATTTGAAGTTAAAACTTGAAATTTTAATTTTAAATAAATGAAGATAGTTGTGTACGTATCCCTTAACTTAGAAATCAAAGTCCACATAGTTCTCACTTAACTTAAGTACCTTAGGAATTGGAAGCGATAGTGGGGTGGTGTCATACTCATCCATTTGCCGACTTGTTGCTAGATCCCTTATCATAATACGTCTCACTCTCTTCATCTTCACTAAGAACAGTTTTTTGTTTGCTTCGGTCGGCGTTGACCAATCATGCAACAACATTTGATACTCGAGACTGTGAGGCCTAATGGTGGATCTTCGCTGGTCCAGCATGTACCCCCTTCACTGAAGTCTTGTTCTACTGAAACGGTTGATACGGGAATAGCCAATATCTCCTTCGCAATGATATTAACAATGGGATTAAGTGATTTCCTTGATGTCTACCGATTCAAAATATCAAACTCATTTTCGGCTTCATTTTCCCCCAACTTTCCATACTCGAAACTCGTTGTTAGATAAGTTTCAAGTTCTCGGTAGGGGTTAGAACCGAATGAGTAGCCCGAACGCCCCATTCTAGATTTTTTTTTTCAAAAAATCCTAAAATCCATTAATTTCATCATTGTCGTCAACACTTCTACTAGGATTACCACTTATAGTAAAAGTTTGTCACCCAGAAGTACTTATAGGAAGAGGACCATCAGAATTTATAATATATTCTTTACATGTATCAAATAAATTTTTTTTCACATTTTGAATAATATTTTCAACATAAGGATACTCAAATTCTTCAAACGGCAATAAGGCATCATAATAACTGTTAAGATAAAGTTCTAAACCACTTTCTCTATTATTAGGATCTAATAATGTAGCAACTAAAAATATATTTGGAATGTAGTAAAAAAAATACTTCAACCATTTTCGTTTCATAAAAACAACACATTCTTCCAATGGTTCATTTTTCATGCACTCCCTAAAGATGAATGCAATTTTTACACAATATTCAACAAGAAGGTGAGAAGTAGGATAATAAACACTGAAAAGTTAATTATAAGAATCATCAAGCACCATTAAAAGTTTTTTTAAATAATACATGTAGTACAATGGTTTGTATATAACACAATTCCAATTTGTTGTTGGCTGAAAAATGAAAACAACAACTCTCTATACGAATATGTATCTTTCAATAGTTTATATGTTAAGTTCCAATGAGTAGGCACATCGGTAGAAAAGATTTTTCCTTCAAACCCATTTTCCTTACAAAATCTCACCCATTTTCGTTACAAAGATTAATTTCTATGAATATACATGACTGTCATTTTAATAGGGCAAAGCTCATTCTGAAAAGCATTCAAACCATCTTGATCACACAAACTCAAAATATGACATATGCATCTAATATGAAAATAGAAGTCACCGATAGATGGTTTATAAATACTAATAAGCTCATCAATGCTCGTCATATTAGGAGTAGCATTATCAAATGTAATAGAAAATATTTTTTCAACTAGAACATATTCTTCACAAATCATATGAATTAATTGACAAATACTATGTGCATTATGAGGGGGTCTAGAATCTCTAAATGCAAGCAAACCGGAATCAAAACCAAAAACACCATTAAGGCAGTCCGATTCAGGTTTATACTTTTTTTCAACAAAAAACCTGCAGTTCAACGGTTTTAATTTTTTTAAAAAAAATTACCGGTTCAAACTGAAGGTTAAACTAGTTAAATGTATCCGTTGGGTGCGGTCTAAATCTCATTTGAAATCAATGGTCATGATCATGTGACTGTTGATCATCAACGGTCCAGATGAACTGATCATTGGATTAAACTGCCGGTTTGAATTGAAACCGGTGATTCTGCCGTTCATTATTTTTTTCACTCCTATAAATACACTTCAAAACTTTCAAGAGTGAATTTGAAAATGAACTGAACACTCAAATTAAGGTAATTCAAAATGATCGAGGTGGAGAGTATGTTTTACCATTTTTGGAGTTGTGTGCTGAACATTGCACAATTCATCAAACAACGGCTCTATATTCACCTCAATCGAATGGCGTCACTAAACGCAAGAATCAAACCTTAAAAGAAATGATGGACACTATATTAATCAGTTCAGGATTACCCCTGAATATTTGGGGGAAGTGTGATAATCATCACTTCATGAATGTTTTTAGTAGTTCTTATGTGTTTAATATAGAGTTCATTGTGTGTCTTTTGGTAGTTATTATGGTGTTTTTTTAACTTCTGGGTTTTATTTTTATAAGAACGCTGAAGAGGAGCAAATTTGGGTTAATTTTGAGAGCACTGATAGTCATGTATACAAGAGCATGAGTCAAGGGGATGAAACAAGAAGTAAAAATGCGCAAACGGAGTTAACATATTAAGAAATCAAGGAAAACATGACTTGGGCGTGTTCTAAAACACACCCATGTTTCATAGCGCAAATAAAATTTAAAAAGAAGAGTACACACAAAAACATGGCCTACCCAGTTTTCAAACACGGTCATGTTTTTGTCTTGCAGGACATTTTTAGAAAACATGGCCAGGCCGTATTTTTACAATTTTGGTCGTGTTCTTGTCTTGTTGGCCATGTTTTTGACCGATTTTACGGTTTTAGGCCCCATTTTCTTTGTTTTTCGAGGGGCTATTTGGAAAAAACTTGGGGAACTATAAATAAGAGACCTAGGACATTTTTAACACAATTTTGGAGGTTAGAAGTTTGCAACAACAAGCAAAAAAAGTGCGAGAAGAAATTGAAGAAGCTTGAATAAAACCTCATGAACACTTCGAAGATTCACTAGGGAATTAATTTTATCTTTGGTTTGAAAATTAAAACTTGTAAATATGATTTCTCCTTTTTTTAGTTTTATCTTTTTACACTTCCTTTGATTTCAATTCAAGCATGAACTAAACTCCCTATGTGTTTGGATTGAAATGAACCCTAAATTTAACTTGTGATTGAGTATTGGTTGATTTATATTATTTTATGCTTTTCTTTTGATTTACTTGTGCTTTTTATCAAATTTCTCAACTCGAAAATTCCGGTTTATTTATTTGGGTTTGTTCTTTACTTTTAATCAAATGAAGCGATGTAGAGTAAGAACATGCACAACTAGAAGGAGTTGCATGCAATCCTATATATATGATGACATAAATCCTCCGGATTAGGGTGAAACCTAATAGAAAAATTCAATTGATCGCTTTTTTATATTGGGTGTTTTAATTAGGAAGATATTCCAATTAATCAACGCGAGGTTAGGATTAATTAACTCAAAACTCGAGGTTTTAATTAAAATAGAGAATTTCTATGGTGTTTGAAAGAATGAAATAATATACGGGTTTAGTATACATAAGGGATTATGATGATTTAATTAGGTACAATCACAAGGTAGATTTAGGAAAATTCTACATTCAAACACATCATTCTCACATATTTATTCTTCAAAAAATAACTTCTAACTTTTTGGCTTGTTTATTCACTTGTTTAGTTTATTTACCTATGTTTAGTTAAATAGATTATTAAAACAACTTTTTATTCATTAGATTAAATAATAAAAAGACGGTTAGCAATAATAATCATAATCCTCATGGTAACGATATCCGGTGCTCTAGAGCTATACATTATAAAAGACCAGTGCACTTGCCGAGACTCTTATAAAGTAGCTTTTTAGTCATCAAGTTTTTTGCATCTTTGCCMGGGAACTATGATATTAGAATAGCTTTATTTTTTTTACTTTAATCATTATTTCTTCTTCTTCTACTATTTCTACTCATTTTGTTTTCACGGTTATCCTTCTCTTGTTGCAGGTGCTATTCCTTTAATGTATGTTTACTCGTGCTCAAAAGCACGCACTAGAAGAACTCGCTACACGTATAGAGGATGTTAAGGTGGACGAAGAAGATGAAGATACCTTGTTATCCATGGCCACACAAGAACTCACCATGTCCAATTATGCCAAATAATATACAAATGGCGAAATAAATAGTTCATTTCTGGGACTACAATATGAATATTCTAATATCCATATTGTAGATTTTCTCGATATTTGTGATACTTTCAAGATCAACGGGTCCACCGATGATGTTATTCGTCTACGAATTCTTCCCTTTTACTTGACAAGTCGAGATAAGTAATGGTTGAACACGCTACCAAGAGGTACCATCACCACTTGGAAGATGATAGCGGAATTTTTTTTAAACAAATACTTCCCACCCGCCAAGACCGCGAGACTAAGAAATGAGATATCTTCATTTTCTCAAGTTGATATAAGAATTTGAACAATACATGGGAGCATTTCAAGGAGCTTTTACGCTAGTTCCCACACCATGAGTTACCCCTTTGGATGCAAAATTAAACTTTTTATAATGGGTTAATGATCTTTATGAGGCAGAAAATCGACGATGTGTCAGGTGGGACACTAAATAACAAGAACCCTGAGGTTGCTCAAGAATTATTTGAAGAAACGCAGATGAATGGGTATAAGTGGCAACCGGCTCGAGGAAAGACGAGCAAGCCAGCTAAGCTTTATAATATGGATGTGATGGTGACTCTAGCCGCCCAAGTTGAGGCATTGAGTAAGATTTTTAACACATTTGTCACACCCACTCCAAATATGAAGGGACTTCTCTGTGAAACTTGGGGAGGTTCTCATTTGTATCATGACTGGCCAATTTCAATACCTTCTAATAAAGTAGAATTTGGGGGCAATAATGTCCAAAATCCAAGTAATAATCCATATAGTAACACTTATAATCCCGAATGGAGGCAACACCCATATTTCTCATGCAGCAACCAAGCCCAGCTGAGGACTGGTCAGCCCCCTAGTATTCAACCATAACAGCATCAACAACCATGATCGTCCAATTTAGAGGATTTGATGATGAAATTTTTTCAAACAACTAAAGCCCGTTTCACTGCACTGAAACATCTCTAAGAAATGAAGAAGCTTCTATTCGTAACTTGGAGACCCAAATTGGACAAATTGCAAACATGGTCTCCGAAAGGCCAAAAGAAAGTTTGCCTAGTAACACCGAGCCAAACCCAAGAGAATATGTTAATGGTATTACCCTCATCATTGGAAGGCATTTGGAGGATACATATTTGAGAAGGAATGAAGGCATAGCTCTTAATACCATCACCGATGAGGAGCACCCATGTGAGGATCCAAAGAAGGTTGTTTTTTAGTACAAGCCAAAAGTCCCTTATCCAAGTCGACTCTATGAGGAGAAGAAAGAGAACAATTCAATAAATTTTTTAAACCTTTTAAACAGCTGCATATTAACATTCTGCTTGTTGAGTCTCTTTCACAAATGCCTGAGTATGCAAAGTTTTTGAAGGACCTCCTTTCAAATAAGAAGAATCTTGAGGAGTTATCTATAGTGAAATTGAATGAGGAGTGCTCTGCCATCGTACAAAATAAGCTACCACGAAAGCTTCAGCACCCATGGGGTTTTACTATCCCTTGTCATATTGGTAGGGTATCTATTGATAAAGCATTAGCGGATTTAGGGGCGAGGGTTAATTTGATGCCTTATGAATTGTTCAAGAGTATATGATAAGGTGAACCTACGCTTACTCAAATGAGTTTGCAAATGGCTGATAGGACAATTAAACATCCTAGGGGTATTATATAAGATATACGTGTCAATGTGGATAAATTTATTTTTCCAGATGACTTTGTGATTCTTGACATGCCTAGTAATGTAGAGGAACCCTTGATTTTAGGATGTCCTTTTTTATCTACTACTAGAGCAGTTATTGATGTGCATGATGGGATATTGACTTTGAGAGTTGAGGAAGAACAACTTGTATCTAAGATATCTAATGCCCTTGCTATAGATGATGCTTGTTTTTCTGTCAAATGCTTTGATGAATTTTCACAGGGAATGCTTCCAGCTGAGTCGAGCGAGAAGTCCAAGGAGAGAGCCAAGAGTCAGTCTAATAAGGAGATTGAGAAAGCGAGAAAACTCCAACCAGGGGACTTGGTGCTATTATCTTCCACCGTATCATGTTTGTCCCCTATGAAATTGAGATCAAGATGGAAAGTCCATATGTTGTGACTAAGGTGTTTTCTTGTGGGACTGTTGAGGTTTCAAGCAAAGACCATGATATTTTCAAAGTGAATGGGAATTTCTTGAAGCACTTTCATGGTGGGTGAGTTGAGGAGAGACCAAGAGATTTTGATTTCAAGGCTTTGTGCGAGCCTTCGTGAGGCCTTACCATTGATAGTCCAGCTAATTGACCATAAAGAAGCGCTAACCGAGAGGCAACCCAATTTTATACGTACATTTTGTTATTTTTCTTCTTTACGAGTATTTTTACTAGTTAGTCTTGGTGATATCTTACATGTTTTGTATAGGTTGATTCATATTGAAATGTATTTCGACAAACGTGGGTGAGAGATGTTGAGTTTTTCATCAAGTGTCCATGCCCGCTCGCTTACGCGCTCTACGACACCAACTTCAGCCACCTCGGATACCTTTTGTCACCATAGTGAAAAGGTGATTTCGTTTCTTTTTATTTGTTAATTTATTCTTCATATATTTTTGTCATTTGGTTTGTGCATTTTATTGTCAAACTTTGGTTTCTTACATTGGGGACAATGTAAACTTTTAAGTTGGGGATGCTTTTTGTGTCTTTTTGTTTTATGTTTAGTGTTTAGGTTCATGCATATTTAGTTAGGAGACGTCACCTTTCTATGACGCATAATGCTTTTGCTAAGTTAATTTGAAAAGTTTTGAGTATATTTATATTTATAAAAGTATATCTTTCTAAAAAAACTAATATATATTAATAACTACATAAATGTATATATAGTATAATAACAAGTGTTTTTCTTAGTAATCTCTAGATGGGAAATATTGGGTTCGACATTTATAACTCGATTTTTAGTGAGATTTGAGCCTATGAGCATATATTACACATTATGCTTCTTTTCATTGCTTGTTAGTGAGTCACACGTTGTTGGTTGTTCTAGAACTTACACGGTTATACACATCGTATGTTTGAAAGCCATATATGGGTATAATTAAACCCTTTTTTATAAGCATTTTCCTTGCATAAGCCTACCTTACATTATCCCTTAGTAAACCAAACTCGAGCCTTAAACCTTATCTTTAATGATAACCCGCATTAAAAATCCACAATAACCATTCTTGGATTTACCCTCTTTGAACCTTCGAATGAAGATACACACTTGGTTATGTATTTGTTCTCGCGCGAATTGTTTAGTATTTCTTTTTTTTTTTATGTCGGTGTAGTTTAGTGGTGAGTATTCCCCCTTGTCTTGCGGATGACTTGAGTTCGTTCTCCAAATACATGTAATTTTCATTTTTATATGGAATAAAAAAAGAAAAAAAAGAGAAAAAGAGAAAAAAAAACAAAAAAAAGAAGTTATAGTGAATTGTTTTTTTAAAATAAACAATAAGTGATAGAGGTGTAATGTATTTCTTAGTTCATATATTATTGTGTTTTGCTTAGTTTTTTTACCCGTTAATTTTTATTTATTATTTTACTTTTATTTTTTTTTTTTTTACTTTTTTTAGAAGGTGTCTTTATGTGTTTCTTCGATTCTTTTAAACTCATATAAATTCATTTACCCATCCTCCCCCCTAACCCCATTACAACCCATTATCCCTTGGCATCCATGCCTTTCAATTCATTATTAGTTGGAATCGGCGTGATTTACGTGCAATCCTATGTGAATAGTGTTTCGGTGTTTTGTGAATTGAGAGCTCTATATACATAACTGCCTATACACTTGAGTGAAAAGAGTGATCTCGTGAGGACTTGTTGGTTCCACTTCATTGTTCCCTAAATCGATTATTGAGAATTGACTTGTTGTGTTAGTTTTATAGTTTTCATTTATTATTATTATTATTATTATTATTATTATTATTATTATTATTATTATTATTACTATTATTATTATTATTATTTTCATCATCATCATCATCATCATCATCCTTCTTCTTCTTCTTCTTCTTCTTCTTCTTCTTCTTCTTCTTCTTCTTCTTCTTCTTCTTCTTCTTCTTCTTCTTCTTATTATTATTATTATTATTATTATTATTATTATTAATATTATTATTATTATTATTTACTTACTTACTTATTCGCTTCATGGTTAATGAAGTGATTGTAGTTATTGAGGATATGGTCTCCCTTTAGCTTGTCATTGTGTTTTCTTCAATTTTAGATTTTTTACTCGAGGACAAGCAAACGTCTAAGTTGGGGTTAGTTTGATAATCATCACTTCATGCATGTTTTTAGTAGTTTTTATGTGTTTAATATAGAGTTCTTTGTGTGTCTTTTGGTAGTTAATATGGTGTTTCTTGTTCTTTTCACTTTGAGGTTGTATTTGTACAGGAACGTTGAAGAGGAGCGAATTTGGGTGAATTTAGAGGGTAATGATACTCATGTATATAAGAGCACAAGTCAAGGGGATGAAACGAGAAGTAAAAATGCTTAAACGGAGTTAAAAGATCAATAAATCAAGGAAAACATGCCTTGGGCGTGTTTTAAAACACGCCCATGTTTCTTAGCGCAAAGAAAAGTTAAAAAAAAGAAGAGTACAAGAAAAAACATGGCCTGAACGTGTTTTTGTCCTGCAGGCCATTTTTGGAAAACACGGCCAGGCCATGTTTTTGCAATTCTGGCCGTGTTTTCACCCTGCTAGCCATGTTTCTGATCGAATAATGCAATTTTATGGTTTTGGGGCCCGTTTTCTCTATATGTCGAGGGCTATTAGAAAAAGGACTTGGGGAAATATAAATAAGATCCCTAGAATATTTTTAACATAATTTTGGAAGTTAGAAGATTGCAACAACAAGCAAGAAAAGTACGAGAAGAGATTGAATAAGTTCTTGAAGAAAACCTCACAAACACTTCGAGGATTCGCTAAGGAAGTAATTTTATATTTGGTTTGAAGACTAAAACTTGTAAACATTATTCTCCTTTTTGGTTTTATCTTTTTACACTTCTTTTGATTTCAATTAAAGTATGAATAAACTTCCTATGTGTTTGGATTGAGATGAACCCTAAATTTAACTTGCGATCGGGTATTGGTTGATTTATATTATTTTACGCTTTTGTTTCGACTTTCTTGTGCTTTTTATCAAATATTTCAATTCAGTAATTCCGGTTTATTGATTTGGGTTTGTTCTTTACTTTTAATCAGACAAAGCGAAGTAGAGTAAGAACACGCACAAGTAGAAGGAGTTGCATGCAATCCTAGATATAAGACGGCATAAATCCTCTGGATTAGGTGTAACCTAATAGGGAAATTCAATTGATCGTATTTCTATCTTGGGGGTTTTAACTAAGAAGATATTCTAGTTAATCAACTCGAGGTTAGGATTAATTCACTCAAAACTTGAGGTGTTAATTAAAATAGAGAATTTCTACGGTCTTAGAAAGCGTGAAATAATATGCGGGTTTAATAGTACTTAAGGGATTATGATGACTTACTTGATTACAATCACAAGGTAAATTTAGGAGAATTCTACATTCAAACACATCCTTTTCATGTATCTATTCTTCAAAAATAACTTCTAACTTATCGGCTTGTTTAATTACTTTTTTAGTTTATTTACATATTTTTAGTTAAATAAATTATTAAAACAACTTTTTGTTCAGTAGATGAAATAATAAAAATACAGTTAGTACTAATAATCATAATCCTCGTGGGAACAATATTATGTGCTCTAGAGCTATACACTATAAATGACCGGTGCACTTGCCGAGACTCTTAAAGAGTAGCTTTTTAGTCATCAAAGCGATCCTTTTTGTTAACGATATTTTGAATATGGTACCCCACACGAGAAAGGAAAATATTCATATGAGCTTCGTAAAGCTAAAGTTTCTACTTACAGTTACCTCAAACTGTGGGGGCGCTTGGCTAAGGTAAGAGTCCCAGAGCCAAATCAAGTGAAGATATGACCTAAAGCAGTCAACTATATCTTCATTAGATATGTTTATAATAGAGTTGCATATAGGTTCCTATGACACAAGTCTGATATACTTGACGTGACTGAAGGAACAACCATTGAATCAAGGAATGTAGGATTCTTTTAACACATTTATCCTTGCAAAGGAAATGGTGATGTAACTTACAAGAGATCTCGTTATACTGAAGATGAAGCAACACCTTTTTTGCAGTTCAAGATGCATCACAAGATGGTGATGATGAACACATTTATCTATTTTCTAGATAATGAACCTCGTACTATTCAAGAGGCCTTATCTACTTCTGGTGCTTCTATGTGGAAGGAAGCCATCAATGCTGAGATTAATTCAATTATGCAGAATCATCCATAGGAGTTGGCTGATCTTCCTCATGGTAATAATCCCCTAGGATGCAAGTGGGTCCTAAGGAAGAGTATAAGTTTATGTATCAATTGATAAGTATAAAGCTAGGCTGGTAGCCAAATACTTTAAACACAGAGAATGATACGACTTCTTTGATACTTATTTGCATGTAATGAGAATTACCTCTATTAGGGTGATTTTGGCGATTGTTGTTCTTCATAATCTTCAAATTCACCAAATGGATGTCAAAACTTCATTTTTGAATGGTTAGTTAGATGAAGAGATTTATATGGAACAATCTGAAGGGTTTGTAGTTCTTGGTCAAGAGAACAAGGTGTGTAGACTTGTTAAATCGCTGCATGGATTAAAATAAGAACCGAACCAATGGCATCTCAAGTTTGACACTATGATGATGTGAGATGGCTTGCGCATTAATGAATGCGATAAATGTGTTTATGTAAAGACCACAATTAACTCTTTTATCATTGTTTGTATTTATGTTAATAACATGTTGATATTAAGTAGCTCTCGTCATAGGATCACAAGTACAAAGAACATGTTAAAAGACAAATTTGATATGAAAAACATGGGTTTAGCCGATGGGATCCTTGGGATCAAGATCATAAGGAACTTAAACGACATAGTTTTTTCTCAGTACCACTATGTGGAAAGTGTACTGAAAAGGTTTAATGCGTTTGAAGGTGAAATGGCTAAAACTCCTTTGATGATAACATGTGTATGGTGAAAAACGAATGTGATCTAGAACTCACTACAAAAAATAGGCGCATGATGATGGCAAAAATACCATCAGTAGATGCTGATGGCTGGTGATGGACACAAATATGCTGACGGCTTGCTGACGGGCAATGGCCTTTAGCGACCCGTCACCAATCCATCAGCATTTTTTTTGGGCGACAGGTTTGCTGACGGGTCAACGCCCGTTAGCAAAAAAAAAAGATGCTGATGGGTACCTACCCGTCAGAAATATAAAGAAAATAAAGAAAAATATATTGACGGGGGTCGTGCCTGTCAGCAAATCTGATTTAAATTAGACGGGATCTGCTCACAGGAAATAGAGACAGACAAAAAAAAAAAACCCAGCCCGCCGCCCGCCAGTACCGTAGACGAGAACACCACCAGCCGCCGGATGCCACCACCACCGTGACGCCACCACTAGACACCGGAGACGGAGAGAAGTGGAGAGAACAATGACAATGCAACCAGCACCACCGCGCCGCCGCCACCACCACCGCGATCGTCGGCCAGCCACCAGGTTTTTTTATTTTTTTTTAATTTTTTAAATTTATTATTTATATATATAATTGTGTGTTTTTTTAAAAGATATTTATTATTTTTGAGATTAATTAGCAAATAATTCCAGAAATTAGGGTTGAAATGAAATTATTTTGATATTTGAGTTTGATTTTAAAAATTAGTGCTAGTCTAGGGTCTAATTTGAAATATTTTGAAAAATTAGTGTTGAATTACAATTATTTAGATATTTGGATTCATTTTCAAAAATTAGGAATAGTTTGGGATTTATTCATCAATTAATTTATAATTTAGGGTTCAGTTACAAATATTTATATATTTGATGTTGATTTCAAATATATTGAATATTAATGGGATTAATTGGAAATAAACTCAAGAAACTAGGGTTTGATTGTAATTATTTAGATATTTGAGTTTGTTTTCAAAAATTAGGGTTAGTTTAAGGTTTAAATTGGAATATTTCTAGAAATTAGAGTTGAATTGTAATTATTTAGATATTTGAGTTTGATTTTCAAAATGAGGGTTAGTTTAGGGTATAATTGTTAATTTAAAATTTAGGATTTAATTGTAAATATTTATATATTTGGGGTTGATTTCAAATATATTAATTATTAATGGGTTTAATTGGAAATAAATTTAAGAAACTAGAGTTGAATTGTAATTATTTAGATATTTGGTTTTTTTTCAAAGATTAGGGTTAGTAAGGTTTAAATTGGAATATTTCAAAAAATTAGGTTTGAATTGTAATTATTTAGATATTTGAGTTTGATTTTAAAATTAGAGTTACTTTAGGGTTTAATTATCAATTAATTCAAAATTTAGGGTTGAATTGTAAATACTACACATTTAAAGTCCTAGAATGTTTGTGGTGGTGGTTTTGATATGGCGTGGTGATTGGTTGGGGTTGACATCGGCGATGATGTGGTGTACGGCGCCGGCCGGGAAGTATCGTCCCTTCATTTAATGGATTTTAGAATTTTTTGAAAATATGATGGTGATTTGAAAAAGTTTTAAGAAGTGCGTGGTGGGGTTTTTTGAATGTTGTGGTGATCGGCAAGTGAATATTTTTTTTAATTTATATTTATATTATATGATCTGTGATTAATATATATATATATGTGTGTGTGTGTGTGTGTGTGTGTGTGTGTGTTCTATACGTCGACGTGGTTTATGGTGCCGGCCGGGAGGTTTTGTCCCTCCAATAACGAATTTTAAGATTTAATTTTGGATCAATTATATTCTTTCTTTATACACTAAAATATTTCCCTTAGACACGTTTGGAATTTAACATCAAATAGAGAGTTTTATACTAAATTCTGAATTGTCAATTTATTTTGAATTGTCTTTATACACTAAAACATTTTCCTTAGACACGTATGTATTCTGAAGACTTTTGAATTCCGTTTCTATCTCACCTTTGCTCTCGGGTGCATTACAATATATGTGTACTTAGAGAACTAAGGGAGGTGCTGCCGAAATTTCCAGGTTCTCGAAATACATAGTAAGACAATTTTATTACTAAACATCACTTTCTTGAATGGAATTGGTACTCGAGTATATATTCTAAGGAGGTCGTACAACGTAACATCTACAGTTCTATGGCCCACTCGTGGCCCAGCCGCCTACGCGAGTGGAAGGCGAAGTGGAGAACGGATGGGAGGGTACCAGCGTGAATGGGCGAGGACATCTGGAGGAGATGGGTGGTGGAATTCGAGAATTTAGAGAATAAGAAGAAGTCCGAGTAGACGAGTAGGAATAGGATGAGCAAGCCCGACGAACATGGTACTAGGATAGCCAAGCACAGAGAAGGGTCTCGAACTGCGATTGGTCATGCACGTCAGCTCGTAAGTAAATTTAAATGTGTTTGTAAATTTAGCTCCTAAATAATTAATTAGTTCATAATTAGTGTTAAATTAAAAAATAATCTCAATATTATATAAGGATCTGGGTAGGGAACCCACTGCATTCGAGCTTTTCTTGACTATGCACCAGACACTCGACGACACTTTTACTGATCCTATTTTGCAGCAAATTTCTGTAAGTATTTTTTGGATGTAATTAATTCATATATATATATATATATATGTGTGTGTGTGTGTGTGTGTGTGTGTGTGTGTGTGTGTGTGTGTGTGTGTGTGTGTGTGTGTGTGTGTGTAATATTGTAATTCTCGTAACGGTAAATTATACATCAGTTAAAATAATGCAGGAGTATTAAAGGTGTCTGGAGAAGGCTCGTGCTTCATTACAGGATTCTGCCAACGTTGACGAGAACGCGGTCTATCTAGAGACCGTTTGGGTGAAGAAGGGTCGTTGGTTTGGAAACGGATGCTTAGGAGGTCTTCTGGCTTCAAAGACTTTCAGAGGCGGTACCTCCTCTGCTCGAGATAGTCATGTCACGGAGCTCCAGACCCAAATAGATATTTTGAAGAGTCAGGTCGAGAGTCAACTCGAGGCGAGCGAGCGGGCACATCAGGAGTAGCTACGGGCGATGCGTGAGGAGCATGCATGTGAGAGGATCGAGTTAGAGGTGACTCTCTATGAGCGAATGATGCAGAAAGTCACCGCAGCGATGAGAGCGTGACGTCGGCGGCCACCCTCTTATCCTACAGGTGGTTCTCCAACTGATTCTACAGATAATTTTGTAGTGTAGTTGTTTTAAAAATAAAGAATATTTATGTCTGATATTTTATTTAAACTTTATATATTATACGATATAATTGTTAATTAATTATATTTTATTTTTAATTTTATATATTTTTAAAAAATACAAATTAGTTTTCGTATTTGATTATTGATTTCTAAATATAATAAATAAAATAAAATAAAATTTTAATTTAATAATATATTTATTTGAAAATGCTGGTGGGTTGGACCCTTCAGCATCATTTGAATTGCTGATGATTAGAGCCAGTCAGCAAATGCTGACGACCAAGAACCCGTCAGCATTATTTGAATTTGTTGACAGGCACTACCCGTCAGCAAATGCTGACGGGTAATAAATCATGTGCAGTGTGTTGCTGACGGGCCTCACTCGTCCGCATGTCATCAAAATTTGCTGACGGGTACGTGAATTCCGTCAGCGATCAATTCGCTGACGTCATAAATGCTGATGGGCAGTACCCTTCAGTAAATTGATGCTAACAGGTTTGCTGATGGATCCGTCCGTCGGCAAATGGCATTTTTTTGTAGTAACTAGAATATGCTAGGATCATTGGAAGTCCCATGTACCTTGCAAATTATACGAGATCGGATTTAGCTTATTAAGTGAATAAACAAAGTAGGTTCATGAGTAATTCGAATTGTGACCACTGGAAAGGGTTAACTAGAGTACTATGATGCATGAAGTATACCTTGACGTATGGGCTCCATTATACGAGATATCCAAAAGTACTAGAAGGGTACTGCGATGCTAACTGGATATCAAATTCTAAGGATTCACACTTTATTGGCAGGTATGGTTTTACCATCGGTGGAAGTTTTATATCTTGGAGGTCCATAAAGCAAACATGCATAGCCCGATCCACCATGAAATCAGAATTCATAGCTATGGATAAAGTTGGTGAATAGGCTGAGTGGCTTCGAAATTTTCTCAAGGACATTCTATGTTGCAGGAAGCTAGTATCAACGATTATGATACGCTACGATAATGAAGCTACTATTGCAAGGGCTGGCGGTGAAATGTATAATTGTAAATAGCGACATATTCGGCATAGACACAATGCCGTTAAGAATTGATCTCAAGAGGAGTAATTTCCGTTGATTTTGTGAAATCAAAGGAAAATCTAGTGGATCCATTTATAAAGAGTTTAAATCGAAATCAATTCCATACATTGCTAGAGGGAATGGGGTGAAAATCCACAACTAAAGAACGGTCCTTAGTGATACCCAACCATGATGATTGGAAACCCCAAGAACTTGGTTCAATGGGACAACCAAACTTTAGATTGTTCAGTTCTAAACACTTGGTACCTAGTCGCGAGCTAACCCATCCCTATAGAGCACAACCAAGTGATATTCCTGGTGAAAGTGGTGAAGTTAAGTCTAAAACTTTTAATGACGATCTATACCTATTAAGGTGGAGTATTGCAGGATACTTATGATAGGCAAGCTTACCTATTTAAGTGCAGAGGAGTGGCCGGCCACCTCGACCGGAGCACTTAAGAATTCCAAGGGTGTTCTAAGGCCAACATGGACACAACTTTAATAACTTGACAAATAGTGTAAACATTGTTATGTGGTATCATTGTCTTGGTATACTCGTAACGGAATAGTTCAATGACACTGTCAACTGGACTGCGGGTATATCTGATGGTACTTCACTAAGGAGGGTTAAAGGCCACAAGCTACGTGTCCTGATGTAATAATGTTTAGCGGAAACTGAACAAGTGAGTCACATTTATCATACATTGATTTTTTACTGTTGATTTTAAAAACGAACGTCAATCTGTGTTTCGAGTAGATTATCGTGATATATTTACTCTTACAAATCCATATTCGAGTGAGGGAAAAGTCAATGACCAAGGTTGGACATTTGAATAAGTTCGTGTAAACATTTGGAAGTTAAAGATGATGTGTAATTTTCTAAGTAAATTGAAAATGTCTGACATATCAATGATATTCATTGTCTTATGCAAATTGAATCATTAAAGGTGGTGCACCGCAAACTATTTAATTCCTTAGGTTTTAATTAGTTTGAGCTTTTTTTTGAAAACTTTCAAGTCTTTCTTACTGAGTAAAACAAGAAGATTGACTTGTATTAGAAATCATAATTCTTACAATTTCCTGCATTGTTTAAGGGTTCTTTCAAGCCTATAAATATCAACTCCTACATAGTGTAAATACATCAAGAACATTAGAAATATGTTTCTAAGAACACATACATACACATCATAATTATACATGTCCCGCACACATATTGCCTGCAGTTAGGATTTCGCTCACTTATCCGGTTAGTTCTCATTCGCTAGAGTGACTGGATTTACTGCTCCTTCCTGCATCTTTGTCGTTGTATTTTGGGAGATTCGTTGCCATGGATCTGTGATCACATCTACGGGACAATAAAAATCTTAAAAAAAGAGTTCGCTCGTTTTGACACTTTTTCGGTTCTTTATTTATTCTCGTTTCCTTTTAATTGTATTAAATTTTTTAGTTCAAATTATCCCATCTGTTATCCTAATTTTATTATTGTATTCCTAACACTTTGTTCTTCATGATGTCAAATCCAATGAGAATCTTTTTTTTTTCTTTTCTTTTCATTTTTTTTTATCTTTTTGGTTAGAGAAAAGAACATCGCGCAATATTTGAAGATTTCATGAAAATGTTTGGAAAAATCTTGTCGGAGAAGACGAAACTGCGGTAGAATTTGGTTTGAGAGAAATTGGATTTCATCTTGATAATGCTCTGGTTAAGTCAAGTGAGTTCAGCAAACCATGGTTTGTTTGGGTGTCAGCGCAAAAACCATTAAAAAAAGGAGGGAAAATGTATTAAAAAAGAGTGAAAAAATAGAGTCAAAAGAAATCAGTAAACGTGTCAGGAAATCAGTTGATATGGTGCCACCATAAGGGTGGCATCGACCGAACCCCACTATCGTTTCCCTTCAATCAAAAATCCATGAATTCACTTTGTTTCCCCCCCTCTTTTTTGTTCTTTTTTAATGTTCCCTTGAGTTCTGTTGCAACCCAACATGTCCAGTCCTTCACGTCAATCATTCAATCTTAAAATTTCTTAGGGACACGTGTCGAGCTTACATCAGGAGGGTCAGATTTTGTCCGTGCGCTACGTTTCGTCCTGTCATTGCTTCTTCTCTGGGCCAAAACCCAAATTACGATTTTACACTGATTTCAAAACAAAACTTGGTTGTCCTCCTGTCGTGCTCATACATTGCAATTTTATGGTGCCCAGCCCCGTACTTGTTACTAGAACATTTTAGGTCCTAAGCCAAATGATGAAAAAGCATATTATGCAAGGTGTTTTTTTCCTTTAAAAAATAATATGATAGTATCAATAACATAAAATAAGTATATGATAAATAATATCTAAAGTGCTTTCATTTTTTTTAATACTTTAAATAAACCAATACAATTAAAAAAAATTGGAGTTTGAACCTTTGAATTGGGATCAACGAGCATATGCTAACCATCTAGACTATAATAGTTTTTAGATAAAATTACCAATATTTATCATATCATCTTTAACTGTATTTCAATATAAGAAAAAATTGATATTACTAAAATTCAAATAAACAACCCTGTGTCCAAAAATATTACTTTATTTATTTATTTTATATGATCTTATAATATAATATTATTTTAATCATCCCAAGTCGGTCATAACCTATTTTAAGTGGTTAGTTAATAAAACTTAAATGATTGTTAGATTTTAAATTCATTAATAACTAATTGAAGAAAATAAATCAATTTTACTAGTTTGAATTAATATAAGAGAAATATAATTCATCATCTAACAAATAATAACTATAAATAGAGTGATACCATGTTATATATTTATAAGTGTTATCTAAAAATTGTTACTTATTTAAAAGTAAGTGTAATAAGTTTTAACTAAAAAGTGTTTCTTATATAAAAGTACTACTTAAAAAGTGTTACTTAAGTGTCATCTACAAAGTCTTGCTTATTTAAAGTGTTACTTGTAATGCTATATATTAAAAAAAAAATTACAAAATGTTACATATATATTACAAATTAAAAGTGTTATGAAGATGTGTGTAACGTAAGGTCATTTATGTTGTATTGTAAAAAAAATTAAAGTGCATTCCACTCCCAGAAGAAACCTTAACTTCATCAAAGAGTTACAGGCGCTCGTACCCCAATTCTACAAAAAAAAAAAAGAGTGAAAACTATAGTAAAGTTTCAAACAAACAAATGCCGAATTACTTAAAGAAGCTTGTTATAGAATTCTTTAATATAAAATCATCAATTATATCCCCGTAATCAAGATTTTTTGTAATATCATTTTCGATGAATAAAATTGTTAATTCTTTTTTAGTAGTATCTTATGTGTATGTTTTTTTTGTTGTTGATTATAAAATTTTGGTTTCAGTAACTCTTTTTTGTTCTCGGGTGCACTGCAATATATGTTTACCTAGAGAATTAAGTGGAGATGCTGCCAAAATTTTTAGTCAACAAAATGCATATACTAAGACGTCGTATTATTGAATGTCATGTTTTTTAATGAGATAGGGCCATTACCAATAATTCAATCATTTTCTGGTCACCCTCATGCTGCTCATTTTTCAATAAATCAATATAACAATCATGTACTGATAGGATGAGTTCCGATCATAGTTGGATGTACAAACGAATCGTCAATGACTACTTATCCCCATAATTCGTGGATGGAGTCGAGAGCTTCATTGAATTTGCTCAAGTACATTCCGTACATAAGAAGGATAGAGGTTGAAGTGTCCTTGTAATCTTAATAGATTTAGTAATCATAGGTTTCTCAACATCATTGAGATAAATTATCACTGTTTAGACACGGATTCGACCCAAATTAATATATATATATTTACCATGGAGAAATCTAGCCAGCCACCTCTTGATGCTAACACATTTCACGTTGGAGGACCCTCTTACATCGCTTCTGAAAAATCATCAAACACGCACATTAATTGCAGCTGGTCCCAATTTTGATGTTGTTCCCGATATGGAAGAATCGTCGAACTCTGAGGCCCAAAAGTCTTATGACATGTTGAAAGCTGGAAATCAACCCTAGTATCCCGGGTGAGAGGGAAATACTTAGTTGTCTTTAGTTTCTCGTCTCATGAATTTAAAGTAAGAGAATCACATGTCTAAAAAATATTATGATCAATTGAGTTAATTAATCAAAAAGATTGTACCGAAAGACAACCTCGTACCTAATAACTTCTACAACAGTAAGATGTTTTTAAGAGGTATGGGCTTATCTATACAGAAGATAGATTGTTGCAAGAATAATTGTATGATCTACTGTAGAGACGATTCTTAGCTGACTAACTATAAGTTTTGTATGAACATCCATTTAAACCTATTTCTCACGGAAAAACAAAAAGGCATAAGGCTCACGTCGTGTATAAGAAGATGTATTACTTTCCATTAACTCCCCGTCTACAAAGGTTGTACGCATCTAAGGTTACCATAAAAGATATGAGGTAGCATGCGAACACGTTTTTGAAGATGATGTTATGCGCCACCCATCCGACTCAGAATCTTGAAAATATTTCAACCAAACTCATACAGGTTTTGTAGGCGAGACTCAAAACGTGATATTGGGTCTTTGTACCGATGGTTTTCAACCATTTGGAAATTTTAGGGCACAATATTTCTCGTGGCCTATTATTGTTACACAATATAATTTGCCTCCGTAGATTTGCATGAAAGAACAATTCATGTTCCTCAGCATTCTTATACCATGGCCAAAGAATCTGAATGACAAACTCGATGTGTTTCTACAATCTCTAATCACTGAGTTGTGTTTTGCATGTAATTGTTGTGTTTTTCCTTGTATTTTTAGTTAGAGTTTAGTGTCGTTTCTAGTAGTATCGAGTCATTTTTCATTAGGTTTAAGACTTTTTCTCGCTGATTCTCTTTTTGGCTTAAAGTGTACGAAGTGTGAGGTGTTTGTGCTATTTTTGGATTTTTAAGTTTGAATTATTGTTTTGTAGGTGGCCAAAAGGATTATATTCACTCGGCGGACGTTTTGGACCGGAATACGAGAAATTTGAGCCGAAAGCATCCAGGATCGACTGAAAAGCCCCATATCGACTGGTCACGGATCAACTGAACGAGCTCCAAATTGACTGTTAGGCAGTAGCCAACGTCTTGCAGTAGAGCAGTCAATTGACTTCCCTTTAGTCGATCGACTATCAGTCGATCGACACCCCCTGCAGTCGATCGACTGCAACGCTGAGGGCTGCGGGAATTTTGGTGTTTTTGACATTTTTGCCCCTACAAACAACTATATAAAGCCCACACCTTGCACCATTGAAAAAACAACTCCATTCCCAACTCTAACTTGGGTTTGGGGATCAAATTTCAATCAAGCTCTTGGATAATCTTCTATCTTAGGTTTTAGATTCAATTTCAAGCTTTGATATAATTTCTTTTTGTAGATTAGATTTAATTTCAAGCACCTCTTTGGGTTTGTAAGCCTAAGAAGAATCCAAATACTCCTTTAGATTGTTACTTTTGATGCAATTACATTCAAGCTTTGTTTCATTTCTTAATTCAAGTAAGTTTCCTTTCAATTTCATGTTTTATGCTTTATTTCCATGCTTTGTTCTTCATTTCCATGCTTGTTCTTCATGTTATGCTTTTTGCCTTAGCACCTTGATCTCTTGTTAGATCTTAAGAATTGGATATGAGATCTATATGAGTGACACATCTAGATCATAGATCAAGTATTAGATCAACTTGATTTTGAGTTGTTCTTATGCTTTATTTGCAATTTAATTTTCATGCATAGTTTTGGCTTAAATCCTAGATCTATTGCTTGATACTTGTTATTTCACGTTAAGTTTCGAACTTTGACGTTAATTTTCATTTCTCTTGTTATTTGTGCTTTCAATTTTTGCTAATTTGCATTTTTCAAGTTTTTATGTTTATGCAAGCTTAGTTGTACCTTGTGCATGCATGCTTGTACTTGGTGAAACAATGCTTGTTTTTGCTTATTTCCTTAATTTGCTTGCATTTCCAATTAAGGCATACGACCGAGGCATCCTAACCACTTGCTATTTTAATTTTTAGGATAGTTTAATGAGTTTACTTGTTTATTTTCATCTTCCTTTTATTTTCTAAGCTTGAAACACACAGATTCCTCAATCGAATCGATTTCCGATAATACCAAGCCATGAACCCGTTGATTTAGTCATCACTACTAAAACTCTTCTAACAAAATGGCGCCATTGAAAGACAATCGACTGCTCTTCTGCAAGACGTTGGCTACTGCCCGGCAGTCGATTTGGGGCTCGTTCAGTCGATCCGTGACCAATCGATTTGGGGCTTTTCAGTCGATCCTGGATGCTTTTCGCTTAAATTTCTCGTTTTTTGGTTCAAAACGTCCACCGAGTGAATATAATCCTTTTGGCCACCTACAAAATAAGAATTCAAACTTAAAACCCCAAAAATAGCATAAACACCTCACACTTCGTACACTTTAAGCCAAAAATAAAATCAACGAGAAAAAGTCTTAAAACCTAATGAAAAACAACTCGATACTACTAGAAACGACGCTAAACTCTAACTAAAAACACAAGGAAAAACACAATAATTACATGCAAAACAAGTTGAATCAGTTGTAGATGCGTATCTCTTTTTCCAATTTCGGTCTCGATCGATATATCTAAAAAACAAAATTTTTAATTACGAGCATCCCTTGTGTGGACAATTAGCAATTTTCATGCGTATATATTTTATCCAGTTGGAGTATGGTCGGTCGAACATCTTGTCCATACTATATGGAATACTCAGACGCCTTCACTCTTTAGTGCAGCGAGGAGCAATCGTGGTTCGATAATCCCCAAAATCTTCTTGAATGCGATCACGATTTTCGAAAGGATAAATGACGCTTTCCGAAAAAAAAGACCTATCGAGACTCCACCGCCGATCATCCATTCTGGGATATAAATTTTGGCAGAGATAGAAATATTAGGTCTTCTGAAAGTCACTGAACTAGATGCAACACTCATTAATGCAAAAATATCCAAAACGTCTAGTCAGAGAATATGAAGCATCTTTTGGGATTTGCTATATTAGAAAGTTTTAATTTGCAAAGATTTAGATGTTTGTACATAGAGAAAATGTCTTTCAAAATGTATTCAACACTAGGTCGAATGTCAAACGAAAGACCAAGGACACGTCTAAATGAAGGGAAGAGTCGAAGAGTATTGTAATCATTCGGAGCTAGCGCCGGACGGATCAAGAAATTGTCCTAAAGCCTGTTACACACTTGATAAGCCATTGAAAGCTGCATTATGTGATTGGGTTAAAAACCTTCGCTTTCCATATGGGTGCACATCAAACATGGGGCGTTCCATCGACAAGAAGGAATTGCATTTGTGACTCAAGCTTTTGTGCACCCCTTTTTAATAAATTAATTTAAAAGCACGTCAGTTTGCTCGCAAGTGTACGAGGTAACTGTAGGGTGATGAGTTTGACTCGAGTCGTATCTCTCGAGGAAACAACTGTTCGGTCTTATCAATATTTTCCTCAATTACGAATAACATACATATACATTTGGGGGTTTGAATAGATTAATTCGATCATTATAAACTAAGACGATAATTAAACTAAAACTAATTAAACTAATTACTTTAAACTAGATTATCAATTACGAACTAAGCAGTAAACTAAAGCTGATTAAACTGATTATTCTAATTTATCAACTAAGAGGAATAACTAAATTATCAATTTAATGCTACGAAGATTTAGAACTAATTATAATATCTAAAAGCATGAATTCAAGAAACTATCGCTAAGCAATTGAATCATACGAATCCAAGAACCATTAACTATGCATAAACTAAATCGCATAAATAAACTAAATTAACCAATATCCAATATCCAAGCATAAGAATGATTGAACTAATTGAAACTAGAATTAACTAAGAATTTATCTAAACAATTAACTAGAAAATTATCTAAGAGTTTAGAAAACTTATTGAAACTAAGGAAAGCAATGAAAAGCTCCAGCTATTCCGGAGTTTGAACGCTGATCTTGGGCGAAGATGGATTCTCGAGCGCGAAATCGGTGTTTCGGACACGTAGAACTTCGATCCTAGATCCGCGTCTCCAAATCTTGTTATAAGACGTGGATTTATTGTTATTGAATGCTAAAATACCCTAGGATAGTGTTGTGTCTTCGTGTCCTCGTGTGTTCTCCTATATTGTCCCCAAAATACGAAATAATGAGGGTTTAAATAGATATTAGAAGTCTTGGCGCACAAGAAACCCTAAAATCCATCGGTTGGGCAGGTGCGTCGACGGGGTGCGTCGACATCGACGCTTCAGCAAGTTGCGTCGATGTTGCGTCGACAATGGTGCGTCAACATCGACGCTTCAGCAAGTAGCGTCGACGTTGCATCGACGAAGTGTCGACTGACACGGTCATGACTCGCTGACATGGCTCGCGTCGACGGTGCATCGACGGTCGCGTCAGTCGATGCGACCGAGCGTCGGTCTCCATTTCTAGATCTCTTGCTACTCGTTTCACCGGAAAGCTTGTTCTTCTATTCTCGAACATCGAACTTTGTCTTTTACGCGCTAAACTCTTCCGGTTACTTAGCTGTAAGGTGAAAAATTTAGAACTCGCGGGACTCATCATTCCTCGTTGGGGTTCTCGTCGACATCCATGCTAGGTGTGGGGTATGCCGCCTCAAATCGCTCCTCGAGCTTCGAAATGCGATCTCGT
>BMAC01000044.1:1609716-1626105 GCA_014905375.1 Phtheirospermum japonicum | reverse complement strand
ACCAATGTCCATAACCACAAAATCTACCGGTAGTACGAGCTCTCCAACTTGCACTAGAACATCCTCGACTATCCCCAAAGGTCGTCGAGTTGATCGATCGGCCAACTGTAGGCCGCATAGTTGTCGGTTTGAGGGGTCCAAGATCAAAATCTTGATAAAGTGAATAAGGCATTAGATTAACACCCGCTCCAAGATCCAACATACCTACTGCCTTCTTCCCATTAGCTAGTGAAATCGTTATGCAAAAACTGTCAGGATCGCGTTCCTTAGGTGGTAATAGTTTCTTGAAAATTGCGCTAACTTCCTTCGGTAACGGAACGTATTGAGTTGTCGCCAAACGTCTCTCTCTCGAGGCAAGTTCCTTAAAAAACTTGACGTAGGCGGGCATTGTCTTGATCACTTCTAAAAGTGGCAGGTTTATATTCACATTCTTCAAGAGATTGTACAACTCCATAAACTTCTTGTTCTCCCTTGCTGGACGTAATCGGCTCGGAAAAGGAACAACATCCTTTTACTGCATCGTTGTTTGCTTCGGTTTGCGGTGGTTCATCGTTGCCAGAGGTGGTCGCTCGGAATTGTCTCTCGAATGGAACCAATTACGAATAACATACATCATGGTACATTTGGGGGTTTGAATAGATTAATTTGATCATTATAAACTAAGACGATAATTAAACTAAAACTAATTAAACTAATTACTTTAAACTAGATTATCAATTACGAACTAAGCAGTATACTAAAGCTGATTAAACTAATTATTCTAATTTATCAACTTAGAGGAATAACTAAATTATCAATTTAATGATATGAAGATTAGAACTAATTATAATATCTAAAAGCATGAATTTAAGAAACTATCGCTAAGCAATTGAATCATACGAATCCAAGAACCATTAACTAAGCATAAACTAAATCGCATAAATAAACTAAATTAACCAATATCCAATATCCAAGCATAAGAATGATTGAACTAATTAAAACTAGAATTAACTAAGAATTTATCTAAACAATTAACTAGAAAATTATCTAAGAGTTTTGAAAACTTATTGAAACTAAGGAAAGCAATGAAAAGCTCCAGCTATTCCAGAGTTTGAACGCTGATCTTGGGCGAAGATGGATTCTCGAGCGCGAAATCGGTGTTTCGGACGCGTAGAACTTCGATCCTTGATCCGCTTCTCCAAATCTTGTTATAAAACGTGGATTTATTGTTATTGAATGCTAAAATACCCCAGGATAGTGTTGTGTCTTCGTGTCCTCGTGTGTTCTCCTATATTGTCCCCAAAATCCGAAATAATGAGGGTTTAAATAGATATTAGAAGTCTTGGCGCACAAGAAACCCTAAAATCCGTCGGCTGGGCAGGTGCGTCGACAGGGTGCGTCGACATCGACGCTTCAGCAAGTTGCGTCGACAATGGTGCATCGACATCGACGCTTCAGCAAGTTGCGTCGACAATGGTGCATCGACATCGACGCTTCAGCAAGTAGCGTCGATGTTGCGTCGACGGAGCATTGACTGACGCGGTCATGACTCGCTGACATGGCTCGCATCGACGGTCGCGTCAGTCGACGCGACTGAGCGTCGGTCTCCGTTTCTAGATCTTTTGCTACTCGTTTCACCAGAAAGCTTGTTCTTCTATTCTCGAACATCGAACTTCGTCTTTTACGCTCTAAAATCTTCTGGTTACTTAGCTGTAATGTGAAAAACAACGAAACATCACCTATTTGCATACAGAATTATGCTTAAATCGTCCAACTTATACCAAAAATAAATAGAAAAACGTACTAAAATACTAATAAAAAATAAGGACAAATCTACTCTAATCAATTTGATCGAGATGAAAAGCCATGATTGTCATGTATTCATGCAAATGTTTATACCTATAGCCTTTTGTGAACTGCTTCCTTCAAATGTGTGAAAGGCTCTCACTGTATTGAGCTTGTTTTTCAAGGACCTCACGCCAATAGTCATTTGCACCAAAGATATGAGTCGTCTAGAATGTGACATTTTTTTAATATTGTGTCAACTAGAACTGATATTCCTTTGATGTTTTTTTGACTCAATTGAGCATCTGCCCGTTTATTTAGTGTATGAAGCAAGAATTACTGGCCCAATGCAGTATAAATGGATGTACCCATTCGAGAGGTATCTTTGCAAATTAAAGAATAGTGTGAAGAACAAAGCAAGTGTTGAAGGGTTGATAGAAAATGCATATTTGGATGAAGAGGCAACAACCTTAGTTCATACTATTTTGAAGATCACATATATGAAAATGTATATTGGATGTAAGATAAATGGTTATAAGTTGTACACAATCGAGCATGGATATAACAAATCAACATCAAGTAGTGGAGTATGCATTAAAGGATCAAACTATAGGGTAGCCGAGTATGATTATAACGGTTGTCTCATAGAAATTGTGCAGCTTAAATACACCGGAAAAATGGATAAAAAGACAATATTGTTTAAGTGTGACTGGTTTGGTTTAACTCTTATAGGCATAAAAGTTCATCAACATTATATGCTTGTTGATATCAATCGTAAGCATAGATTCAATCGATATGAACATTTTGTACTTATTGCCCACGTTGTACAAGTATACTATTGTGTATACCCAATTTTGAAATGAGACAAGGTGGACTGATGGGAAAGGTATAAAATCAAGGCAAGATCAAATGTTGAGTTTATCGAGCCTCTACTAGAGCAATCATTTCAAGAGGAAGTTGTAGATACACACAATACAATAAAATTGGATGATGTTGATTTCCTATTGCACGATCCCACTAACAATGACGTGGATGAACTTTGTGATGAGGCAGACGATGGTACGAAAGGAGAGTCACTCACTGATCAAGATACAGATCAAGACACAAATGAAGATGAGTTTGGTGATAACTTTAATAGTGAAAGTGTCGGTTCAGATGATTAGTTTAAAAGGAAGTCGTTGTGGTTGAAATATGTGTAAACTACTCATATTGTAAAACGCTCTTATTTAAACTAACTGATTTATATTTAGATTTAATAAAATTCTTGATATATATTGTTATTTTATAAAATGCTCGTATTATATTTATTTTTATGAGATGTCGGGGGGTCATGGACGTGGGTCCAGTCTAGGTCGATCAGATATGGAGTCAGCTAATCGTTTAGCTGATTTTGATGATGATTACATGGGCCTTAGTACTAATAACTTTGCATCGATACCAGATATGTCTACACTGATACTGTCCAATGCGGGTACATCCCGACAGCTATCGGGCCCACCAAAGAGAAAATACCTTGTTTATATCGCCAGAAAGAAGTAAGTAAATTAATAATTATGAAATTCTAATCAATATTAATATTAAATAAAATTTATAACCACAAACATAGTTATAAGCTACATAGCAGGGAGGTCAGACTGACCAAAGTAGTTTAAGAGATCATGGAGAAGGAGCTCCATCCTGCCGGGTGGTAGTATAAGGCGGTCCCAGAGGATATTCGTCAATTATGGTGAGACATGTTTAATGTAACTAATTTATTTGTGTTTAAATCTATTAATCATTAATGTAACTTTATAATCATATATTAATTGAATTATAATTATTATTTTGTTTTGTAGGATCGTTATAATTGGGACACGAACGTATATACTCAACAAGATATATAGGTGGAATTTTTTCACACGATGGGGGACAAGTATGGGAAGCAGATTAACAAGTATAAGCAATTTCATGATCAGACTATCAAGGCACGATAGAACTTATGTGAGGGAGCTCAAGGAACAACTCCGGAAGCAGAGGGAGGAGCTAGAGGCCACGAGATAGCTCAACAAGGGATGGAACGGAGGTATAATGAGTATGAGCTATTACGTGTGCAGTAGCGACATGAGTCGCAACAATTTAGGCACAAATGAACGCAGGCCAAGCTATTAGCTTGATTACAGCAGTACCCCGCCGCAGCTTCCTCCGTCATAGGACTCCTATGATTAGATGTTTTTATAAACTTTTTCTAACATTTTTGTTGAAAAAATCGAATCACTGTAAATTTTATGAAATTTATATAATTAGTTAATTTATTTGTCTTTTTAGGTATTTTCATAAAAAAAAATTGGGATTAAGAATAATATAAAATATTGAAAAAACTGAGGGGAGAGTTGCCCTTGGAAAACCCAAGGGCATTCTACCCCTCGGAAAAACCAAGGGGAATAATGCTCTTGGAAAAATCGGTATTATAACCCTCAGAAAGAAATCGAGGGCAACTCTGCACTCAATATCTACGAGGGCAATACTACCATCGGGTTTTCTGAGGGCCTTGCTCCCCTCGGGTTTTTTGAGGGGATACTTCCCTCAATCTTTTCAAGGGCTATAATACCCTCAATTTTTCGATGGCAACCAGATTCAAGTCTCTAGGATTTACCAAGAAAATGAACCTTCGATAATCCCCTTGGAAGATTTACCAAAGGAATATTTTCCATCGGTAATTCCCCCGATAAATAGATTACCGAGGTATTTCTTGTTATTACCGAGGGATTCTCCCTATGGTAAAACAATGTTTTTTTTGTAGTGTTACTCAATTTAGGATCTTCACTAATTTCATCTAATTTATATAAATCGTCTCTTATTGAGGAAGTTTGAGGTATTATTGTTTAATTCTTTCAATATGACTCTCTCAACGCGTAGTTGATAGTGATTTTAAAGTTAAACCATCAATATATTTATGTAGAATATTCCACCACTTTTTTGAATTTACAAACACCGTGAATACATTACGATTTTTCTTTATGACAAGAGTTAGTCATTTCATAAAGTGCAAATGAAGGAAATAAGCACCACATGGCATGTAAAATGCTCTAAGATTTATGCCAAGCAATCCCTTTTGAACATGTTGATGTTTCCCTTTCACATTAGTGTTGCTATCATAACCTTGTCCTCTCACATTACCAATATCAAGATCAAGTGATTTAAGTATATCTTGTAGTATATTGAAAAGCCCAAGTCTAGATGTATCTTCCACGTGTATAAACTCTACAAAAAAAGTCTTCAATGTGTATTGGCTTACTTGACACATTTACATATCTTATTATAAGAGTCATTTTCTCTGTGTAACTCGCATCAGGTGTACAAAAGTATCACTGAGAAAAACTTTGCATCTTTAATTTTTTTTCGAGAATCGCATCTCTCCCATTAGAGGCAAAGTTTGATTTGGTGAAAAATGAAAAGTTATTTTAATTGCATTATCTTTTTCAAAGTTTGTCTCAAGTGTGAAAATTGTAATTCTCGAAAAAACATAAAGATGCAAAGTTCTTCATATATTTCATTGAGAAAAACTTTGCCTCTTTAATGAACCATGGATACCCATTAAAATAATGCAATTTAAAAAATATATGGATATGTTTCCTCATGTGATATTTGTTTATAGAACATTATTGACTTTACCTATGACTGTGGCATTGGAGGAAATTATATATTCTTAATTAAAGTTTTTAAAATTGTATTTACGAACAACCATGAGGCAAGATAGATTAATGGTTTAACAATTTTAATGCATCAAAAAAGATATTACTGAAAATCTTTATTATGAGGATATAATTGATGGTTTTTTGGGAAAACAATGGTAGAAGAAGTTTCATTAAGTAATTCAACATTTGTTTGTTTGACATTTAACTATTGCTTTCATTTTGTGGTTTTCTTTTCATTTAGTACGTTTGTGGTGAAACAGCACCGGTGATTTGTTGATGCGGCTAATGTTCTGATGATTGGAATGCACTTTTGATTTTTTTTTCAAGGGGTTACGTCGTGTCCTTTGCTAGTTAGTTACCATTTGTATCTTATATTTTTCATTAATTATGCTATAGTAGCCTTAAATGGAAAAAATGAACACAATTGGGACATTATCTAATATATAACTAGTTTATGTTTTTTTATGTATCTTATCATTTGTGGAAGACAAAAAAAATTCACATAGGGCATTATTCATCATTTAACCAAGGGCCAAATATGGTCTAGGATAGGCCCTAGTAGGAATCATATGAATATTATATAACAACATAATCTGGAATTCACTAAAAACGTATAAAAACATAATTCAAGATTCGCTAAACCATATAGAACTTAATCTAAAATTAACTAAAAAAAAAAAAAACTACAACTCACCTCAATCCACAATTGAAGATTATTCTGTAGAGGACTTTCGCTCAAAGCTTGGATTTGAATGGCAAATAATTGAGGAAAGATAGTAGTTGATTCGAGCAATAAGAATATAATTAGAAGAATTGAGATGTTTATTAATTTAAAGAAATGAAGAGAGCTTTTATAAATAATCAACAAATTAAGAATTTGAATGATTTTAATGTTGTTACCCCATTGGAACTTATAAGATGGAAGAGTGAGGGCTAGGTCCCTAAGGTAAGGAGGCATCTGCCCATTGTAAATTATGTCTGGTATGTGATTTTTTAGCATATATCACACACACACACACACAACATTATCCCATCAAGATATTGTAATCAAGTAAGAGTTTTTTTCTATTGAGTAAGATATTTATTGCCATCATGCATGAAATCTTCGAACGGTAAGTAAGAAAATCTCGAACATATATATAATATAAGATTCTTGAACATAGAGTAAGAGTCTTTTCGGCTAAAAAAGAATTTCATCTCGAACATATATCACACATACTGTGTTGTTGTTATTTTTATTGTTGTTGTTATCATCATCACCATCATCATCATCATCATCATCATCATCATCATCATCATCATCATCATCATCATCATATTATTATTATTATTATTATTATTATTATTATTATTATTATTATTATTATTATTATTATTATTATTATTATTATTATTATTATGTTCGTATATAAATGTAAGACCAAGAAATAAAATAATAAAAATAAGTAGGTCAACAAAATGAAACGGTAAAAAAGAGTAGGAAAAAGTGCATGACTATTTTATTCCTTATTTTAAATTCAGATCGGCCTTGACCGGAAACCAGTACACATGTTGGTTTTTGATTACAAGCTTTCTTTCTTAAATTCAGACCCTCGTCTCTCTCTGGCATAGGCTATTTATACGTTTCCCTTGAAAACCTAAAAGACATGTATCACTCCACGATTGGTCCTTGTATAAATTTAGCAACAAGATATTGAAACCCTAACCCTAATTACATGTTTTCAACTACCTTATAGTCAATCTCTTCCCATGTCCTTGTCAAGCCATGCTCGCTAATCTATAGCCAACAAGTCGGCTCGGCCATGGGACAATCATTTCAAACGGCAGCATATATCAATTTAGGTTCAATTTTTGTATGGATCCAAGTTGTTTTGCAACCCTTGCTCAGCTCGGCATGACGATGATATGGCCACATGGTTCTATTATGGTGCGATGCTTGATAGGATGCCAAGTTGGTGGGATGTCGAGATGTTCAGCAACCCTTGGTCGGCTCGGCATTCGACATGATGATGCTCGAACCGCATGTTTCTATTTTGGGGACTCAATGGTCACATGTTATCTTTACTATTGTTGGGGAGACTTTACTTTTTTGGCTTGTGCAGTCCCCAAGCAAAATATGTTTTTGGTGGTCCCTGACCACTTGGCTTGGATCTGTCTAATTTGAGCATTCCGGACATATTTATCTATCCATCTCTAGATGTGGGTCATGTTTCAGTATTTCTAGTGATTTTCTTTACTATATGGTAGCTTGTTACTCCATGGAAGAGCTATCTTTTTCTCAAATAGATCTTCTACGAACCATGTTGTATTTAACATAAAAGACTCATTCACTGAATTTTGAAGAGTTTTAATGGGAACTTGGGCATGAGACTTTGTTACTTTTTTTCCCTTTATGCTTCTTTCCCGATGTTGGGAGTTCATGCTCTTAGTTCCTTGGGTGGGGCTGAATCGAACTTTTTACACTTACTTTTTATTAAAATAAAAGTTCATTTTCAAGAGAACGGAGCAATTGTAAGTGGTAAATTTGAGTCCAGTCGAATCTCTCGAGGAAGACCAATCGGAGGTAATTCTCGTGTTTGATTCACGAATAAGAAAATAACAAAAACTATTCTAAACATGCGGTCAAATTTTGTTTCGTAAAGTTGTAATATCTAAGACGATGGGGTTCAAAGACTCTATAATCGTCTCCATGATCAATTGCCATTTATCGAACACTTAGTCTACGAGCTGGGGCTGTCAATCCTAACTTGTAGATTAAACACCCGAAAATCCCAATTGATGATTCTAAATGATTCTAGGTACAAGACCCGTGAATTTTAACCAACAATCATCAAGCAATCCAACAATACAAACTCAACACGAACATGAACCATGAACACTATGGAAGATGAAATATCAAGAACAATAAATATTATCATATGAGTTTCTGAGAATTAAACACTTAAAATAATGATAAATTGCAATGAAACTAATTTGCAAAACAAGAACATCATAACCCCAACAAGAAAACATAAACAAAGCATAAAGAAATTAGAATAATAAAACAAAGGGAAATGAGATCTTACTAATTGAAATTGGAGAATTTCATACTTCAAATAAGAAAGTGCATGAGTTGGTGCTAAGCTGCGTCCAAAATCCAAGAAAGGCTCAAGAAATATTCTATTAAATCCAAAAGCTGGAAATTGAAATGAAGAGAATGGAGAAAAGAAATGAAGAAAAATGAAGAACATTCTTGGGCTTGTCAAACACTAAGAAGTTCAAAACTTGTTATTCTGAGTAAGGATATATATATATATATATATATATATATAGTGTGTGTGGTGAAAGTGGGGGCAAAATAGTCATTTTTCCCAAAATGGCTTGACCACCGATGCTGGAAAATAGCTCCGTCGATGGCGCATCGACGGGCTGCGTCGATCGATGATGGTTGGAATGCCTCGGTAGGTCGATCGGCAGGGGCTTTCGACATGGGCGAGAGGCGTGCACCAGCGCTGCATCGACAACGCGTCGATTGTTGGTCGACCAACGACAACTTTATGAGTCCTTGTCCAATTTCTCGTCGTTCTGAGCTAGTTGCAACTCACAGGAATGTGCGTGGCTCTTTTTGAAAAACTGAAACAGACAAGAAGACCAAAATAGAAGGAAAACTTACAAAAGACGAGAGAAAATGTGTTAAACGGTATAAATATGACACGGCCTATAAAAAGACTAAAAGAAATAAAAATGGAGAAAATGGGACCTAAAACCCGCTATAACACACAAAACAAAATACAAAAACAAACGAAAATCACACATAAATATGTACAAATCAGGGCCTTGCCCAAATACCCGAAAAGATGGACTTGCATGTTCTGATCTCCACTGGAATAAAGGCTTTCAGAGGGATTTCCCAATTAGAGAAGGTTTTGCATACCCAAATACCCCAGGCCCTTCATGTGAACATTCATTTTCCATTATAGATGTTACTAATGGAAAGCCTGCCATCTAAGTAATCTATTATTTTCTGGATGGGATTCAGTTTTATTATTCAGAAAAGACTTAACGCTATAGTCATCGATTTGAAGGTAAACTTTTTAGATAGAAGAAATAAAGGCCATTTCTTAAACGCCTTTTTTAATGCAAGAACTCCTTCTTGTTGATATGCCATCCATTTGCTTTACTATTTGACAATAGTCTGATGCAATAGCTGCATGACACTTCTACATTTGGTGTCACTTTAGTAAGAACAACTGCCCACCAATAATCACTGGCATCTGTGTCACTTTAGTAAGAACAACTGCCCACCAATAATCACTGACATATGTGTATAGAACTAGTTCATCCTTATCGTTTGGGTTTTCCAATTTGGGAAGCTGTCTACAAACTTTCTTAAGTTCTTTAATCGCATCTTGGTGTTCCTTTTCCCAATTGAAATTAGCATCATTTTTTCACTAAGAAACTAAACACCTTTTTGTAATGTGCCAGGTTGTTTATGAACATCCCATGAATTTAACAACTCCCAGAAAACTCTAAAGTTACGTTTTGTCCTTTAGTGGATCTGGGAATTCTTGTATTTTTTCCACAATATAATTTTGTAGAATGACTCCAGACTCATCGATTTCTATCCCAATAAACTTTATTATTCTTGTAGTTGTTACTATTTTCTTTTTTGAAAGCACTAGTCCTTCCTTGTTGCAAACATGTGAGAATGTTTCCAAATATATTAGATGATATTTCATGTTGTTTGATGCGATGGCAATATCATCAATGTAAACAAACATGAAACTGAAGTAATCTTTAAAGAGATTATCCATCTTTCATTGCTATATTTGGTCATAACATTCAAGATATAGTCCTTCTGGTGTGGAGAAGGCTGTGAACTTCTTGCTTTCTTCCTCAATCTCAATCTGGTAAAACCAAGATTTGCAATCGAACTTGGAGAACACTTTGGCATTTTTAATGAAATTTACCAAATGTTCTCTACTTGGAATATAATATCCATTGAATTCAAAAATATTCACCATGGTTACAGAACAAAACCCTTGACTTCTATATGGAGAGACTACTACTTCAATTAACTTAAGGTCGATGTGTTCCTTAAGTATTTATTGTATATCCTTTTGATCTTCTTATTCATTAGGAGAGTCTTATATCTAACTAACTTGTTTTCTTTTTTGACTTTCGCCTTTAAATATGATTTGATCTCATTCTTATCCTACCATACTAGAGGATTTCATTAAAAGTCTTTTGAAATTTTCTTTTGATATCTTCTAATGAAATTTGTTCTTCCATGGTGGTGTCTAATTACGAGCTCGTGTCTAGGATGGACTTGAGGATTTCAATAATTTGTGGTTTTACCCTTTACTAATATTAGTTGGGAATTGCTTCTCCATACCTTCTCCGATCTTTCATTTTTGGTGTTGAAGTTTACCTTCATCACCTTGCTTGCTGTAATGATTGATTGACATTTTCCTGTGGAATGCCTCTCGTAGTCACTGGACTATAATCTTATGATCATATGGTGTTGTGAAAATAAGTTTTCTCATCTCATTTTCTTGTGTAAATCTTTTGAGTGTCTGTAGAAAATTATTTCCCAATAAGATATCCGCTCCCGTAATCGTGGAAATATATATGTGGAGTAATGACCTTGTATCATTGGGTTGCACTTTCTCCTCCCATCATTATTTCTACATGCTTGATTCCACTTTTAAGAACGAGAATACTTTTCGAGAAATATCTTCTCGCCATTAGTTTATCTGTATAGATCACTTCCCCTGAATCAATGTAGGCTGCTAAATATTCTGCATAATATTTTTCATATATCATTCCTCAGGAATGTATATGGAGAATGGAATGGTGCTCATGTGATTCTGTATCTTTTTCCACCCACGATAAACTCTATTCCATCTCTCAATCTTTCCCATGGTTTATATACCTCGAGAAATTCTAACCCTAGAGTTAGATGCTCTAGGATTTTTCCCGTGCTTCCCGCAATCATTGTTTCAATTTCTCCAATCTTGAGGATTACTTGATAGTTGTTATAAGTAATATAAACCATCACAAGGAAAGACGTTATCTTTCTATGTAATGTCGAATAACAATTCTTTCACCTCTCCATCCTTCTAGGCACTTCAATTCTCCATTCGTCTTGAACACCTCAGGAGCTCGAGTACTTTGCCTAGTTCTTGGACCTTCCCAATGAGGTCCACTAAAAACTTTGTCTTGTTGAAAAGACATTCTTCGTGGTTTGATCATGAGACTCCTGCTTTTGGTAAGGACATGACGATCTTGGATTCTCATGTCGATTTCTTCAATTGTTGGAGCTTGGCCTCTTAAGATCTTGATGAAGGGTAAGTGATCGAAGAATTCTTAGCACTCTAAGAAATCTTCTCCACAATAGTACGGAGTCAATTGTAGAGCGGTAAGTTTTCCCGAGTCGTGTCTCTCGAGGATAGATATAATCGGCGATAAGTGTTTTTACTAAATCTCTTGTTAATCGAAATCACACTAATCTAAACTAAGAAAGCATTAAGTCATTGGTTTGATTTGAGTTTTGAATTTAAAAGAAGTCTTTAATGAAAATAATGAAAATGAGGGTTTAGGGTGTTCGGTTCATCTCCAAGATTAATTAGTTTTTGCCGAGCACTTAATCTACAATTCGGGGTTGTCAATTCAAAATGTCAATCAAGTATTGAGGTCGTCAATCCCGATTCTCGACAAGCTCTGATTAATGGTTCTAAACGAACCTAAACTCTAAACTCGTAATTACTAAACCAATTGCATCAAGAAAAGCTTACAATTAAAGGAGAATTCATGGAGGGAAAATCAAGCATTTCAAATTGAAATTGGTCAAAAGACATTAGATTGAAAAGAAGTCAAATTTACCAAAGAGGAAAACTTCATACATCTTTTAAGAACTAAGAGCATGTCTAACTAAAAGGACTAAAAAGCTTGAAAATGAAAGCATCCATGGAGTTTGCAAGAAAAGAAAAACAACAAGCTAAAACCAAACCACTAACATAACAATCTTAACCTAACAAGAACAATAACAATAATAATAACACAAGAAAGTAAGGGAAAGAAAACTACCAATTGCATTAAACACCAAAAGCTTCAAATCTTCAAACAACAAGCACCACAAATGAAGGAGGTTTCACCCACTCCAACACTTGCTTAAGAACAACTAACTAATTACTAACTAAAAACTAACTAACTAAGCTAAACTAGATTAACTACTAAGCTAGCTAAAACATCATTAAACTAAGAATTTAAACTAGGGTTTACATGGCAAGGCAAGAGTAAAGGCTTGGAGGAAATGGAGCAAGCCCCAAATTTCACCAAGGAAGGGTTGGATAAGGTATGAGAAAGGTGGGTCTATTTATACAAAAACGTAGGGGCAAAATCATCAAAATGGACCAAAATCACGAGATGGACTGCGTCTCAAGTCGATCGACTAAGGGGCAGTCGATCAACTACTTCGCCCAAAATTTCCGAACCTACTGCCGAGCAGTCGATCTGGAGAGGTCCAGTCGATCGACTGCTCCTCAGTCGATCGAATGGTGCTGCTGCTCTGGCTTGGTTTTCTCGTTTCCGCTCTAAACGTCCACCGGCTGTCGCTCCTCATTTGTTATGTGTTTCCTTGCTTTGCCCATTCCAATCCGAGTCGAAATAGATGCCCTGAGCGTGCACGAGACCCGCTTGGTCATCCTAAGGTCAAAAATACGAAAAAGGGTAAAAAGGTACGAAAAACTACTAAAAACCGCACAAAAGCTATAAAA
Source organism: Phtheirospermum japonicum (assembly GCA_014905375.1). NCBI lineage: Eukaryota > Viridiplantae > Streptophyta > Magnoliopsida > Lamiales > Orobanchaceae > Phtheirospermum > Phtheirospermum japonicum. The sequence continues at coordinate 1,612,910 of BMAC01000044.1, read as the reverse complement.
ACCTAAAACTAACAAAATAGGCCAAAATGACTCATAAAACCCATAAATGCAAGCAAAACACACGCGAATGGGACACAAAAAGGTAACAAAAAAGTGTACAAAAAAGTACAAATCAACCACCCCACACTTAGAATGATTGCTTGTCCTCAAGCAATACTAATCTAGAATTACGAAACTACCCAGGATAATCCTAAACTAATGCACAAAACCTAATTCGAGACGTTGTATGCTAAAATGATCGTTAGCTCGGCTAAAAGGATGACAAAGATGTCTTGACAAAGAAAGTTTAGATCGACTCCCGAAACCTAAAAGTACTAGGTAACCCTCCAAGTCGGTCCCCTCGTCCTTGACCCGGCTAAGGTCTATCCACGGTCGAACCGTTAATCGACTCCCTACTAGCCCCGATCGTCTACAACTCTCTTTAACAAACAAAATCTAAAAAGAAGGAGAAAGAGGAACGTGCAAGAGTTGCACATTTTTATTACTTAATAACTACAAGGATTTATAACTTATCCTTGTTTTATTCATCATCATTTTTTTTTCTTTTCTTTTTTTTTCCTTTTTTTTTTTTTTGGCACCCAAGGAAATAAGGTACTTAAATACAAGATATATACAAAGAGAAAATCAACGGCTCCGACCACTCGTTGCTACTAGCAACTAACAATATTTTCGATCGAGCACGTGGAGCAATTGACGACTCCAAAATACAAAACAAAATCCTATAGAGAGTGTTCGACGACGAGGCTAGTTGAGGCACTAGTTCTATATGAGCTCAAGGATAGCACGAAGCTAAAGCCGAACAAAGTTCCCAACAAGTCAAATTACCTAAGTACATTAAATCCGATCGAAAATCAAAACTCCCTAACCAAATTATCAAAAACGCGTCACTTCGCCAAGGATCCAAGCAAATATAGCACACACGCTACTCAAATTAGCACAAGCAAGCATGCAACAATTTAAAAAGCAAAGACAAACCCTAACCACCCCACACTTAAAACCTAGCAATGTCCTCATTGGAAATTAAGTTAAATAAAGCGGTAAAAAGTGTAGGGAAAAGGAAACGCCCCTATCTCCGAGATTGTGGTGACGTGGTCGTGCATAAGTCCTCTCGGGAGTCGAGGCAAGCAACCTACAAGAAATAAACCAACAGGGGGGGTTGAAAAAGACAAGTTATATACAAAATGAAAATCTTTTTGGTTTTTCGAAATTTCCATTTTTTTTGAGTTTTTTTTTTGTTTTTTTTTTAAATTGGGTTGCCTCCCAATAAGCGCTACTTTAACGTCTATAGCTTGAAGATTTATAAACTTGACGCTATCCGGGATCCAAGAAGAGCTGGCGATCGTGCCACGCCTTGGTGTTCTTGAGTAGACACACCGGGTAATAAAAATCACCAAGGCGGGCACGTCGGGCAAGCCGGAAGGTCAATACAACAAACGAACGGGCTTGCTTCGGTGGTCGGAAGAGGGAGTAGTCGACCACCCAAACGTGATTATCCCAAAATGTGTTGACGTACTCCTTCGTCTCCCCGACCGTAACCTCCACTCTCTCCCCCACTACCTCTTACACCACCTCTTGATCAAGTAAACAAACGGCGTCGGGTGGTGGTAAAAGAGGCTCGATCAACCCCACATCCTCCAAAAACGGCACGACTTCATCATTCTCACCAAGAGCGAGTGAATTCATCATTCTAAGTGCTATTGGAATCCCCAAAGGCGACTCCCCCTCACTTTCCACTTCAACATCTTCACAAAACACGCGAGGGGTAACGCTAATCTCCGACCCAATCTCCTCACCCTCTATCTCCACCTCTGTGCACACCTCTTTCAAAATACCGTCAAAACTCAAATTGCCGTCAACGACCGTGGGAACCACCACATCAAAGATGCACATCTCGTCAAGACACGGTCTCTTAAGCTCGTCCACTTCGTTGGAAATTTGCTCTACTTGAGTCTCCATGCGAGCAAGGCATTCATCCAATTATCGAATCACCTCCACGAGTTCGAATGAGAGAGGCTCAAAGTCCGGGAGTTGGGGCATAGACGAATTTGAGAAAGTGAGGCGTACGGGTCGTCGTTCGGGGTATACGAACTCGAGGTGGGTAGGTCGTAAAAGTCGTAGCTCCAAGAATATGAATCATGAATTTGGGGAGCATACGAGTCAAAGCTCAGGTAAGAAGAAGGCGGGGCGAGTTGAGCATATGGATCGTCAAAATCCGGATCATAAAGACCACGAGTCGGTGCATACGGACCCATGCTCGGGTTATGGGGATATGAAATCGGGGGAGAATATGGAGGGTTTGGGCCGGAATAATCGAAAGAGGGGGTCCATTCTTCACCAATCAAAGCATACGGGTCATCGTAAGTCGAGGGGACCCGATATCTTGGGGGAGAGGTGTACGGATTTGGATACTCGGGAGTTTGGATGTAAGGGTTTGGATATTAGGGAGTTTGGATATAAGGGTCGTCGTATGGCAAACTAGCTCGGTAGTTTGCCATCCTCGGCGTGATCGTCGTGAGTGTAGGCGGGCGGCATCGGGCTCCCCGAATGAGTACCTTGCAAACACAACACTCATCAAAGGATTACGAGCATCCAAAGTAAAACAACAATTTAAACTAACTACTAACTAAGATAACAAGAGAAATAATTAAAAACACCTTTTGCCTTAATCTATCCCCGGCAATGGAGCCAAAATTTGATCGAAGAATTCTTAGCACTCTAAGAAATCTTCTCCGCAATAGTACGGAGTCGATTGTAGAGCGGTAATTTTTCCCGAGTCGTGTCTCTCGAGGATAGATATAATCGGCGATAAGTGTTTTTACTAAATCTCTTGTTAATCGAAATTAAACTAATCTAAACTAAGAAAGCATTAAGTCATTGGTTTGATTTGAGTTTTGAATTTAAAAGAAGTCTTTAATGAAAATAATGAAAATGAGGGTTTAGGGTGTTCGGTTCYTCTCCAKGATTAATTAGTTTTTGCRGAGCACTTAATCRACAATTCGGGGTTGTCAATTCKAAATGTCYATCAAGTATTGAGGTCGTCAATCCCYATTCTCGACAAGCTCTGATTAATGGTTCTAAACGAACCTAAACRCTAAACTCGTAATTACTAAACCAATTGCATCAAGAAAAGCTTACAATTAAAGGAGAATTCATGGAGGGAAAATCAAGCATTTCAAATTGAAATTGGTCAAAAG